>JARHVA010003375.1:1445000-1942500 GCA_037957365.1 Torreya grandis | reverse complement strand
CATGTAATACATTTTAATGAGATCTTATAAAATTTGGTTAACTATCTCTATCTATTCATCTATTTTTGTGTTATATGTAGTGCTGAAATCAAACTATGTACTTATTTTTGAATTCAAGGTCAACCAAAATTAGAAGTCATTCTTAGATCTTGATCTTAAATGATATTATCTATAAATCCATGTAATTTTTACACCTCATTCATTAATATATTTTCAAGAATAGGTACACCATATATCAATTCTCCTTGTATGAAGTGAGCTACCTTGGTTAGTTTTTCAACTACAACCAAGATCATATCATGTTGATTTTGTGACAATGATAACCCTTGGACAAATTCCATGATAATAATCTCTAATTACATTCTATTATATCATGATGATTTATCAATATTTCTAGATGCACATGTTTATCTTTCACATGATGACATTCCAAACAATGAGACACTAAATCTATTACTTCCTTCTTCATCCATTTCCAAAAAAAGAGGAGTCTTAACTCAACCATGAGCTTCATTACACCTGTATGTCCTAACCATAGGGAATTTTTTAATACCTTTATCACCATAATCCTTATTTTCTCTCTATCAGGAACATACATCTTACATCATTGTACCTAAAAATACTATCAATCTCTAACTTGAATCCTTTATACTTAGGATTCTGAGTATTCTCTAACAATGCTTTCTTGACCTAATCATAAAATTCATCTCCTGATAAGAGTTTAATTACCTAATCATAGAAAGTACTATTTATAGTATCCAAGGATTATATGTACCTTATTCAACTTAGGGCATTTTCAACTCTATTTTCTTTGCCCTTGATATATTTAATATCAAAATCATGATTAGATAAGAATTCTAACCAATGTCTCTAACATGTATTCAAGTCTAGCTGCGTGAATTGTACTTGAGAAATATTTTTCAATCTTGGGATAAAATAATTTCCCAAATAAATAATTCCTCCAAAATTATAAGATATGCACTATTGTATCAAGTTTTAAATCATGAGGGGTATAATTCACTTCATAAGGCTTCAAATTTATAGAACTCTATGTTACTAGTGAATCATCTTGCACAAGAACTCATCCAAGTCCATCCCTAGGTGCATCTATCATCACTAATATCTAACCATTAGGATTGGGGAATTTTAGTAAAATTCCCAAAGTAATCTTCCTTTTCATATCTTGAAAGTCTCTATCACACTTATTTGATGAAATAAAACTCCAACTCTTCTACTGAAGAGAGGTAATTGCATTAGCTATATTTGAGAAATTAGGAATAAATTTCTTATAATATCTTGATGATCACATAAAAATACTTAACTAATTTACATTTTTAGGCACTATCAATTCCATTATGGTTCTTATCTTTGTTAGATCCACTAAACTTCCATTTTTAGAGATAATGTGTCCAATATATTGCACTTTATTTTGGAAAAATGCACACTTAAACAACTTGTTATATAATTTATGCTTCCACAAACACTACAAAACTAGTTCTATATGTTGAATATATTCTTCCTCATCCTTAGAATATATGAGAATGTCATCCACAGAAACCAACACAAAGTAGTCTAGATAATCCCATAACACACTATTTATGAGATTCATAAGTATTTTTAGATAATTTGTTAAAATTAAAGGCAAAATAGTTTACTCCTATTTCTCATACCAAGTTTTGAATTCTATTTTAACAATATCCTCATATTGAATTCTCAATTCATGATACCCTGCTCTAAGATCAATCTTATAAAAAATTGTTTCCCCTCAAATCTTATCAAAGAGATCATCAATGTGAGGTAATTGATACATGTTCTTGATTTATACCTTATTCAAAAAAATGTAATCAATACACAAGTGAAGAGTAAAATCCTTTTCTTGGTGAACACCATTGATGTACCCCATGGTGGCACACTTGGTCAAATCAACCCTTTTAATAATAAATTCTAAAGTTGAGTTTTCAACTCAATCAATTCTATATTTTTCATCATACATGGTGCCTTGAATTTTGGTTTAGATCCATGTATTATTTCTATTGAGAAATTGAACTCATGTTTGGGTGGTAACCTAGGCAATTCCTCTTGAAACACATCTTGAAAGTTACTTAGAAAAGGATAATATTTAATAAATAGTTCATTAGATTCCTCCATCTCATTTATTTTAATAATAAATTCCTAACATCCTTTTATCTAAGCCTTATTGAGTTGAATTTCATAAACTTGCCTAAGATTCAACTCCCTTTTCTCACCCTAAAGTTGTTTCTAAATTCTAAAATCATCTTCACACTCAATCTTCTTCATATAACAATCAACCATAGTTTTATGCTTCACAATCCAATTAAATCCTAAGATCACATAATATGACCCTAATGGTGTATCATATAAATCCACTATTGTAGTGAATCCACACAACCTAATCTTAGTTTCCATTAGACACTTGTCAACCTTGACCTTTGAATCATTCCCATACCATATTAACCATGAATTTAAAATAAATCCATATTTTATATACAACTTATTAAGAATTATAGGATCAATAAAAAACTTAGTATCACCAATTTCAATCAAAATAAAAACTAGATGATCAAATAAAATACCTGACATTTCAATAGGTGAAGATTGGAATTCAACCTGATGGTTATCAATAGTAACATGCATCCAGTACTAAAAATTTCTATTTTGAGAATCACAATCCTTGTTCTTTCCATGTAACTTACATTGAGTACATTCGTGATTGTAATGGTCACATCCATAAATGAATCAACCTCTACGTGGCCCTTTCTTGTCAGACTATTGGTTTCCTTTGAAACTTCCCTTTAAACTAATTATAGGTTTCTTACTCCATGAGATAATATTGAATTTATCATTTTTAATCTTGAACTAGCTATTATATCCTCCACTCCTATTCCAATTTTTCTTTTTGAAATTTATTTTAGATCTTCTAAACTTTCTCTTGAACTTATCTCTAACTTGAGTAAGAGATTCAACTTCTACTCCTACTTAACTACCTACTCGAAGACCTAATCCATGGTATATGGCCCATGCACATCCACCTCATAACCCATTTATGGTTTTAATTCCATTATTAATTTACTAATTCTTAACCTCTCATCTAATTGATACTGAGGTACATACTTTAGGATCTTGGTGAATTTCTCCCAATATTCATTCATAGAAAGGTATCCTTTCTTAATGTTCTAAAAATATGTTAAATTTTAATCAAAATATAGATGAGGATTCCATCATGACCTAAATAATGTTGAAAACTATTCCCAAGTGGTGGTAGACTCAAGGTTCATCTTGAGTTTCTTGTTTACCCACCAATTGGTTGCTTCTACAACAAGATGATAAGCTCAACAAATTGCTTTGGTGACTTTAGATTAATTTCAAATATTGAAATATTTCTCTATTTATGTTAGCCACACTTCATCTCCATCTTCTGAAATGGTTCCATCAAACTTGGGTGAATTCACTTTTTTCATATCTCATGTCAACTTTGCAACTACTCATGTTATCACATCTTGTGGTACTTCCTCATGCCTATGCTCTTAAGGATTTTCCTACTCGGCAAGATGCTCTTTAGGTTCTTCTTAAACATTTTAATCAATAATTACATGCACTTCGTTCTCTAGGTCCATGATTTGGTCCCTAGTTCTATCCATGGCTATGAGGATCCAATCCAACTTCACAACTTGATCAGTGTTAAAATGATTTGGATCTAATGGAATATTGGTGTTTGAGGAACCCTCAGCTCTAGGTCTAGTGCACACAATTATTTTTACTAGCTAACATGATAATACATTTGTTTTATCAGACTCATTAACTTTTAGAGTTTGAACCTCAGCTCTGGTACCACAATGTAACAACCCCACTGGGTCTTTACTAGAATAGGGCAATTTTTAAAAATAAATAAATTACACAAGTTTAGCTAATATATTCCATCACAATGAAACCTAAAAAGAGTGACAATTAACTAAATACATTATTTTCATCTAGCCATATAAATGTCTATAGCTAATCTATTTATCTAATGATCACAATCATAATATCAATATCAAGAATTGGTATAATGTTGAATACAAAAATGAAGGCTACATTTAATTCATAAAAGTATTTTACAAATTAAACCACAACTAATAAAATATTATATCAAACTACTAAACTTGTACATATGAATAAAAAATACAATTTTAGTAATAAATATCTTAATAATAATATACAGTGATACAAAGTTGCTTGAAGTATGCGAGTCGCAATAAACTCATAATATCCATAACTAATATCAAGTGTAGTATTAATAATTGGAGGGAGATCATCATCTAAGTGCTTTTCCATACAAACCATGAACCATCGATACCCTACACAATTTCCCAACTAGGGAATGATCCTCCCTTCATAGATGGGTAGATAATGATGGTGTGGGAATCTAGAGTGACAAAATAGAAACCGTGTGTTATAAGATAACTAATACATGATGTATATCATAAATAAACCCATTATAACATGACATCATACAAACATTTATACTAAATCAAATAGATTAAATGAAAATGTTTAACTATAAACACTACTTTGGCCAAATTTTTCATATAGTTATTGATCTGAAGGATTAGTCAATTCCATACACACCACTCAATCATATGACACTATTTTTGTTTATTAATGACACTATCTATGTGAAATCCATCTCAATTAATTATATAGTGTCATTAATACTCTATTAGTTTTATATACTTTAATAATAATAAAACTAATAGATTCATAAGGAATATTCCCTACTATCAGGTATAATATGTGTTAATTAAGGAAATATCAAATGTATTCATTTAGTCCATCAAATGCAATGTAATAAATCTAGAACATCTAATTTATTACATCATAATAAACATATTCCAAGATAATCCTCAATAGAATCAAACCTTTTAGATAATACATATTTAAATACATCAAGTTACCATATATTAACATGTATCTCTAATTTAATGTTATTATACATATAACATCTATTTCTAACTCATTAATTTATGTCCTAGTACAAAATATACCTCAATAATATTATTTTATAAAGTCCTTGATTATGTATCTTGGTAAATAGAATTTAAAATATATACGAGGATGAAAACATTTGTCTAAATTTTGATCTACTTTGTGAAATCCTTCTAGGTTCAGCCATTATAAATATTATCATTTATATTTAGTTTACACACATAATTATTCATTGAAAATCTCATCTAATCTCCATTCCTAATATAATGAAAACTCTATAAACAACTTAACTTAATATATAGTACTTAATTACCATCAAAATGAATTTTTTTCCACTTAAAAAATAATATAAAATAAATCTTATATTTATCTTGAACAAATACCTAGTTTTAATAGGTACACAATTAGATATAAGGAATTAGTGTTTCCTTATGGATTGAACACATCATAATAAAATTTCACATGTATTTAATACCAACATAAACCTATATAGACCCACGCACGCACACACACACACACACACACACACACACACACACACACACACACACACACACACACACACACACACACACACACACACACACACACACACACACACACACACACACACACACACACACACACACACACACACACACACACACACACATGTATGTGTATGTGTGTGTATAAACATATACATTTAATAGGTCAATAACAACCTATTGAGGACCCATTTGATATTATTGATGATTAACATTCCCCTATTCTCAGAATGGGGACACTCCTTTCTTCAATTTTTAAAAATGCCCAAAATGATGATCATATTAAATTGTTTAATTGCATTGAGAATTGATTTAGTAATTATACAATTTTTGGTTAATCATTCATTTTAAAATAAGGATTGATACTTATAAATATTCAAATTATTTCAAGTCTTCTTCAGGTTTTATTCAATAATGAATTATTGACCATGGATGGTTCAATGATGTGTAGATAAGATTTTTCTAAGAAAGCATGACATGGCTCTCTAATAGACATAAGTACAAAAAGTTTCACTAGGTTTTATTTAATTTAAAATTATGTTGTGTTTATGGAATTTACTTGTAAATTTTTGCTTTAAAATTGTTTAAATCTACCTAAGATGGATAATGATGTTTTCAAGAACCTAAATTAGTTTCTCACTTGACCTTGTAGGATGTCAAATTATAGTGATAATTAATGATTCCTCACAAGATATCAAAGTTTAGAATGTGGTCTAAAAGGATAAATGCCCACCTTACCAAGCCTCAAAATACCTTAGGGATTCAACACATCCTATGTAAGACACCTAGACCAAATATACCAAGTTAGTGAGCAATGTGGAATCATCTAAAGGGCTCATGAGAATATAGCTATTAGAATATAAATCCTAGGGCTACATGTTAGGATCTTATCCCCCATAAGTATGCTTATCCAATATAAGTGTCCACACATCCCCATGCATCCTACCATAGTGAAAAATCCCATGATGTGCTGATGCATGTCTCAAACAACAACCATCTATATCTGAGCTACCTTCCAAGGTGATGTGTGTCCCCCTTGGGTTCATCTAGGGTCACCATGTTCCACACTACATTACATACATCCAAATCTTGTAATATATCATGAGGCAAACATGTAGTTGTACTTAATTTTTCTGATCAAGGTTTAAGGATATACAACTATTTGAGGTGCCTTCTAAGAATGACACTTGGTAGAATAACAAATGATATATTATAAGAATGATGTATGTCCCCTTTAGGTCCATGTGATGAGGCCACATGTCATTCTTATATTATTTCTAACTGAGATCTACAAGATACTTTTGAGAGGGATGCATGTCTCTACTCGATCCATTCAATTAGTGCTAATTTTTCATTAGTTGTCTAAAACCCTTCTGAGGGAGATACCTAGCAAGGAAAGCAATGATTTCCCTTGATAACAATATGTGGCATTCCTATGGATATTCAAAATAAAAAATTCACCACCCAAGAGCTTGCCTCAAATTGATATTCACCATGTGGTGAGATACAAATTAGTCATCTTGAAAAGATACATTCCAAGAATTTATGAGGCAATCAAAATGTGCTACTTGTCCAAAAATTGAGCCAACTAGGTAGTTTAGTCATATTCAGGCCACATGAGTGCTTAGATGGATCCGATGTGGCAACCACATGTTGAAAGGTGGAAATATCTATATTTAAAGCTAAAATTAATGGTAAATCAAATTTAAATTAATGTTAAATTGAATTTTGGTGTAATTAAGTGTTAAAATAAAATAAATGCAATGTTGACAAGCTCACCATTAATATGACATGAACTAGGATCACCATCAACATTGAATTAATAATAGTAGTCATTTAAAAGGATACACAATCAAGGCTATTTTTATCTACATTTCAAAGTTATACACATTTTCTTTCTCTACTATCTATGCTCTCACAATTTGATAAAGTTAAGACCATTTACAAATTACACTCCTGACCATCATTATTGGAGCTTGAAATCTACATAAGGATATAAAGAGGCATTGGTTTCTACCTAAATTATTACAAGAGATGGCATAAGTAAGTCCTTCTACTCTAGGTAAGAGTAGTTTCTTCAAGAATGATAACTTTCAATTTTATAACGGTACTTCAATCATCTTCAAAGATACTAGATTTATTTATAACACCATAACATCTAGTGAAATTCATTATAGTAGCATATAATTTAATTTAGAAGTATGTAGGAATATTGATGAGGATGAGACCATGACTAATATAACCCAAATTTATTTAAATATATTTTCCATTAATGTAATTGGTATCTATAAGGCCACAACTAAGCCAGAGGTCATGTCATTTACTGACCTAGTTTATGATATATTTTAGAGGTTAAAGTGTGAAGATAGGATGATTAAATCAATATACCAAGTGATACTTATTGATTTCATATGAAGACTGAGCTCTGAGAATTATTATAACTTTCCCTCACAATAGATAAAATATAAGTAGGTCATCATTGACAACTGGTATGAAGTGTACTCCTTGGAAAAGGTCTCGGCTTCATGGGTGACTAACCCAATAGGATTTGTTTTCATGGATGATCAAGTAAACTTCGCCATAAAACAATTTAGACAAGTATTAAAAATTATCGTATCCCTCTTGAACATAATATTTGGTAATCCACACATTACCTATATGGACATAAGGGCTATAACATTGATGTAAATAATCCTAGAAGACTAGTAGATTCCCCCACTTAAGGATAATATTAGCAATAACTTGGTGCATATAATACATGACACTTTTAATAATAGTTACCCCTCATCTATGATGAACTACTTATTAGATGCAATCTATGAAACTAGTCAAGTAGATCAGAATTCATGCTCTCTTGAGCATCAAGAGGTTGTGAGTCAAATCTTCTCTATAATGCATATTTATTAGTTTATATGAAATATAAGAGTGATTTTGGAAGATTTATACCTAATGGTTTATTGGTAAATAATTTAATGAGAGATATAGAGGGTTCCACTTGATGTTAACTAAATCTTTAGAGATATGGGTAGCTATTAGTTATACTTAGACTGCATACTCATCAGAATAAAAGGAGTGATGGTGTCCCCTCTTAGATTATCAAGGTTCATGCCAATGAAACTAGATAAAGAATAAATTAAATATCAATTTATACATGGAGTTGATGTACTCTTAAAAAAAGAATAAAATGACCCCCCATAAGGTTTCTTATAAACTAGGAAGGACTAGGATTACCAAGTGGCATGATATTATTGTAGTTGTTAAGCATAGGGATTTGTACCTATTACCTAAATGAATTCAATCCATGGGATCCCAAAAAAATAATTACCAAACATATATTCAAATTCAAGAAAGATAAAGTAGTAGAATATAAGCATTAATAAGAAGTCCAATATTGGATATATATAGATGCTCGAAATGATGAGGTGGTACTTTGGAATGTTACAAAGAAGAACATTAAACTATAAATGAGACTAGATAAGGATAATAAAAATGAGGATATTGCTAAGTTTCAACCACCACTAGCACATGGGAAAATGCTTGATGCTGAATATGAGGAAGGGAAAGATAAATAGGATGAAGACAAGGTTATTCTTATTAGAAATAGGCTAAGTAGACCTCCATAACTTGACACTTAAAGCATTTACGACTTACCTCCAAGCTTTGAGCAAGGAGGATCTAGCAATAAGCCTGACCCCTCCTAAGGGCCTTCCATAATATCTACATCTACTATGGGATCCATTTTGGAAAGCCTAGATCAACCTAACCCTACTTTTATTAGCCTTTAATAATTACAACAAGGCATTGATCTCTCTATGGAAGAAGTGCAAACTCTGGTCAGTAGAAACATTGAGAAAGTCTATAAGAGGAAATGGTATCCCAAGATAACTATTGTTTTTGTTCCTAATAGCACACATCATGATACCATTAGAGCATAAGATATCAATATAATTTCCTCACCAATACATTCTTTTCTAGTTTCAAGTACATTTCAAATTACTTCTACTTTTACATTTATTCCTCCCACTATTGTTCCCCATTGGCTTCAATATCATCAACAACTATAACAACCATTGCTTAATCCTTAATTGATACTATCCTAAACCAAGGTAGTGGTTCCTTGGGATTTACTATCCCCCATGCCATTTTTAATTCCACTAAAAATGTTTTATATTCATCAAGCTCCCAATGCACTAGTGTTAGTCATGTTTTTAGTTCCACTTATTCCTAGGTAGCAATAACTAGTGCAACATTTGTGATTGGCTTCCTTGCATTAGAAATGCCATTAAGGCCCATTAAATAATTTTAAACTTCCCAAATCCATATATTCCTACATCCACATTCAATATTTCTACTACTACAAAGGTGAGTGTACCTCCAAAATTATCTTCATTTATTCTAAATATGGGCTATATAAGAACTCTATTTAGCAAACTTGGGGAGATAATCCCAACAAAATTGCCAAACATTTATATTACATCTCTAGCCTCTACCTTTTCTACACCATAACCAACAAATATAATGCCTACTATTATCCCATATTGGGTCACAAATACTATACTAGTAGAAAAATAAGAGAGACCTCAAGTAGTCCTCTATGTACCTCAAATTGGAATGAGATTCGGTGTTACTATAGGTACCATGAACAGAGTGGCTAGGATTAAAGTTGAATATCCACAACCTAGCTCATTTGTGGCTCATGAAAGTAAAGAGTCCCTATTCACTTTAACAAAGAAGAGGAAGGTTGGTCTAGGTGAAGTTGATGAGTATGTAGAGGACCCTATATACATGATCCAAGCTAATGTATAATCCACAATGGCTTTCATGAATGGTATACAATATGATATGAAGAGATTAAGGGAATAAGCATTACCTACAATGTTGGAAAAGAATATAGTCTAGGTAATTAATATTGTCATCAATGTCTTCAATTTATACAATGTCATGAAGATAAGGTAAGAAGATGGGACTCTATAATATAATGTGGTCATTAAATATGACCAAAAACTTAGACTGTATGATGCCAAGTTGGTAAACTTGGATAGAGTTTCAAGGAGCAATAATTTCCCAAACATTAAGGTATTACCACTTGAAGACATCATCCTATTATATACCATAATGATGAATAGAATGAGAATATTGAAAAGGTGGCTAGAACAAGTTAAGGATGTAATTGCATCCTTAAAAATGATAGAGTTTAGAATTTGGCTCTTATTAAAGGATGATATGGTCACTAGGGTGACCAAACCTAATGGTGGATTCATAGATGACCAAGAATTTAGGGCTCAAATGAAGGTATATATTAGAAAGTTATAATACTACATATCCAATGTCGAGACTACCATTGAAGTGATTAACATTGTTTCTTTTTCCAACCAAAATCTAGAGAGAGCTAAGGCCATGAAAGAAGCATTGAGATCTATAATTTTAGAGCACAATAGGATTATTCAAGAAATGCCTAACTTATTCTAACCTATGATCATGTATTTTGGTCAAATTGACCATGATTACTTAGTGTGTGCTAAATTTTGGACAAAGGAAGAGGTAGAGAAATAAAGACAGTAATAACAATCACCTCAGTAACCTCCTTTAAGGCCTTGAAAGATATTTAGATTTTTTTTGTAAATTCAAATTTAGAATATTCTATTTTAATATGTGGAATTTTTAGTTATTATTTTCAAAAAGCTAAAATCCACTTTTCTATGTTTGGGTGTCTTTTAATGGGCCCACTTGAACTTGCATAGGCATTTTAAGTCCTACATATAAGGGTTCCCACCCTCATTATAAAAAATAGAAACAATTGTTATAGAATTAATGTAAAAGAGCCAAAAATTCATGAGATTGTTTTAATGCATTGTTGTGTGTTCTATAGTTTCTACTTTTCATACTTTTAGAGAATTAATAGTTTCTTTTCTACTAACTAATCTAAAGATAATATCAATGTATGCATTTGTTAGTTTGATTTTAACATTAGGATAAAAAATCTATTGGTTTATGTGTTATATTTTCGCTTATTTACAATTGAATGTGCTTATAAAATTTAATGTGAATGAGTAACTTTCATGCACATATACTTTTAGATATATGCATTTCCTTTCCTTTGAAGTCTTAACTCCATTTATTTAGATTTGAGTATTATGCTAGGGTTGATGAATGCTAGTTTTACATTTTATTCTCATAAAGGTTTAAATAATTGACACCTCTAACCCTCTAAAGCAAACCTTATTTTTTGCCTTACCCTATTTACCTTTGGATTTATCCCATGAGTCAATTTTTTTAATCTCATTCTATAAATATTCATGGTTTATTCATGCTTGGGTGATAACTAGCAAAGTTTAGAGCAATTTAATAGATTTTATAAAGAAATAAAGTGTCACTACGTATAATTTGTTTTCCCTATAGTAAGCTCTGCTTGAATACATACAAAATGGTGGTCATATCTCTATTGTTTTTATATTTTTAGTACTAGTTGTATAAATAAATCAATACTTGAGTCTTCTAGGACTTAAAATTGAGTTTATTACTTTTTCCCTAATCCCTAGTGACACAATTAGCACATTAAGTGCATCAATAGGAAGGGAAAAGTTGGTACTAGAAGAAGGGCCCCTATGCAATTAATTTCATGCATCTTGGTAAAATTTTAATTTACCTCATTAAATATATACATAATTTTTACAAATTACACAAATATTTTTAAATAACACTAAAGATTTACATTCTTTGTATGAATCTTTTCATTATTTAAAGGGTTCCACCAAAGTTAATGTTCATTCATATAAATTTGGTAAATAAATTGGATAATTATATAAATTTATGTAAAACTTTAATAATATAGGTGAAATACCCAATTCTTTAGGCATATTAAAGGTTGTTTTGATCATCTTTACAATGGTTAACATAAATTTGATAAATAATCTAGATATTTAGGAGAATTTGTACAAAGGTCAATCAATGAGACCTCACTTATACCAAATCTATACATTTGAGATTTTAATTGATCTAATTTGTTTAGTGTTGAGTAAACCTTTACATATATTTTTTCTAAAATATGTTTTTAAATTCTTAGACACTCTGATATTGTTAAACTAGGAATATAAATACTTTGGAATGCTAATCTAACACTGATATTTATAACCTAATGTGGAGAACTAATGGTATTTGTATGGATATTGAAAACTCTAAGGTTTTAAGGCTTAGATCCTCAAAGATCAAGGTAAAGATATTAGATCTAGTTTGTAAAGTATTTTATATAAGAAGTTGACTAACCTTTGTAATATTTAATGCCTGTGAAGTTACCTTTGAAAATCTTTTGCTATCTAGTTATTAGTACCTATTTTGCATCCTAGAGTTACCTAGGATTATAACTAGATCTTGATCTGAACCTAAGGTCCCTTTAACATACTTATAAACTCATAATAAGGTGAGAGTAGATAAAGTTAAGCATAGGAATTCTAGGACCCACTCAAATTCCCCATCTAACCAAAATTTCCACTCCTCTTTCTAATCATGGCATGGTTAGTTGGTTCATCGATCAATGTCTCTAGAGCTATGCAAAATCTACCAAGTAACCTAAAACAATATTTGCCTCTCTTCACCCCCAATGATATGGTAACCACTAAAGATTAGATAAAGACATTTAAAGAATCTGTAAGGCTGCTTAATATACTTCATGAATATGTGGCTTGCCACGTTTTTCCCTTTACATTATCAGATGCATGTTATGATTAGTTCCTCAACTTGGTAGAAGATTCCATCACAAGATGAGATCAATTCAATGATACTTTTATTACCTAATTTGGTAGTTTAGTAATCATAAAAATTGTGTATCAATAGTTTTCCACCCTCAAAAGTGACATAAAGGAACCAATTAAAAAAATTAATGTAAAGTTTCAAAAGATGTATATCATAACATCCCCACCCTATAGGTTGATATATAATTTATATTTAGAAGTATAAAAAAAATCCTTAGACCTAATGACAAATATCTTCCTAAGAAGAGCCTCAAATATTGACATGTTGCCTTTGGCATATGCTGAAGCCATCCATATTAATATGTAAATGCACTCACAGGGGCATCCTACCTTTGTTATACTAAACCATGGCCCAGTATTACCTAATATAAATTTCATACTCAAAATGAATCATAATCTACCTACATTAAACAAAGTGCCAATAATTAACTAGTTACCATTAAGCCATGCTACACCCAACCAGCAGCTAGGATTCTTCAACCAAGTAAATGTTGGAGCACATCCCAAGAATAATATTAGCCAAGAATTGGTGCTTGTAAATAATACCAATGTTAAAACTATGAAAAAAAACTTAGATACTCCAAAGGGAGAATTATATTCGATATACATAACTATTTAAACACTCACTAATGATATTTTAGATCTCAAGAAACAAATGAGAAATATTGGTGAGAGTTTCAATAGAAATTACATCTTCTAGAGATATCATAGACCATTTAATAGGTATAAAAATAATAATTACCCAACATTTATTAAGTTTTATGAGATCAAAAATTATGAGTTAGACTTGTCTAATTGGTTTTGAGTGCACAATACTGCCAAACATGGAGAACTAGACTGCATTAAATTTTATCATGCATTTTAAACCATTCAGATCCAAATGGAGGGATTCAAGATTGATCGCATTTATCAAAGAAATACTAAAGGCTATGATAATACCAATTATATTTATATATCTCCAAAAATATGCTTAATCATTGAGACCTATGATTTTCCTAGTTAAGATGAAAATTATCCTAAAGATAATGTTGAAGAAGTGCATGATTTTTGACAATACCAGAGGAGAAACTATGATTTTAGAAGTAAAGGTCAAAAACCACCTCTTAAAACTTCTACCACACCTAATATCATATATAAACCTCTTGATGATAGGAAAAAAAATAATCCTCCACCCCCTAAAGGTAAGGAAAGTCAACCAATAGTATAAGCTCCTTGCACAACATCTAAAGGTGGATATAACATAGTGGAAGATATGAAAAAGATAAAGGCAAACATAATGTTTCATGAAATCACTCAAATCATTAAATAACATGATTTTCTATTGAAATAATTGAATTAAAATCTTAACTCCATAAAATTTAAATCATCTCATGAAAATGTGGTAATGTATAAGAGTAAGCATGAAGTTCCACCATTTCTATTGGCTATAAGGATATTTGGTAAAAATATTCATAACTACTTACTAGATTCTAGTGATTTAGCTAACATTATGCCTTTAGGAATATTTGAAAAATTAGGATTAGATTGAGTCAAATTAGAGAAGGTAGTGATGCAATTGGAAAAATCAAGAGTGAAAGTGATGGGAAAATTGTTAAATATTCACATGTAGCTCACTCATGAACCCTAAATCCAACATTTCATTGACATCCAAGTCATTAACATACCTAAGGCTTATGGGTTGTTATTTTTACATGATTAGACTAAATCATTGAATGGATATATGTCCACTAAATTTTACCACATGCAACTACCTTGGCACAAGATTCCCAATCAAATTACGATTGATCAAGAACCCAAAATTATAAACATAATCACTAAATATAATAATAAGAGTGAAAAGGTAAATTACCAATCCTCTAATTTTGGTGTTTACACTTTGGAAACCACTAATGTTATTTTAGATGATAAGGTGAAAGAAGAAATTAAAGGTTTTTAGATATTACACTTTGATGGTCCATAAGAAAAGAAAGGTTCTAGTATTGGAATTGTTCTAATAAATCCCAAAGGAAGATAGTATCTAGCTTCTTATACATTATAGTTCACTTGTAGTAATAATTTAGTAGAATATGAAAATACTATTTTAGTACTTTAATATGCAATCAAAAATAAAGTAAATGAACTATTAATCTATGGTGATTCAAAATTAGTTTTTAATCAATTTAGGAACAAATATTAGTGTAAGCTTTCCTCTTTAAGAAAGTATACATTTAGATCTTGGGATTTGATTGATTATTTTGACTCATATAATTTTATTTCCCTATCCATGGAGTAGAACCAATTAGTGGATGCTCTATCTTCAATAGTATCAAACCTAGTGCCTCCAAAGCCTTTGAACTTTCAGGAGTTTATTGTGGAAATAATCTCATACCCCTATATGCTAAACAATATCAATAACTTCCAAGTTTTTGATGATGATAAGTAAATAATTGACTTCATGTGTAATTATAGCATATCTAAATCCCACATAATTGATGAAAAAGATGAAATTTCTATAGAAAATTCAAAGGAAAATGAATATGGACTAATATAACTCAAAGATAATTGAATCCCCAAGGGCATGATCTCCAAATAATTGTTGATCTTGATAAATGTAGAACTGAAGCTAAACAACCCATAGTGAGTAGAAAATATTATAATCAAGTTAACTTGGGAAATCTTGGGAATGAGTAAAGTGTCAACATAGGTTTACTCTATATTGAGTAAGAATAGAAGGAAACCACTATCATTTTAACTAATTTCAAAGATGTCATTGCCTATTCATATGATGATCTTAAAATATTTGATACTAGTGTGATTAATCACACTATCCCCTTGAAATAGCCTAAAGACCCTTCACTAAAAAATAAAGGATAGTGAATCCAGTGTTGGAATCACTAATTTATAATGAAGTAAAGAAATTTCTAGATGAAAGAATAATCTTTCCAATATGGTACTTGACATGGGTTGTAAATATTGTGCCAATCTGAAAGAAGAATGAAGAAATTAGACTTTGTGTAAATTTTATAAACTTGAATATATCCTCAGAGAAGGATAATTATCCCTTGATGTATTTAGATGAGGTCATTTAACTGGTGAGTGGGTCTATAATGATGTCATTCCTTAATGATTTTTTAGGCTACAATCAAGTCCTAGTGAATAAGAATGACAGATTGAAAACTACCTTCACCACCAAGTGGGCAATGTTTTCATACAAACAAATACCATTCAAATTGATCAACATAGGAAAAACATTCCAATGAGCAATAACCCATGAATTTTAAGGCTTAATAGGTAAGTGCATCATTATTTACATGGATGATCTAACAATTTTTTTCTAAAAATAGAGGTGATCACATGATGCATTTGGAATAAGTGATAGAGAAGAGCAAGAGGTATGACATTTATTTAAAACCCAAGAAAAGTATCCTCTATGTAACTTAAAGAAAAATTATAGGACATATAATCACCTAGGAAGGTATGACTATTGAACTTGATATGATAAATGCAATTTCAAAGGTATAAATCCCTAACAATAAAAGATTTGGAATCTTTCTTCAGTAAGATTAATTTTGTAAGAAAATGTAACTCTAGTTTTGCATAGATTATAAGGCCACTCAATGTGATGATAAAGAAATATGCAAAGATAGAATGGACTATTGAATAAAAGGGTGATTATTTAATGGTTCTAGTTAACTCTTTAAATTCAATGTGCATCTCCCCCATTGATGGATTTACACATTTAAATTCATCTCATTTATCAAACCTTTAAAGTTAATGTCCATTACTCTTTAAAAAGTGGCACTAGTATTGGACAAACCAAAGGGCATATTCGTATAAGAAAAGGTCCCCCATTTGGTAGTGAATGTTGTCTTAAAATGATCATATTTATTTACTAAAATTTTATTATAGTCTGATAGCCATATAGAAGACAGAAATGTTGAAAACTTGAAACCATCTACAGAATCTACTCCATTAATGGTAGAGGCTTTGATCTTTAAATGACACTCTATTAAGATATATAAATTATACACAAAGCCTTATCTCCCCATTCTTCTTTCTAACAAGAAAAAGGTTATCTACCCATGTTTAATGCTTTATGGGAAATATTATCTCAAATTTAAGCAGCTTCGTAAGCTCTATCCTCATGAGTTACTCAACATTGGGGTTGATGGGTCTTTACTTCTATCTAATCAGTTTAACTCTTTGTTCTAACTCAATATTGTGGTGTTCTAGGCTAGGATAAAATAATTTTATATCCTTATATTCCCAAGAAAAGATATCATGAAATTATCTACACAGCTCAATGAATGTTTGCTTATCTAATGTAGAACATACCTTGCCTAGTTTGAGGAGTTTAACTTTGAAGATCAAGACCCTTTCATAATTCTCCTCTTTTATAGATACTCTCACTTTCTCCTTCCTATTTTGATCATTCTCATTAAAGATAATTTCTAAGGATACCAAACCCTTATGTATCTTATTGGTCCTTAGTTACAAAATCTAATCACCCAATCGTTCTTGAAGCCTCCTCTGATTTCTTGAAGAAAACTCAGCCTCATTTTGTAAGAAGCATGTAATGTTTTTATCACTATCAAACACTTGCCAAGATACTTCATTATAATGTATATAAGGTATGATAATTATCTTAATATGAGATGACTTTCCTTATTATTTTATGGCAGTCAAAGTGTCAAATTGAGCTCCTATGGCATCTAGTATATTAGCATGACTATTTTTATCCCTTGGGATTAAGTAAATATTAAAGTATTGAATTATTCAAGTAGGTCACATACCCTATGCCTATATGACCTAATCAAAGGGTGATTTTCATCACTCACATTCCTTACCTAATGCACAACTAATTCACTATCTCCATACACTTGTAAGTTTTAGATTCCTTTTCTCCTTTCCCATTGAAAGCCATGAATCAAACCTTCTTACTCAACCACATTATAATTACAACTGAAATGAAATTTGTATGAAGCATAATACTATTATTTGGATGGAGAGACCAACATAATACTAGCCAATACACGAACTTTACTTCCTAAACTATCAAAAAACATCTTCCACAGTTCATCATCTTCACCCTCTTCATTGTCAAGTAGAGGTGTCAGTATTCCTTCCTCATGTATACAATATACTCTTAGATAAATTTCCTCTATGAGAGCATAAGGATCCTTCTAATAATTATTAGTATAATATTCATCAAGAACAAAAATTTTAATTCCTTTAAGCTTGGAAGAAGTGCCATCATCTAGAATAGAATTTTTTTCTTCATGAACAACACAATTCAAATTAGAACTTCTATCAATGTAAGGTTCAATATAAAACCTTGCAAGAGGTTATGTCCTAATTGTCACCTTGGCCTTGTATCTTGTTCTAAAAAACAATAAATACCAATCATATGATAGATATCCACCTATCTTGGCTGTGAAGTCCCTTGATAGGTAGATTCTAAAGTGGGTTGGGAGATCAACCACAACTATGTTCCACAAGATAAGAAAGCTAGGATAGTCATGAAATAAAACCTTCAAGAATTTTATTATCCCTACCATATTTGTAGGTATACCATCTAATTAAATGACCCCTTTTCTATGTGGCTCATATTTTGAGCCCAACTTGTTAGCTACAATTTTGGGCATGGAAAAATTAAAAGCTCCACTATCAACTATGAAATTATGTACCAATTTATCACCTATAATGAGGGTGAGGTAAAATGTTGAAGGTTTTTTAGCCCTAGTGGATGGTTCAACAATGGTTCTAGGAAAATTTTCAAGAGCAACATGGCCATGGCTTGGATTTGAGGTTGAGGCGCAAGCAGGGATAGTGGTAACTACTTGTATTGGAGCTTTTTTGACCAAGCATGTGAAGAACATCCCAAAGAGAGATGGATGTTTTAGTATTCTTCAAAGAATATACAATGTTTAAAGAATCCATACCTACTTTATATTTGGATTTTATAGGTAGATAATTACTTGTAACTTGAGGAATAGGAGAAAAACTTACCACATTTTGTTTTTTTGGAGGTGTAGAAGCCCTTAGAACTACAACGAATGCCTTTGGAACTATCACACTTACAATTATATCCTATTTCATTATGGGAGGATTGGATGAGCCTATAGGCATGTTGCTTCTACCTCCTATATCCTTCCTCTTGGCCCTATTATTGTCTATAATATAGGCTCCTTGATTTATCACAAAAGTGTCTCCAACCAAAAAATTGGTGAAGATCTCTTTAGGTTGTCAACCCTCATTAACTTGCATCATCACCTCATCTTCATTTGATAAGAGGGGAGTATCTACCCATTGAGCAACCAAATATTGTTCTCCATTTTTATTGGCATCCATGAGTTGGTCTTGCTACCAATATTCTCCCTATACCAAATTTCTATGAACTAGTACCATCTCCTTTGCATTAGTGGTAGATTTTGGATTGTTTGTATTAACAGACCTATTGGGATTAGATACCATTAGCCTCTGACTTTTCCATATTGTTGACCATACTATTATTGATAGGGGTAAGGGTTATAATAAGCACCTTGTTTCACATTAGCTTGTATATTTTAAGCCTCTAAGGTTAGGAACTTTGCTTTCTAATCAACATTATTTTATGCTTTCCTAAGAGACACCTTAGGTTTGATATTGGCATTAGGAACTTGGGATACAACTGGAGTACTAGCATAAGTATGAGAAAAAGGAGGCATAAACACTTTAGGTGTGAATCTTTTAGATTAGATGAGGTTATTTTTAGCTTTGATAAAACCCTCATATGCTTCAAGGAGGGTGGATCCTCCCATAGATTGAATCATGATAGAAATTTATATCCCAATGGATCTTAAATAAGTAGGTAACATAAAACTAACATGTAGTCTCATAGGAGGAGGTAACCTATGCCAAGTCTTCTAAAACCTTTATTTGAAGTCAAGCATTATTTCTTTGGGTCCCCTCTTTATCATGTTGAGCTGATGTATGAGAGAAGCATGGTCACTATCATTTATAAATATGGAAGTCAACAACACTCCAAATTCATCCCATATTATGATGCATCCAAATTATATATTCCTATACCAGTCAAGATATTTACCTTTGAGGGACATGGTAAAGAGCCTAATGGAAATGTTCTCTCAAATAATATTATGGAAACCATAGAAGTTAGAAACATCTCTAATGTGCTCACTAGGTGTGATACAACTCTCACCATTGAGTGTGAGCACACCTTTTGTGGCATTAAGATGGATGGCATCATATGCACAATTTTAGATTGGATTATCAGTGTTGAAGTTATGGAAAACATGAGGTCTATCCATGTATTATTCTTCAATATCTTCAACTTATTCTACCTCTTCCTCCTCTTCCTCCTCTTCCTCCCTATACAAATATACTCTTTCTTCAAAGGGTATATTAGGTTGTGGATATTGAATTACAAGAGGCATCTCAGGGTGAATGGGTGGATTAATAGGATTAGATGTTATAGAAGAGGATGACCTAGTGAAGACCATGAATTATGGGGACAATTTTATAAAAAAATAATGGTTTGAAACTATATTTACTTTGAAGAGTCACCAAATGTTGAGTAGAAAACCAATTTGTAGCTAGTGTTTTTCAAGACCAACAGTCACCTTGATAAGTTGTCCTGAAGATAATGGGGTCCCACCAGGTGTGCTATAACTATTTTCACCAAATATTTCACCCTAAAAGGTTTTATTCAAGACTCTTCTATATTTTGGCAACATGGTAATATTTTTAGGTATGTGGGTGTACTTATGTTGGAAATGAGCCTCTAGATTTAAGGGCTAGCTCCCTGAATATATCAAGAACTATTTATCACATAGATTACTACTTACTTATGGGGAAAAGAGTTAGAGAAATGTATAAATTAAACCTACTCTAAAAGAGGTGATGCACCAAGAATGTCTTACACATGACCATCATATTTATACCATGATGAAATAAAACATACATACTATTCTCTAAGCTTTAATGGGTTCTAACATGAGTTTTTAAATATGGAGGTGAGATGTGAGTAGGAACACAAGGAAAATGAACCAAAGGGTAGATTTCACACTCTAAGTAATATTATACACTTGAAAAATATTTACACCCTTTATTACACTCTATATGACCTATTAGATTATGAAATCTTGCTTAAACATGAAAGGATAAGGGAAGGAAGGATAGAGAATTATCACTTCTCATCACCATACATCACTTACAAGCTTAGACAATTATTCAAAACTCAAAAATAGACTTGTATTAATGTTCAAAGGAAAAATATAACATTGATCCAATAGGGCTTCACCATACATGATGTTGTGGTACTTTACAATGGCTCAAGAGCTATATTTATAGAAGAAAGGAAGAAAGAGAAAGGGAGTCTATTAGTTTCAATGTTTGAAACATAGTTACAATTGCTTCCACAAATTATGATCCTTCAGACCTTTTGATTAATCCTTGTCACTTCATATGGTTGAAAAGTTACGTTATTCCCTCCTTGATCTTCCTAGATGGTTGTAATGATGGGATCAAGTTCTTTTGAGTTAGGATATGAAATTAATGTAGTTAGAAAAATTATATTAATTTATTAGGGATTTATCCTACTGCTAATTATTCTTCATTATTTTTCCATTACATGTAACAGTGAGGAGAAGGGTCCCTTTCATGTAGTTGGTCCTAGAGATGAAACTAGTAAATTCTATGTGTTTAATTTGGTGGCATACTTCAAAACTTTCACTCTCATCCAAACTAAACCATGCTTAAACTCAGATCCATACCTTTTATTTACCTTTCCCTATCAAAATTTACTTTTTCAACCTTTGTCTAAGTCCCCTAGGCTTACCTTCATCTAATTGGCCATTGAAAACTAGCTTGAATAATTGATATTTTGATTCATCTCACTTCTTTGATCCTAATTTGAATGATTAAATGCACTCATTCCACTTGTCAATCACACATTGATATCATGATATTATTGTCAGTTTGCGACTTCATTCACTTATGTCACATGTAGACCTCTCAATTTATTTTACTCATTGACTTAATTGTGTGGCATTAGATCTGATTTTGTGATTGAACATAAGCCAGTGATCTACTTGGGCCCATTCCTTTTCTAGTTGAGCTCATGTTTTTGGATTTATACTTGATTGATCTGCACTATCAAATCCTACCTTTTGAATTCTAATGGCTATTTTTTGAGACTTAAATTTGAGATTTACACAATCATCACTTGGATATTTGAATTCACATGGTTATCTACTGGGGATTTAATTTAACATTTGCATGACTATTATTTGACATTTGTGCAGATGTATTTGATGTCTTATAGAACATCAAATTTAAGATCTAATAGATGACTGATGAGCTCAAAATTTGACACTTGCATGAACATCACTCTACTTCCCAATAATTCTTTCAAGCTTTGTGTTTTTTATTTTTTCTATGGACCATTTTCCTTAGGTTATTTTTTTTGGGCCTTCTACTAAACATTTGTTGCGGGCTTTATGTCTTGGCCACTTCTTCCAAAGGAAATTATACTTAGTCTTTTTACTTAGAAAAAAAATTTATGAACAAAATGTCTGATAGAATTTGTGTCTTTAGGATCTTTGTCTTGGAAAAAATGTCTAAAATAAATCATACTTAGTCTTTTTCCTCAAAACAAATTATCTAAAAGAGATCATGCCTTCAGGAAAATTGTTTCAGATAATTTTTTTGAAAGAATTGTGTCCTTATAATTTCCTTTTAGCCTTTTTGAAATAGCTCTTGGTCCTTTAAAAATGACTTTTGGAAATTTGAAAAATGCCCTTCAAAACTTTAAAAAGTGCCCTTTAGATATTTTGTATCTGACCATTTTCCCTAGAAATGACCCTTCAAGAAAATTATCAAAGGACACTTCAATTGAAAACTTATCCTTCGAGACTTTGTCTCAGGACAATTTGTCTAAAGAAAATACCCTTTGGAATTTATATTTTAGACATTTTTCCTGAAAGAAAGACCCTTTGGGAAAAGTGTTTGGACAATTTTCTTGAAACAAAAAGACCTTTCAAGATTTTCATTTAGGACAGTTTCTCAAGAAAAACACCTTCAAAAAAAGTGTTTTAGGATACTTTGCTATAAAAAATGACCTTTTGATAAAATTACATAGAGCACCATCCTAATAAAAATACCCTTTAGGATTTTTGTTTTGGACTAATTTTAGTGGGCCTTATGTTTCAGACAAAATGTCCAAAATAAAAACTACCTTCAAAACTTTTGTCAAACATTTTTCTCAAAAGAATAATGCCTTTAGGAAAATTGTGTGAATAATTTTCTTGAAATAAATATGACACTTAGATTTTTGATGTGGAAAATTCTCACAAAATAATTAGATCTTTGAGAAAATTGTTAAAAAACTTCTGCCTAAAATAAATAAGTCTATGGTATCCTTGCCTTGGAAAATTTTCTCAAAAATGACCCCAACACTTAGCCAAAATTTGAAATATCTCCCAAGTGCAACCTTAGGTTTTTTCGGACTTGCTCTTGCAACTACTCAACACCATGAAAAGATTCGACTTGCATATAGGATCCATAAATGACCCTTAAGATGCCAAAAGACACAAGGACTAATCTAAACCATGGCCACAACTGAGAATGACATATGAAATGACATAAAATGAGCTATAACATACTCTATAAGCTTATAAAAATACCCTATACAAGGTTATGACTATAGGGGGTTGATCCATTTTGGCCTCTAGGGAAAAATGGTCAGCATTCACCATGTGTATAACTCTCTCCTATGTTAAGACCTACCAGGCCTATGCCTCTCTTGATCCAACCACTATTATTGGATGTAGCATATAACTACATGCTTGTATCTACCTCATGGCCTCCCCAACTAATATAAATTAGCCAACCTAGGTTGGGGTATATAAAACCTTAAAAACATCTAGAGTAGTAGGATTGTATGATGCCAACATCCCATCTAAAATGTCATGGTATAAAAACATAACTAGGGCTACCCATATAATCTCCTCTATCATAAGATCTATAATAAAACCAAAACCATATAGACATTAGCTCACACACACACACACACACACACACACACACACACACACACACACACACACACACACACACACACACACACACACACACACACACACACACACACACACACACACACACACACACACACACACACACACACACACACACACATGCACACACACACACACATGCACACACACACACGCGCGTGCGTACACGCGCGCGCACACACACACACACACACACACACACACACACACACACACACACACACACACACACACACACACACACACACACACACACACACACACACACACACACACACACACACACACACACACACACACACACACACACACACACACACACACACACACACACACACACACACACACACACACACACACACACACACACACACACACACACCTCAAATCATCTATCTATCATAATCACAATGAAACTAGTATCCTATATCAAAAACTTAAATGATATTTAAAAAATTTCTCACTTGTGTTGGTGTCACCATCACAGTCTCCCCATCTACTCTACCATTGAGAACCTCCTTTATTGGCCATCTCTACACTAATGCAAACCCAAAAGTCACCATTTTAGCCCCATAATATCCTCTCTTTAGGGGTGCCTCTATAGACCAACTATGTCTTGGAGTGCTTGTTAGGTCCCTCTATGTAATAGCTAGCACATGTGTCTCCTCACATAAAAGGTGACTCCATTTCTTATGAGGATATGGTGGTTATTACTACCTCTATTATAGTGCCTATTATACCCCTATATCCACATCCATCATATTTCCTCTTGATGGATCTACTACTTCCTACTATCATGCTCAACTAATTCATGGTTTAACATGTTAAGGCTTGATTAATGGTATCTACATAGGTACCCCTCTACCTCCTCTCCCTCTTAACTCTCTAGCATGCTATTCCCAGTCATTAGGCACTACTATAGGATTTTATGGATGGGGGATTCCCATATATATCAATCTATGTGCCAATAGATGTGGCTCTACCCATGAAGTGTAGTGGCCCATGGTCTACACACATGCCAACCCTATTACAATGGTAGACCAACTAGCCATATGGTAGCTATGTGAGTGTAGGGATGCTTCATGATTTAACATCATGTGATAGTTTGTAATATTGGAATATGGGGTATGGCCCACACTAAATGGTCTTGTCTCCATCATAAGACCTAAGATAACCTATCATAGACCACTAGTTATCTAGTATATAGGGAACCTCTCATATATCAATGCATTAAAGAGTATCACTAGTCCCATGGTCTTCTTCCATTTGGATAGCATCCCATAAATATCATTCATGATTTGGACCTAAATAATAGCCTTAAAATTGTAAAGTGATCCCTAATCTAATATGGATTAGCATAAGGATATTGTATATAATAGTACCTTGCCATCTAGCTTGTGACATGAAACTTATGTTATCATAAGTCCTATCATTACCTTCATGATGTTTGATATGGATAAAATGAAAACATTTATCAAGTTCACCCTCAACCTAGGGTGAATCTTATATGAGAAAGTATCCCACTAGGTTAACACTCATCTGTTGGCCTTATACTCTAATGTATCAGTAATCATTGATGTCCCACCAATTGGAAGTCCAATCAATGCATGGATGTCCTCTAGAGTAATCCCCACCTCAATGGTGTCCCCATACACCTCTCATCAAAAAGTGTTGGTCAACCATTCCCTTTATATTAAGAACATGATAATGAGATCAACACTCAAAGGGATTTATCTCATCTCCATGATGCCTCTAAAGCCCAAGGCGACCAATCAAGCTCTATCCACATCATTTAAACAATCTAATAGATATGTTATCCCTGATACATCTATCAAGCATCAATATCTCTAATGTATTTATAAAATATCAAACAAAAAGGGATGTATCAGATCTCCATGTCATAAATAATTAAAATACATTCTCAAAAACTACAAATTAATTACTTCATTCGCTGGTTTGATTTAGTTTCTTATGTTTCCTTATTTTTATACACAATCAACCCATTTGATACTAAATCAGCTCTATTCCAATCCTTTTAAACACAATCATCCCATTTGATACTAAATTGACCTTTTTATTTTAGACTATATTAGCTTATTTGATATTAAGTCATCCTTTTCCTATCTCTAGCATACTACACTAGGCCTCTGATACATAATTAACCCTATTTATCAAAATACATCAACCACTTATTACCAACTACATCATTTAGAATGTACACAATCAACCATCTTCTCATTTTAGAATACATTAGCCTACTACTATGCAGTTAACCACCTTTAACAATACTATGTCAACCCACTACTATGTAGTCAACCCTTATTTTCTTCTTGCCTGACAAATTGAGTTGACCAGGTCAAATCTATTCTTTTTTTATGATGATTTTTTAACCATTAACATACATGACTTAGGTATTTATTTTTCTATATTTTTCCTACATAGTACCTATTATGACCCTAGTCTACTTAATTTCCTAGAGTTAGTTTCGGTGCCTAGAATTTTCCTACCAATCAATTTTTTGTATTTAGCTCAATTTCAAATAAAATTACTTAAACAATTTGAAATTCATATTTTCTTGCCTATTCTGCACTCATTTTGGCTGATACGATTCCTCACCATCTCATCTATCATTTCATCAACATGTTTACTCTCTAGTCTTGAACTGGATCTATTAAATCTCTATTTTCTTATAATAGTAAAAATAACAAATCAATTATTTTTCACCCTATTTATATTTAATATTCAAAATTATCTACCTCTCAAATATTTATCATCATATTCTATTTTTTTCATATCTTTGTTTCTACTATCTCTTTTTTTGAACCATAAGATGTTCTAGAATCCTAACATTATAGAGAATCTTTTCACATATTACATGTATTTTTTGCTGTTTTTTGCTAATTTCTACAGGTTTGCCTAATGTTACCTACACTAGACACCTTTACATTTATTTAGTTTCATTATTTATCTACAACATTAAGGTAAGTAAATGTATGTGTTTTTCCATTTTGTCCTTTCATTTATCTTTCTTGCTTCTTACTAAAATTTATCTAGTTTTAGCATTGTATGTTGATATATTCTTTTCCCGAAGTAACATCCCCTATTGCACCTATGTGATATATGATGAAGTTAGAGTGGGTAATATGTATACACATAATATTTTCAAAATTTATCAATTAATAATAATTTCTCTCTTGTAGTAACCTCTTTAATCTCAATCTCTCTGAGTGCATGGCTTAAAAGGTGCACCAAGAAAGGGGTGGGTAGAACATTAGTGCTTTGCAAGATTGGTGTCCCCTATACTAACATTTGTTATCTACACAACATTCTCCCATGTACTTCACTAATTCTTTCCTCCTTTATTTCACACTCCTCCAAGCATTTCATCATCCCCATTAGCACCTACCTAAGCTTAAAACCATTTTTGATAGTTTACATTACACTTTTAGCTTGGGTCAACCCTGTATCCTAATTGTTAAATTTATATTATGGGTATAGGTCAAATCTCACTGACCTAGATTTGGATCTAATTTATTTTTATGAAATAATTATACAAAGTTCATTGGGTTGACCCTATCTACTAAACTTTTAGAAAGGTTTAGGGCTAGATCCAACTATATAGACACAAACATTTATACCATTTATAAAGGAGAGAAGAAGAAGAATAATATATCATGATTCTACTTATCCACCATTCCTCTTGAGGAACATAAATTAGGGTTCCAATACTTTTTTTGTAAATATAGATATAGTCCTGTGGAGAATCCTTTTAAATGCATAGATAAGTTGTGTAGCCTAGAGTTGAATTATTATTGTTATCCTTATGTACCATAACAACATCTTGCAAAACATCTTGGTCAATGGAGAGATTGAGGCTTAATGGGTTTATATTCAAAGGTAAGTATTCCTAACTTTATTCCTCCTTTTTAATAGTAGATAAATTTGCATTTGTATATACTTCCCATGCATTAGGGTTTTACGTATACATAGATTAATTAAGATTCTCCTATGCATGTTTATTTTTTATGCTATTACCCCAACTTTATGCCACAAAAATTGGTTATCACTATATTAGATTTTTATTTACTTAGTGAATAACAAAACATAGGACCTAGTTAGGGTTATTGCATAATGTTTCTTGATTAGATGATTTGGAGTCCTCTCTAGTGATGTTATTATGGTAATACATCCCTTCATTAGGTCTACTAGATTTATCTTGGTCATGAACTTGAATATCTAATGTATCAATATTTGAAAGTTTAAGTATGATTCATCTTCTCTAAGCTAGGATTGATTAATAGATTAGTTGTATTTACCTTTGTATATAAACTTAACCTATGACTGGTTCTTTAACCTCCCTAAAAAATTAATCAAAACCTAATACCAGTTTAGTAGTACTTTTTTGGCCCAATTTAGGCAAGTCATTGACCCGAGTGTCATTTACTAATAATTTTATTACATTAATTAAGAACCTAAAAAGACCATTAGAAACTTCAATGCTAGGTTCCAAAAAATGTATATCCAAGTTACCGTGCTTTACTAGATTAATGAATAATTGGCATTAGAGATGTAAAAAAATGCTTTAGACCCATGGATGGCCATGTTCTTAAGATGAGACCCCTATATAGTCAACTTGCCCATGATTATGTTGAAGAGATAAAAATTGATATAAGGTCGAACCCATATGGTCAAACAATGTCTCCCATCTCTAATTTCTCATCACATATGTCTAGCTTGAACTTGTTGCCCAATACTAACTAGAATATTACCATGATTGATCCATTATTGATAATGAACTAGTTCCCTTTGAGTTACACCATGCCAACCAACACCTAAGCTTTATTAACCCAAAAAACATGAAATGGCCCCTAAATTACATACCAAGTGATGTTTTAAGTAGCTAACAACACCCTAAATATACTTCAAAAGTCTACTAAGAGTGATTTAGATGCCATCTAAGAAATGGTCTAGAAGATAATTAATGAATTCCTAGGTCTATAAAGAAAAATGGGTAAATCCAATGCTAAAAGTTCAAATAAAAACTTATCCTACAAAATAAAAAATATAAATTATAGTTGTCCCCACAATCAACAAAATCCCTCCCCTAATAGGCTTCTTAAATTTAACAACTTTGAGATAGCTCTACTTAACTGGTGCTGAGTGAAAAACATATCTACACATGGGGAGATGGATTATATAGAGTTTTGTAGCACCTTTGAGATATTATAGAGAGAAATAAAGGAGCATGAGGTGGTTATAAATCACTCAAAATCATCAAAATTATGTAGGCCCCCAAACATGACCATGGTGTTAGAAATTATGGATTTTCCCAAATAAGAAGAAAATGTCTCAAAAGAGAGTACTAGTGAGGTCCATATATTCTATAAATTATAAATGGGAAATTATGCCATAAATAACCAATAATAATAATCACCTCTTACTACCTCAACACCTTTGAATAATGACATAACCCCACTAGATCAAAATGTTAAGAATGACCCTCTACCTCTAAAACCCCATGAATTGAAAGCACCTATAGAGGTCCAACCAATTCAAAACAAGGGAGGCTATAACATAGTATAATACATGAAGAAAATTAAATTAAATATCACCCTTCATGAACTTTCTCAAATCACTGAGCAACATGATCTTTTATTGAAATCCTTAACTGAAAGGCCAATATAGCTACCCATACTAAGCAAAAGATGACCCACACCAATACATTCTCATTCATAAGAATAAGACTGAGGTTTCCCCTTTCCTCCTAAATGTTAGGTTATTTGGAAATAATTAACATAATTACTTAGTGTACTTGAGATACTTAGCAAATATAATGCCAATAGGTATTAATGAGAAATTAGGGTTAGTTCTAGTCAAATTAGATAAGGTGGTTTTTCAACTAGATAAATTAGAGGTCAAAGCAGTGGGTGAGTTTTTAAATGTCCACATGTAACTATAATATTAACCTAGGATTCAATAGTTCATATACATCTAGGTGGTAGATATTCTTGAAGCTTATGACATGCTCTTTAGTAGGGACTAGTCTAAAATATTAAATGGGTACATGGACATTGACTTTTATCATATGTGGTTACCCTGTAGATGTGTAGACAATAAAATTTTAGTGGATGGGGAACCCTACATGAAGCACATGATAACTTAATATAATGTTATCAATAAAAAATTAAACATAGACCCTAAGACCTAGGGATTTATATACTGGGCACAACACCTACTAAAGGTAAAGCTAACAATGAGCCATACTTACTGGGCCTATGGTCCCTATATGAAAATGGGGCCCATTATAAACAAGGAAATGGAATAGGTGTTTTAATGATGGATCCCAATGAAATCGATACATAGCTTTATATAGAATGTAGTTACCCTACACAAATAATTTGGTAGATTTTGAGGCCATAATCTTAGGGTTATAGTTTGTATTAAAGCATAAAACCAAGGAACTAAAGGTGTTTAGTGACTCTGAGATGGTGGTCAACCAAGTTAAGATTAAAATTAAGTTAAATTTATCTTACCTTAGAAGGTATAAACATAAGGCCTAGGACCTAATTGACTTGTTTAGTGCATTCAATGCCATCCCTATACCTAGAGAAGAGAACTAAGTTATATACTCACTGGCATATATAATAGTAAATTTAACTCCCCTAGATGACATTGAGTTGCATGAATTCTCTATGAAATTTTTCCCATGCCCATTTGTCTAAAATAATGTGATGTGCTTATAGGTCTTTAATTGTGATCAACAAATGATCTAATTCCTTAACAATGCCAAGATATTTAAGGCCTAGGGAATAAATGAATCAGACATAGGTAACCATAGAACCAAACTTGATAAGGATGGGATCCTCAACCTTTATGGGAATTAAATCTCAAAAGGGATGATTACCTTAGAAAGGGTGTTTGACACTCTACACCCCAAATAAAGAAACCCATTTTTGATAACTAGAAATTTCATATCATCAACCTCAACTCTATGGAAAAATCTAAAACCATTAATGTGGATCTTGATTAGATAGGCCTCAAACTTTAATATATACAAAGGTTTCTATTTTTATATAAAGGTGTAATTGTATGGTCCTATAAATACCACAAAGTCTTCAATCTGAGGTTGATTACTCTCACCATCCCACTCAAACCAAACCAATAACTATTTATGCATAAATAAAGACCTATGAACCTAATCATTGAACCATTATTAAATAAATAGGTTCATAAGTTACTCTTTTTTGGGATAATTTTCTAATTTTACCTAGGTTACCAACCTAATACTTGTGTGAAAGAAGAATGAATAAATCCATTTACGTGTATACTTTGTTAGAGGTACAAACCACTAAGAGGGGAGGTGAATTATTAGTGGAAAACAATCCAATTAAATTTCTAAAACCTTCAAACACTTAAGCATTCAATAAAACCATTCATTAAGCATTCAAGATGTTTATAGCAATGAACAAATATATAATGCAAGATTACACACATAACACAAGATATATGTTGGAAACCCTCTTGGGGAATAAAACCCACTCTCAAGCTTGTAAATACATGGAATAATTATCCTATAAGGTATTAAAAACATGAGACTTTAGTGGAACACCCATTCCATAAGGAGCATCTACCCCTAGGATGGTCAAGTCCTTCTGACCTAGATTTAGTGAAACACCTACTTCACAAGGAGCACCTACCCATAAGATGGTCAAGTCCTTCTAACTTGGATATATTAAAACACCTATTTCATAAGGAGCACCTTCCCCTAGGATGGTTAAGTAATTCTAACCTAGATTTGAGCACCCTCCCAATACCTATGATATGAACATCTCTTGGACATTGATTGCCTACCAACCTAATGGAGATACAATGCATATTAACCCCTTTCACTTTTTCACATATCCACAAACATCCAAAAGCACCTTTTGGATCACTCTAAACTTCTTAGCAAAAACTATATCACAAGCTCAACAACATGACCAAATGGTCATATACATAGTCCACACTCTTATCTACCTCTCAAATCAACCACCAAGCTTACATGAACATCAGCTATCCTTCACTCACACTCAAGGCATCCAAAACATCCTTTTGGATCAAACTAGACCTCTTCACTTATCCTAAATATTCAAACCTACAAGAGCACTATTATAACATTAAGAATATGACTTATAGGTCATAAACATAGTCATAAAATTTCTCTTCTCTAAAACCCATCCATTGGGCACCCATATTTTCTCCTTTCCTTTGCTCTACTACTCTCACACACACCTCTTCTCTCAAGTCTACAAATCATCATCTTTATTTTCACTATTTATAGAGATATCATGATTATTATCTAGCCATAATACTTTATTTAGCCTTGAAGGCATCTGTATAACTCAATTAAATCTTCAAATATTGGCCATAACATCCATGAATCATAATTAAGTAGTTATAACTTTTAATCAGGCCTCATTAACCCTTATGGGTCTCATGGAGACCCATTTATCTCTTTGACACTTCTCCAAGCAAATTAAGAATAAAATAACACTTTAACATACATATGCCCATAGAACATAACCTATAGGTACTACTTAAATGACAACATTCATCACAACACCCTTATATTATTGCATAATTATCCCAAACAACATTATGTACATATGATCACTAAGAATGAACACCTAGTCAACTTATAAGCCTTTGATCATATAGAATTTGGATTGGTAAAAACCTTCATAATCCACATAAATAGTACTATTATTGATCCAATTTAGAGACAAGGTATGTTTTTTATACCTTTTATGACTTGTTTAAGAATAAAGGATTCATGGGTTGGATGGAGTATCATCGGAGAAACTATATCTAATCCAGGTATTTAGAGTTATGAAGGTGTGGCCGGGGCACATATTGTGTTTTCTAGCTTGTGATTTTTATAAGATATCTATAATTATGTTAATAATGAAGTATATAACATTATCTAATAATTAATTAATCTTAAAACATCAAAATACCTTCAAGAATAACTCAATTACCCTTTTTGGGTTACTTGTAAAGCATGGACACATACATAGTCAACTTTGGATCTCCATATATTTGATTGTAAAAATAATTAGACCTTATAGCTAGTTTCTATATATGCACTATGAAGTCTTCTACAACTTTTAATTTTACACCATGATCAAATTATACATATATCAAAATTTATAGCACAAAAACTATAGACTACTCTTCCCTCACAAATTAGAATATTGGAATTCCAATGGTCATTGAACATCTATTAAACTTCAAACATGTTGACCTCATCTTGTGTACCCTCATATCTTGAAAAAATATTCATCATTAATATTCATTTAAATTAGCTTAGTACTTACCTTTTCTTATTGTTAAAAATCAAGCACTTGTCATCATCTTGATGCTTCCTAACAATTTGAAACAAACATGCTCTGTTGATCTCCTTGGATTAGCCAGGTCTTTATCTTGCAACGCTCACAATTAGATCTTGATTATAAATCCCATGATTACAAAACATATAACCCTCACATTAATTTTGAAGACTTTGTTATTAGTCCATGCACTTATGTCACTTAGTAATCCTATGTGCTTTGTTGACTCTTTGACTTGTCTCACATCATTGATCTTCATAAGTATGAATTGTTGCTCACCATTGATCTTATGTCAGATTAACGAGCTTATGATACTTATCACCAATGCATGCAAAATTTTACATGTTGAATTAATACAAACCATTTATCTCAATATGTATGATTAAGTCCTCATTATTGTATCTTCTAGACCAATGACCTCAGACTTCAACATGATTAAACTTGATGGTCTCTGGCCCATCATAGTCTATTAGAGCAAATTTGAAGATTTATAACTTGAGCTAGAAATCACTTCAAGACTCCAAATTTTTAGGGTAGTTTCTTGGAACTATAGAAAACATCTTGATGTAAACATTTTATCTAATTTGGTTTTCTAAGTAACTACATTAAATTCACAAAATTACTAGTTCATTCATATCTGCATGACATGCAGTGATGGTCTGGCTATGTATAGAAACTTAGTGAACTTCTATTTGAGAGGCTAACTTTGCACCCACATATATTTATATACACTCAACATAATGATATCCATATGATATCCTTACATATGATATACTTACATAGGGGAATCCATCCATATATAGAAAACATCAAACCCTATTTTCTCTATAACCCATCCACTAAGTACCCACCCTTTCTTCTTTCCTTCATTCTACTACTCTCACACACACCTCTTCTCTCAAGTCTACAAATCCTCATCTTTGATTTATCTATTTATAAAGCCATCATTATTATTGTATTTTATGTCAGCCACAATAATTATCTTATCCATTAAGGCATCTTTATATCTCAATTGCATCTTCATAGGTGGGTCATAGCATCCATGGATCACACTTAAGTAACTATGCCTTTTAATTATAACCCCAGATCAGATGTGACTTGGATTAGTCCGCCTCAAGAATGGATTAAAGGTAATTTTGACGGTGCAGCAAAAGGGAACCTGGGTAAGGCTGGTTGCGGTGGTGTTCTGAGAAACCATGTGGGAATGGTTATTGATGCTATTGCAATTCCCATAGGTATATCAAACTGCCATATTACTGAAGCTACAGCTGCTCTTCAGACCCTTAAATTAGCTGTGGATTCAGGTTATTCTAAATTGTGGCTCGAAGAGGATTCATTGAATGTTATTAATATCCTTAATAACAAGAATTCAGTGTCTTGGTCCATAGAGGACAAGGTTAAGGAGATGAAAATTCTTATGAAGAAATTCAAAGAAGTAAAAATCACCCATACCTACCATGAAGCGAATGGTGTAGCAGATTGGCTTGCTAATTATGCCGTCTGAGAGGGGCATAAAGTGAGGTGGGATGAGACCTTAGAAAGGAACGTGGACTTCAAGGCGATCATTCTTTTAGATGCCACACATGCGAATGAAGGAAGGATTGGAGCGTATCAAAATCTTAATGAGTAGGAGGAGTGGCAACACGGGGAAAGAAACCCAATTATCAAAAGCAAGGACCTCAAGAGGGAGAAGCGGACCCTGAAATGCCATAAACAAATTCGACGTCCAAATCAATTTGACAGCAATAGGAACTAGGGTAACATCAATAGAAAATGGGATTCTAAGAAAATGAGCATGGCACGTGAAAGAAAGGGTGAACCCCGTAGACAGGAACCCAAGAGTTGTGCAGAATGGAGAGAGAAACACCAAGTATGGAGAATCTTTCAAAAAGGAAATGTCATGAATTACATGGAAAGGCTTCACGGTTATAAGCCACACATCACAACGGCCTTCTTTAAAAATTGGTCTGACGACAGGGTCACCCTGCATGGCATAACTATCAATTTAACTAAGGATTTTCTTGCCGAGGTTACAAGGTTATCTATGGAAGGAATCAAATTTTCAAAGCAAACCAGCATATTGAATGAAGCATTCTGCAAATTCCCCAAAACAGATGAGGAGGAGTAGAAAATAGTAAAAAATGGGGATTTTTATGAGTTGGACCAGATAAAAGGGATTTGGAGGGACATCCTAAGCTGTATCAGGGAATATTTCATCCTGGATGGTAGAAGTAAACGAGTGCATAAGTTCCACTTCATCTTCCTCAACCACTTCAGGCATAAGGTAAGAATATCTTTTCCTTTCTACCTTCACTACTCCCTGATTCAAAGCCTTTATGCTCATAAGAAGAAAGACTTGTGCCCTATTCTTCACGAAGGCCTTATTCTGCTCATTGAAGGCTTTTGCAAGAACAGGGCACTGGTAAACAACCCCAAATAGGGGACAAACAAGTTGACAGGGAATAAAAAGGATGAAAATGAAAGAAGAAGAGGAAAAATTAAGACCCCTAATCCCAATACACAGAATGTAGTAGGAGATAGGGGTCGGGAGAGAATTGGAGAACCGGTGGAGGAAAAATGGGTGGAAGAAGATGGAACAGAGAGCTGGGAAACCAACTCTAGTAATGACAAAGAAGGACCTGAGGATATGGAAAAAGATAAATTCAATACTGAGGAGGACTCTGTTACTAGAACAGAAGAGAAGGAGGAAGACCAGAAAGATGAGGAGGATGACACTGTCCAGGAAGATTCTGGTGAGGACCCAATGTCAAAGAATGAAAAGGAAATCCCAGTCCAGGAAAATATTCAAAACATGGAGATGGAATTTGAAGAAGGATTTAATGAGAGGGAATTAAAGAGCCAAGAAGACTTCCTTGAAGAAGCTAGAAATAGCCCAAATGAAAAGGCTGAGGACTGGAAAGGGAAGAAACAGAATGAAGAAAAACACACCCCTTTGATTTGGGTTAATAGTAAAGCTGAGTGTTCTTCCCAATTAGATGCCTGGCTGTGTAGGGAGATCATTGATTTAAAGAAAAAAGTGGAAACATTGGAAGAATCAATGAAAGCTGCTTGGAACAAAGTAAATGACATGGAAAATCAGTCAAGCCAGATCCCTGTGAAGCTTAAAGTTTATGAAAACAACCTCCGGGAGCTTATAAAGGAAAATAGAAAGAAAATGGATGAAGTAACATCCAACTTTTGTGTAGCTGCTATCAGTATTGGGAAATGTGCCAATGAGGAGACGAAAGTAATAGAGGGCCCCTGCAAGAGGACAAGGCAAAGTTCCAGAAAGAAAGACACTCAAAAAGGAGACCTGCTGGAGGCTGCCACCCAGGAAATTGCTTTGAATGAAAAAGAAGCCATGAAGTTGATCCTGGAACTGGATGAATAATCCAGTCTTTTTTTGGTTAAGAAACAGGTACTGATCTCTGGTTTTATTTTGCTAGTTTCCAGTTAGTTATGCTATCAGACTTTTGTTTTTTGGGTCTTGTTTGGCCGTATCTCAATGGTTTCTGGACCATTCTATTTCTGTTTTTACTACCTCTATGTAGTGTTTTAAGGCTTTGCCTGTGGACTTAGCTTGCTCTTTTTTTTTCTCTTTGTTTAAGGGTTTCGGGGCCCCTTCAAAACCTGCTTTTACCTCTAATCTAAAACTATGCCTTTTAATTAGGCCTCATTAGCCCTTATAGGTCTCATGGAGACCCATCTATTTGTTTGACACTTCTTCAAGAAAATCAAGAAAAAAATAACACTTTAACATACATATACCCATGTCACATAACCTATATGTCCTAATTAAGTGATAACATCCATAAAAACACCCTTTTACTACAACATAATTAGCCCAAATAACATTTTATACATACGATCACCAAACAAGAACACATAGTCAACTTATAAGCCTTTGATCATATAAAATATGGATTGGTAAAACCTTCATAATCAACATAAATAGTCTTTATTAAGTCTAAAACACACTTCAATACTTATTTCATCTTATAAAATAAAATTCCATCAAGAACAACTCAATTACCCTTCTCAGGTTACTTTCAAAGCATGAGCACATACACAATAAAATTTGTAGCTCCATATCTTTGACTATACAAAAAAATTTACCTTATAAATAGGATATCTATATGTTCTACGAAGTAATCTATAAATTTTACTTTTACACCATGATTAAATTATACATATATCAAAAGTTACAACACAAAAAATATAGACTGGTCTTCGCTCAAAAATTCAAATATTTGAATTCCAACGGTTACTAAACAACTATTAAACTTCAAAAATGTTGACCTAATCTCATACACCCTCATAAATTGAAAAAATATGCATCATAGATCTTACTCAAAAGTATTTCAATGTTTACCTTTACTTATTTTTAAACATCAAGCACTTATTATCATCTCACAACTTCCTAACAATTTGGAACAAACGTGTTTCATCAATCTCTTTGGATCAACTAGGTCTTTGTCTTGTAATACTAACTATTAGATCTTGATCAAAACTCCTAAAATTATGATACTTATCACCATTTAATTCATTATAAACACTTTGATATCATTTCATGCCCTTGTGTCACTTGGTAGTCCCATGTTATTTGTTGACTCTTTGATTTGTCCCACACTTTTGATCTTCATAAGTACAAACTGCTACTCACCATTGATCTTCTATCAAATTAATGAGCTTGTGACACTTGTCACCAACACATGAAAACTTTGAAATTTTAAATTCATATGCATCATTGATCTCAATATATATGATTAAGTGCTCACCATTGGATCTTCTAAACCAATGACCTCAGACTTTAAGGTGATTAAACTTGATGGTCTCTAGCCCATGACAATCTACCAGAGCAACTTTGAAGCTTTATAACTTGAGAAATAAATCATTTCAAGACTCAAAATTTTTATGGTAGCTTCTTAAAACTATAGACAAAATCTCCATGTAAAAATTTGACCTTAATGATTAATGAGTACTTAAATTAAATGCACAAACTTGTTAGTTCATTCATATATTCATGATGTGTAGTGACGGTCTAGCTAAGTATAGAAACTTTATGAACTTTTGTTTGAGAGGCCAACTTTGCACCCACATATATTTAGCTATGTTAAACCTCATTACTTTAAATTTAAACCATATGATAGCCTCACATAGAGAAATACATCCATATATCAAGCCACTCCTATAACCTTCACTTGCATGAAATATGATTCCATCAATCTACCTATTTAGATTTTTTTACCATAGAACTAGCTATAATAAGATGAACATAATGAAGAAATGGATAAATAAAATGCACTTACATAAGATCTCTAATCATCCTTAACCTTTGATAAGACCCCTAACACATGCTTAATACTTTAGACCCATCCCTAATCATGCCAAAATTTAGGATCAACCAAGCTTACTTCAAGCATACTAGGACAAGCATACTGAACACTTTGTCATTAACACTTAGACTATCAAGACACTTCATCCACTCACTTGGAAACCTCTATGATATCATTGATAACTATTCAACAAACTTTTAAAACCTAAAATGAGCCTTAGAAAAAGATAATTATCCATTACTTTCCCTTAATAAAGTGATCCAAATGGTGAGTGGATCTCAAATGATGTCTTTCTTAAACTAATTCTTAAGATATAACTGGGTCCAAGTCAATTCAAAAGATAGAGTCAAAATCACATTCACCACCAAATTGGGTACATTCCCCTACAATAAAATGCCATTTGGGTTTATCAATGTTGGATCAACATTTTAGAGGGTGATGTATTTTTAATAAAAAATCATTTTGATGACCTGGTTATGTTTTAAAGATATATATCAAATCACATACACCACTTAAAATAGGTGTTAAAAATATGTAGGAGGTATTAAATCTATATAAACCTAAAGAAGAGCATGTTAGATGTCATTGAAGGTAATATTCTTGATCATATCATCATGAGAGAAGGTATTGATATTGATACAAAATGAAATGAAATGATTTCTAAGTTATCTCTACCTAATAGAAAGAAATAATTAAAATCATTCTTTGGGAAAATTAATTTTGTTCACAAGTTCATTTTTGGATTTACCAAAATTGTAAAACATATAAAAGCTTTGATGAAACATGATGTAAAAGTGGAGTTGCATACCAAATCTAAAAAGGCTCTCCAAGATATAAATAATGTAATCACGTAAACCCTGGTGATGATTAGTCTAGAATATAAACATGACTTATACATTTACCCTTTCACCTTTGAGCAAACCATCCTTGATTACCTCATGCAAATATTAGATAGAGAATAACATCTTATTTATTTTATTAGCACCAATCTAAAGAATGTAAAAATAAAATATTAAACTCTTGACAAAAACACTTATGCACTAGTGAAGGTCATAAAAAAATTCAAGAACTATATCCTTAGAAATAAGGTGCATGAAATCATCCTAAACCTAACCATCAACCAAATATTAGGGAATAATAAATTAGGTGAGCATGGAAGTAGATGGATGACAAAGTTATATGAATATGATTTGGAAATTAATGGTTAAAATACATGATCTTACCTAGTTGATAACTAAAATTGATCCTCAAATCAGCATGCACTAATTAGATCATGAGATAGTAATACAATTAGATTGGTAGGTCCTAATCATATACTACATACTCTAAAATAACCCACCTCCTAGGCTCAAAAAAATTCATAAGAGAGCCCTCAAACTAAAGGATGTGTAATACATGCTAAATAAGGGATTTTTCTTTAGAAATAATCATGGAGTCTACCTTAGGTGCTTATCACAAGCATAATCTAGGGAAGTAATGGAGAAATTTCATGAGAAGTTGGGATTTTATTGCCCTAAAACAAATTTAATGAAACACAAGATACTTTGTATAGGATATTACTTAACTATGTTGTATAAATATGTCCTTGCCCATGCCCATGTCTAAGCTTTTCATTAGTGTCAAACCTTTTCCAAAAGTTAAATCCATATAATAATGTCATTACAACTAGTTATAGAAACAACATCATTTATCCAATGAGGGATATATTTCATGGGGGTCATTAATCCCAATTCCTTAATGAGACATAAGTTTGTTCTTATGAATGTAGATTATTTCACAAAGTGGGACAAAGTAGTGGTGACAAAGAAAAACACTACTATTGAATTTATCAATTTAATGGGGAATAGCATAACCACTTGATTTGGGACCCATATCTCATTAGTATGTGATAACATACCTATGTTTCAATCCATCTAAATGGGAGTATGAAAATAGAATCACATTGAGATTATCATCCAATCACTACTTTTAAGGGAATGTATTAATAGAATCAACTAATAATAATCTAATATACACCATCAAGAATTTTATAGAAGAGAAACCTCATGAATGACATTATTTATTGAAATCATTCCATGGGTTTACCACACCTAGAATAATCAAGTGCTCAAGAAATTTCCATTCCTACTATTCTATGAACTTGATATAGTGCTACCAATTACAATCAAGCTACCTACATACAAATTCATACAACAATATATGGAACAAGGTGATAAAGTGAAATCTAGGCTGTTGGACATCATCAAGTTATAAGAATATCGATGAAGCCTTACTCAAATTTAACAAACACCATATCACTATCAAGTGGTGGTTTGACAAAAGAGCTAAAGTCAAATCTTCTAAGATCTATGAACTAGTATTTTTATAGGATAAATCTCATAAAAATAAGGATTAAAACACCAAATTTGGTCCCTTCTAGATTGTTCCCTAATAAATAATTGAGTTGCTCGACCAAAATGATTTTTGCCTTAAGGACCTCAAAGGAAGAAACCTATCACTTCTAGTGAAGAGATATTTCTTGAAGCATTAATTATTAAAATCCCTTCCATTGTGGTCTCAAAATAATATTGTCAAGGGTTGTAATATATATATATATATATATATATATATATATATATATATATATATATATAGGCTAGTTTGATTTAGTTGTGTGTTTATTTCTTTTATGTATTTACTTTTGTTGCATTTTATTATTCTCAGTGGCATTTTGTTCATGTGGTGTTCACCTCTCATGGACCTTGCCCCTGACATAGCCTTCAATTAAAACCAAGATAATGAACATAACTAGAGAATTCCTTTAGAGAAATTATTATAAGTAACACTCTGAATGTAGATAAAATATTAATAGGTACAATTAAGCTTTAGGATGATAAAGGTGAGATTTAATTTCAATCAAGTCAATGATTATAAGAAATAATTTTACATATCATATCTTAGAGGCTAGCGATTCTGAACTAAACAAGTGAAGTTTGGAACAACCCTATGTAATCCATCAAGTTGCACTTAGTAAGAATATCCTGATGAAAGTGAGATCACCAAACTAATCTATGTTTAGTTGGGTATTTATAGCTTTCTAAACATCCTATAACCCATGGCTTGGTTCCAAACCCTTAATGGATGGAACTACCAAATCTATTTATAATAAAATGTTAAAAGGAGATTGAAATAAAATGAAAAATCTAAATTTACATGGTGTGACACTTTTGATACAAATATGATGATGATGTAATGACCTCTTGATTTGTGCTCCATAGGGAACTCTCTAGCTCTATATCTTCGCCATGCTTCCCTATTCCTCCCTTGACCACTTTTGGTCCCCTTGACTTTAACCTTCCTATGCCATTTATGATTTATCTTAAAAATTAACCATATATGATGAAACCACTAGCCCAAGTGACAAAACTTCCCTTCTATGTTATCAAACTACCCTTTACTTTACATAACTACCATGACAGTTATTTAATTTAGGAGGTGGTTATGACACAAAGATGTATCATTGAATATAAAATGAGGTGGTTTTAAAATTAATAGCAGTGGTTGTGCCACCTTAATAATAAGTTTTATAACTTTCCCTTCATAATGTGATAATTCCATCATATTAGAAATGCCTTCCAGAATTAACTCTTATAACTCCCATTTTCAAGCATTTTACACAACTAAATTTGTATTTATTATGTTTATCACCTTATGTAAACCTCTAATCATTACACACTAACTCCCTCTTACATTTTGAGTCATTTTTATATCTTTTCAAGTTGAAATCATAGTCACACTTAGTTGAACCCCTCCGTGGAAGCTCCCATGTCTTTATATAATAAGGTCAATTTTGGCTTAATTTATGATCTAAAAATTACCATTAGAAGTTTCTTTTGAGAATTTTTTATAGACAAAACCTTACTATAGTTTCTATGAGATTTAACATCTATTATTTCTAACTTGACTACATGGTTACAAGTGAAGAATTATTTTTCGTGAAAGCAACTCAGACTTTGAAAGCTAAGACGTTAGCCAGTCTTAGTTCAACTGCTCTTTATTTATGTATTTTTTATCACCCCCATTTTTTGATATTGATCCATATTTTTTACATCCTATATATATATAGTTTCTATAATTTACACAAGATCACACAAATTTAGTATACTGAGAATTTTCCTATTAACACACTACTTATGCTTCAACTGATTTATTCTAGAAACAAGTTGGAGATATTTTGATTTCTAGTATTTTTTTTTTAATTAGAGTATATTTAATATATATATTTTCTTTTATATTATATTTATATATTTAAAAAAATAATCAAATTTTATAGTGAAATAGGTCTCTTCCTTTTTCATTTATCTTTGATGCAAAAACATAACTAGTTTTGTTTTGTGCTTACATTTTATTAGATTAGTTTCCTTTAAAATTATAAATACATTTTAAAAATAATATTTAAAATAATATTATTAAATATACAAGTCATTTATATCCAAGATAACTTTTATTTTATTCAATATCTAAACAAGTCTCTTATATTTTAGACAATCATGTAAGCAAACATAGAAACATAGACAACTATAGGTTCATACAGAAGAGTAGTAGATTACTGATCTTATTTATTTTTAAGAGTTAAAATAAATATAATTTTACTATATTAAAACAAAAAATCATAACTTTCATCTTATTTCCATTGTATCAAATAGTTCACAAAAAATGTTCATAGCAAACTAGGGAAGCTAAAAAGCTAGTCTAGTTTATTTACAAATTAAAAAAATCATAGAAAGTGTCTTATTGATTCTATTTTAGACTAATTTTATTTTTAAATAATTTACATACACATTTTTAATTTATACATCTAGTTCATCTCATAATAAACAATCAAAACAAACAAAATTATTTCATTTAGTTTACATACAGGTAGAACTAGGCAAAATCAACATCTTGCATGATAGCATACAATTCTTCCCCTCTTATTTACATAAATCTCAAACATTGAAAAATGATTAAAAAGATAGTTTTTATTTAATTTAATTTAAAATTTAAAATTATTTTAATTTTAACACTTTATTTTTATTAATCAAGCATTTACTTTCAAAAAACCAATAAAAGTCCAAAAATAAACAAAAATAATGTCAAAAGCCTTGATAATGCACACAAGCCATACCAAAAGCCTTTCTAATCCATGAAATCAACCACATCCAACATATGACTTGTCCATCCACACAATCACCATACATTAACCATTTATTCAACATTCCAATAAGCACACTTTAGAAGACATTGCCTAAACAAGCTCATATGCTTTTCCCTAAATTTTGCCTAGTCTTCCTTAGATGACACTCACTAAGACACCAAGTCTTATCTAGAATGATTTATTACCTAGAGTTAGAGCACCTAGTCCCACTATCATCACATAATATAACATTAGCATTAAGTTTAGATGTGAGGTCTTTCGATCTACTCCAATTCCCCACTTCATTGTAGAATCTTTATACACTTTAGAAGAACAAGAACACATCCCCAACCCACCTATAATTATCCTTTCATATAACATGATATGTCAACACAATGTTATCAAATATTAGTCTCTCATACACACCAATTTCTTCTCCTCATGTCTAGCCTCATCTTATATCATTCACATTCAGTGTATGACATTGACTAGGTAGATTCAGCCTAAAAAAGTAGACCTATTTCCATGAATCATCCAACCCTATATCTTTCATTTCCCCAAACCTAGAATTGACCAATAAATCTACCTTATTATGATATTTGAGATTGAGGGAACTTATAAATCCATTTCCACATATTTTTATAATCTTAACAAGCATTGAGAAACTACTAAGGTATTCTAGTTATATAATGAGAATCCATTAACACCACCTATCCCATATCCTATTCCACCAAACAATGAGAAAAATCCCTAGCCCATCCATTATGTCAACTACCTCGACTAGACCTTAGTGAGTCGAGTACATAAATAGTGTGTGATAATTTATGTGCATGAAAATTGATGAACCTACTGTGAAGTAATTCATCCTTTGTGTGTCCCTTTCTTCATCTTCTCCTTTTACTTTCTCCATCTTCCCTCATTTCGTTTATTCTATAGGTATCCATATACCCCTAGAATATGTCTAGATAGGATATTGGTAGATCTCTCAGCCTAGAAGGCTATAGGAGAAGACAAATTATATCTAGAGAGACTTTATTGATAATTTTTAATAACCCAACCTTTGAGACTAAAATAGAATACCAATCTTGTGACTATGCTCTTCTTAACACTCAGATAAGGAACAATGTTATTATTCAATAAAAATGTGATGTAGAAACCAAAATCAACCATCTCTACTCCAATTCAGGACCCCTACATGTGGAGTCATGTCCACTCCCTAAATGGACATAAGTCCATTTTTCAACTTATAAATCTTAGACATAGAAGGAATCACCAAATATTATCATTACTTAGGAAGGATCCATCACTTAGAGGATGATGTCCAATTGTTATTCATCATCCTAGTAGGAATCAAGATGCCTCTAACACACTAGTGACCAACATAAGCACTAATTTTGGAGCTCTCACCCTAAACCAACCCCTTCATGTGGCTTTATATCACACATCCAACCATCATACATTAGAGGCCCATGGGGAAAAAACCAACACTAACCCAAGCCAATTCATTAAAACCTTAGTGGGTCATATCTATGACCTAGAAAATAATAAACATCCTCTAATTCAAGGGGAAATCCCAAACCTTCTTGAAATAATATATCCCTCTTCTTTTCCCATTCAAATAATAACTTACTTCATGTCATAATAATAATACTATATGTTCCCACTACTGCAAGAGTAGATCCCACCATAAAATCACATCCCTCATCAACCTCTTGGAGATATCCTCACTCATGGGGTCCTTAGCCTCTATAACTCCAAAATTATTTCATCTTACCTATTACCTATTCAAACTACAATATGGGGTGTATATATGTATGTTCTACCACTACAAGATAATGCAGTAACAAACAAGCCATTATTCTATAGGCCTCTAGGCCATGTGCCTCTCACATATAATCATCCTCTATAGATGGGATATGTCCTACCTTATAAAAAATCAAGATACACATAGACTACTTATATGTCACCATAATAAACCACATACACCTTACCACATTAGGCCATAATGCCTTCAATGTCTCACAATATCCCTCTATATTTCTATATATTTCCAAAGTTTACTCAACAAGATAATTATTATTTGGCTTACTCCATACCACCTTATTAATATTATTCCATTCTTCCTAGCAACAATCATGAAAACCCATAATGACCCTACCTCCTCATTAAATACCATTATGATGATAGACTTCTAAAATGTGGGAACCTACTCCAAATACCTTAAGTATCCCCTCGATGATAATATATAATGGATAATTCTCCCATGACCCCTACAAGATCTTCCTAATTCAAAGGGGAAGGGGATCCCATGCACACATAAAATCCTATACTATTACTATAAGAGATCTCCTACCTTAGGATGGGGTTATAACAAAGATTTTTCCCAAGAATCTTGAGGGGATGGCCCTAGACTAGTACTACCCCCTATTTTAGGGGTCCATACACTCTTTCCACCAAAATATGGTTGAGTTCATCAAATCATTTGAAATTAAAAAACTTCTAAATACTGACATATGTGAGTTCTTGCATATCAAACAAGAATACAATGAATCAACTACCTATTTCATCATAAAATGGTAACATGTTATATACTCTGATACTAGTGTACCTAAAATAGACCAATGGGAAATATAAAATATTTTCCTCCATTCCCTAAACAAGGAAATAAGGAAATATCTCCATAAATTCTCATACCGATCATATGAAGAATCCCTTACGATCACCCTATGTATTGGCCAAGTGGCCATTAACAATGGTCATCAAACCTACAAAACTAATGATTGCATTATCACCCTTAGCCAAACTAATGGGGCTGTAAAATACAAACCTAAATAATGCAAATAAATAAGGTCTAAATACCCTAAACCACAATAGTAATGCCACCACCAATGGTGTAACCAATCAAACCAAGAAGTAAAACCCTATAAATAATGGTCAATATCAACCTATAAACAACATCAAAAACCCTAACAACATAGGGGTCAATAATCAAATCCCCTTTCTTTCCATCCATGTGGTCAAATTCCATGAATCACTTCCTCCTTATATTTAATACCAAAACCACAACCAAAATTAATAACAACTAGGTGAATGGTACCCCTAGTTCTAGAATCAAATTTTCTATTAATAGAATAATCAATAGGGGTTTACGAAGTAAGGAAAAATTATACAACTTAAGGGTTATGACCATAATGAATATGGTATCTTCCATAGATTAATAGGTCATGGCATGTGAAAGTTTATACAACACAACAAATTCACATAAATATTCCTAGAGGATCAAAGGCAAACATTCATAGGTATGTATATATACATAATATTTTCAAACTTTTATTAATTACTGACACTTTGTATCTTGTAGGAAACTATCAAGTCTCAATCTCTCTAAGTGAATGCCTTAAGGGGTACACCAAGAAAAGGGTGGTTATACCATCGATGATTCATAATATTGTTGTCCCTTTTGCCACTTTCCATCTACACACTTATCTTGTAAAACCATATACCCTAAGCTATTATTCTTAGTCTTACCTCCTCTAGTCTTTTCCTCTTTCCATTACTCCTTTTCTTACCTTAACATTATTTTTTATTGTCAGTTATGCTGGGTTGATTGGGTTGACCCAGTATAGTTTAGGGGCATTCTTTACATTCTTGGTTTGTTATCCTTTCAACTGACCTAGTATAGAACTAGTGATTTATCCCCAAAAACACATTGGGTCGACTGGGTCTACCCCATACAGTTGACATTCCTAGAAGGATTTAGGGCAAGATCTACCTATATATACAAGGTCATTTCCCACCATTTCATAATATAATAATTATTATCAAATAAGTGTGAGTTAACATCTACTTATTGACCATTATACTTGAGGAATAAATTTTAGGGTTCCATACTTTCTTTGGAGATACAGATCTTGTCTTGTGGAGAAGTCTTTTGGATGCTTATATAGTTTGTATATCCTAGATATGATTTATCTTGGTTATCCTTACATACCATAATAATCTCTTTCAAAGTACCTTGGATAAGGGAGAGATTGAGGCTCAGTGGGTTCACCTTCAAATGTAAATATTCCTAAATTTATTTATCCTTTCTAAGAGTAGATAGATAATGCATTTGTATTCTTCTCTCCATGTATCTAGGATTCCATATACATTGATGTAGTATATGTCTTATAATACATGTTTAGTTTAGTTTTTTATTCTATTATTTATAAACCCCACTTTGTGCCATAATCTTTAGTGTGCACTAGAATATATTTACTTTCTTGTGATTATAATAGATTGAACATTTAAAACCTTAGGTCTCCATTAGGGTTATTGTGAAATTGTGTTAGACTATAGAATTTTGATCCCTTATTATCATGATGTGTTATGACAAGTAATACAAATAATACCCTTATTAGGTCTATCAAATCCCCATATTGGTCATACTCCTTAACAAGTGTATCCCAATCAAAAGTGTAGGTGTGATCTATCTTATTTGATCTAGGATTAATTCATAGAAATGATGAATTTTTGATTTTATACATTATAGTGAACCCAATGTGAATTAAACCTTGAAATATTTTTTCACTTTTTCATTCATTTACTTCATTTATTTTGATCATATATTTTTGACATTCTAGATTGATTATATCAACCTAGCTTCTTATCTCTATGCATAGGTTTCAACAATAGATAACTAGATCGACCCAATCAACCTAGTATAGGTTTCCAACCTTTAAAACACCTAATTCATCCTACTAGGTTGACCCAATTGACCCCTTATAGTTTCAAAAAAAATTATCAAGTTCTTGTATAGCTTGATTGATACTATCGACCCAATTTGTAGGTTTTTCAAGCATACTTCTAGGTTTAAGACTAGTAATATTTTTTATTACATATCTAATCCACCAAGGTTCCTTTATAATTATATATTTATTTAATATATATTTAATTTCATAATTTTCAATCTTCAAAACTACCCTTGCACAGTCAACTAGATCGACACTATCGACTTAGTTATATGTTCTGTGTTGTTTGAAATAACTAAATTGACATTGTTGACCCAATTCATTTTCAAATTTTGATTCCATAGTACAAGTTTAACCTTGTCAACAATATTATATATTTTTTGCATATAATTTCCACACTATATCTTATTTAAAATTTGGATTTATACTCATATCTACTAGTAATTAGTTCACACATTCTTTTCATATTATTGCATGTTTAGAATAGTACACATAGTCTAATTAAGGGATTTTTAATTTATCACTTAGTTTCACTATTTATGTTTTATGCACACATAGACAAATCACATAAAATAAAAAATCACTTTAACATTTATTTACCCTAAGCCAACCTACTTGGATTTCATCACCAAGGGGGAAGCTGACTTGATGCTCTGGTGAAGTATAAAGCATGGTTAATTGTATATTTTGGCTAAGCACCTGACACCCTTATCACTATAGTGTTTAAAGTGAGGGGGTAAGCCTTAATATGAATCCTATATCATTTCCATGATAGTCCCTTTCAATCGAAACTACCTAAAACCATCATTAGCTTATTATCTAGTACCTTACTTATAGCCAAATTCCAATCACATTTAAAATCATTTGTAATAATATAATAAACATTCAGGTTGACTAATTAGTTATCTTTAATTTTCAAGTTTTTTACTTTCTCTTTGCTCAATTATGTGTGAAAAATATTGCATTAGCTAGTGTTAGTGCAAGATTTTGCTTTGTGTGTTTCAATTGGATTGGCCAATATTAATCTAATTGACTACATGTTTCCTTTTAGTACTTACCACTTTTCATTACTTATAGAGTTAGCTTGTTTCATTTTATAATCCATTTTTAGGATTTTTAATTTCCTTATCTTATGTATTAGATCAACCCAGTTGACTTAGTGTTTTTTCTACCTTTTATGTATTGTAATGGATTGACCCAGTCGACCCTGTATAGTTTTACAGTCCTTTTTTCTATACTAGATCAACCTATTTGACCCTAAAACATTTCAATCACTTATATTAACCTTTTCTTTCTCATATATTTTACTTTCCCTTCATCATGGACTTTCTATTAGATAATGACATTGAGTCATAGTCAACATACATGATGAACTTTACTAATCCTAATAGGGTCTCACATAGATAGAGTAGGGCTCCTCTTTTGGATGCTATTAATTTTCATATTACTAGTCACACAATAAACTATGGGACTCCTCCTCATACCTCTTCAAAAAATAGTCTTCTCTTCTTAGAAGACCGACCTGAGCTAGAATATACTCTCAAAATGTTTTTATTTATTTCCAAATTTTCTCAACATAGAGGAAAGGATCCTTCTACCATTTACAACCTCATGATTAGTGGTAAAACCAAAGAGACTCATTCACCCACTCCTACTTTCTCAATAGGATTTGGAGGTACCACTTTATTTGGTTCTCAATCTCTTCCTTTAATTTTGATTCCTTCTTATGCCATGACTTCTTCTTCTCTAACCTCTTCTACCTCCATGCCTAGTATCTCAATTAACATGGTGGGTTATACATCCAATTAACCTCTCATAAGGGTCACCATACTTAATCCTTACACTAGTTCATCAATTACTACCCAAGGTAGTTACTGTTTCTTCTTCCCAACCATTCAATAGTCCATGTTTTTCTTCATAAGAAAATTTTACCACTAGTGCCTCACATTCTCACAATTCTTATCAAGCTCATATCAACACTAATAGTGGTACCCAAACCAATAATACCAACACAAATACTAATTCTAATGCTTCTAATATTAATCAAATATACCAAATTTTGTTACAAACTCTAAACCAAATGAATACCTTTCAAGCTCATACACATTAACTATCACTTACCTACCAACATGTTTAGAAAACCCCCATAATTGGTCGATGTCATTGAATTCTTGAAGCCTAAGGTGGTCATCCTAAAGAAAGGGGAAGAAGTGCCCCAATACTTGATAAAATGTAAATTAGATGATAAGGACATAAAAATGACCAAAAATATCCATGACTTAGAAGCAGTCCCTGGTGAGATAGTTTCTAGCCTATATATAATAGAAATCATCAATCTCTTAGAGAAATATACTCCCCTAGTTCTCCCATTTTACCCATGACAGGTGGGAACCTATGACTTCTCTGGATCTCAGGGCCAACAACCTTTTGAGGGGTTGAGTTACCTACCTGACCTATAAATGGTGGAGATATATAGGGAAAAATAAGGATCCCTTCATAATAACCATCCTAAAAACTCTCAATATGGCCACCCAACATTCAATCATATAGAGTCAAGGCATGGTCTAGAACCACTTTAGAGTATGTTAGATACTCACGCTATGATGGGGTCATACTAATTAATCAAAATCCATAATGTATCAAGATTAATCCCTCTTAAAATGTTAATAATCTTAGATCAAATCATGAGTTAAATTTATCATCATAATTTGAGTCCATTGGTAGTCAATCAAACCACTTCCCCTCCCTCAGTTATCATGGTACCTAATAAGTATAGCCATATCATGACAATGGGAAGGTTATAAATTGGCATAAAAACTCATGATTACCCTTATATTCCAAAGGATGGGCCCCTCTCTCCCATCATATAAGAAAGGGGCCTAGTAAATCACTCAGTAAATTCCCACAAGCTTTCCCACACATAATGCCATGGAAAATAGTGTCACCTATTTATTATTCATAATATTTTAAGTTACACAAATACACCCTTGTACCTACTCTATTAAGACAAGACCCTAATTATTTTGGAATACTCCCAACACTTAAAAGAGATCCCAACTATGCTAGTATTATTCCAACCCCAAAGAAAAGGGCAAAAAGTAATCTTTAAAATTTTTGTAAGTACCCACCTAACATGACTTAGAGATTAAAAGGCATCCTTTTGAGTTCCCAATGTTTCTTTCCATCCTTCATTCACAATGCAAGATTGAACTCTTTGCACCTTCACAAATTCTTTTGCATATCTCACATAATGTTCATCACCTACCCAAGCCTTAAAACTAAAGACCAAGAGAGAGATTACCCATCATATTTGATGTCCACATGGTTGAAATATTGGAAGACCAAGATACCTTACCAAATGATTTTCCCCCTTTTACACATAATCAATGTACTTTTACTATGACATGGCCAAGTGTTGTCTAGACATCAGGTAGGAATCATTATCATTTCCATTAAGGGATGAGTTATCCCTTTTGGGTTAAAAATTTAATTTGAGTGTAAAAACAATAGAGTCAAATAAGATGCTATATTTTTTAGTATTCTCATTTCAAAGTTCTTGGGTGTCCAAAACTTGAGAACCTAAGGAGATTTATACCTAGTGGCTTATCAAATGTCTGAAGTCTACTAGACCAAAGCTAAACACCTTGAGCTATGAATAATTATATCTATGAATTGATATAAGACTTTTATTTCATCTCTAAATTATCAATATATAAATAAAAAAACCAACCTACCAACTCTATATTCATCTCATATTCATATTTTATCCCCTATCTAGTGATCTTGGAATCAAATTTTATAGTCTCAATCAAGATGGAACCTCTTGTAAGTAAGAATCCCAAAAACTAAAAAATTGACAATGGTTGATGAGAAAAATTCCCCCTTATCATGGAATTAGTTGATAATAATTAGGCCATATTAAAATTCCTATAGGCTTACGATGACCTCCCCTCATTCCATCAGAAAAATGGATTATCACTTACCTATTATCCTAATTTGGCCTTCAAAACTAAGTTTGATGAGTCCTAATACCATGTCTAGGAATAAATATCCTTAGATGATGAATAATATGTCTTCAAAATTGAGGGTGAAGATTCAAACCTTCCCCAATATCCTAACATATTTGAAGAGGGAAATGCATCCCTCATTAAGGAAACTATCAACTTTAATATTAGGATGGAGGAGAACCCTATCATACTTAATCTAGGTTCTTCACTATATAAACAAGAGGTATAATACCATGATAAAATCCTCATATAAATTTCCAAAGCCTTTGATTTCTCATATAACAACATGATAGACATCAATTTTGATGTAGTTTTACACAATCTAGTTAGACACTTGATGCAAAACCCATCAAATAAAAACTTAGACCTATCAAACCCATGTTTGAATTGATGGTAAAGGAAGAAGTCATCAATATATTAATATTTAGCTTCATTAAACCCATTAATTACTCTAAAAGGATATCCAAAATCATACCCATTCTCAAAAATAATGATAAGATTAGAATATGCATAGGCTTTTAAGACATTAATAAGGTATGTCCAAAGGTTGACTTTCCCCTCCCATCTATAAATGTTATTATTGGCATTATCATAGGATACAAGATGCTATCACTCATGTATGGATTTTTAGGATACAACCAAGTTCACATCCATGATGAAGACCAAAGCAAGACTTCATTCACAATAGCTTGAGGAACCTTTTACTATGTTGTAATGCCCTTAGGCCTAAAAACATAGGGGAAATGTATCAAAGGGCTATGACCCACATCTACCATAAACTAATCCATAAATTAGTGAAGTTATATTTAGATGAATTAATTAGGAAAATAATGTAGCATGAAGACCTTTTATGAATGTTACACATCATCCTCACAAATTTGAACAAATATAGGATCACCACAATCTATATAAATGAGTTTTTGGAGTCACTAGTGGAGAAATCATAGGGTACATCATCTCATAATGGGAATGATATAGACCATAATAAGATCTAAGTGATTTTGGAAATGAACCCTCCCATAGATGAATTAGGCATCATGACATATTTAAAAAAGTTGGGAGTTATCTCATGATTCATCCTTGACCTTGCCTATGCCATTTGTTCCATTAATAACATACTCAAAAAAATAAGTGACATAACTTACATAAGTGATTATCAAGAAGTGTTAAAAGTTGTAAAATATTTTCTCATGTCCCCTCCCACACTCATGGCACATAATCTAGATAATCTTTTGATATTGTATATAAGAGTGACAAAGGTATCCCTCATATGTATGTTTTCTCAAGAAGATGACATGTGTAAACAACATTATATATATTTCATTAGATAAACCCTTATCAATTATAAGACATGATACACTTAGGTAGAAAAGGAATGCCTAACAATAGCATTCATAAGAAAGTAGTTGCAATACTATATTATTAATCAAGAAATGGTAGTTGTCATAAGATTGTAATCCCTTCAGAATTTCCTAACCTAACTATCCCTCTCTCAAAAGGTTGGACACTTTATTACACTCTTAAGTGAGTTTAAATTGACTTATATCAACTGAAAGTACCTTAAATGACATATCATCATTGATTGGTTAGATGATTCCACTCTGGAGGTTAACAGCCTTGTTGATACTAATTTTATTGATGAGGTGATATGCTATATAGAAAAAATTGACATCAATTCCTCTCTTTGGTATGTGAACATAATTAATTGCCAATTAACTACACATACCTTAAAGACACCCATTCATAATGAAGGAGACATCTCCATGTTATGACATCCAAGTACAGCTCAAGGAATCTAAATAAAACCACTAAGAGGCTTGAAGGATCATAGGTTCTATGGGAGATAAGAGATCTATAGTAGATATCTAGTTTGTTGGATTACACCAAGCAACAGATAGACTTGAATTCTAGGTTACGTCTAACATGAACATGAACACAAATTATGCAAGTTAATCTAATGGGTCCAACCATAGTAAAACAAGTAGCGAAGAGTAAACTACTAATTGCATAAATAAAGTGAGAATAATACCAAATAGAGAGAGAGAGATAACAATTGAAATGTAAATCGAGAAGTTAAGGCACTTTGAGGCCAAATGAAAGACATTTTTAAGAAAGGGTTAAAGAGCATGCCTATTCTATATTTGATCAATCTTTCCAAATCAGTGCTATTATTTTCTAACAATGTAATGTTCTAGTCTAGTGAGAGAGAGAGAGAGAGAGAGAGAGAGAGAGAGAGAGAGAGAGAGAGAGAGAGAGAGAGAGAGAGAGAGAGAGAGAGAGAGAGAGAGAGAGAGAGAGAGAGAGAGAGAGATTGTTTAAACAACTTGTATAGATCATTTTGAACATGTAGATTCATACTATATAATGAAAATATATCCAATGCAATCATAAACATGTAATGGTAAATATTTAAAGCAATTAAAATATCTTTAACCACATACAAATGCATAAAATTTATAAACTATTCTAAACAATGCATAGAACAACTAAATCATTAAAACAAATAAAACCCTATGATGTATACTTTGATAAATAAATAAAGAGTTTCACTTTTCAAATCAAAGTTCCCTCATATCAAGCTCAAATAGATGTGAAAACTTTCTACCAATCAACTATCCAAGCTAAAAGGTAAGAGAGGAAGAAGATTAGGCTATTTGTAAGTTGAGTCCAAACCAAGAGCCAAAAGCTATGGATGAGGTGAAAGAGAAGCCACCAATATATGGAAGAGAAAATGAAAGGAGCATAAAATATGCATAATATATTCTTGAGCGAGAAAAGAGAAACCACAAATATTTAGGAACATTGTTAATAGCAGTCAAAATCACTAAGAATAGCTATAATAATGTAGGGCATCCCATGTCATAATGGAAGCTATTGTGCTAAGCAAGAATCATGAGAGATTGAAGGAAACAACCAAGATTCCAATGGATTAATCAAGTGGGAATTTTTTAGCAAGAAATTGATCAAGAGAGAGGCTCAAATGAATGAAAATGAGGCATATATCCCAACCATAATCTACCAAAAGACCTAAAACTAGTTCTTTTTTATTGTTTGGGTCCAAACTAGCACTTTTTCACATGTTCTAACCAGGCTGTAGATTTTATGAAGGAAACATATGGACTAGGACATGGGTTTTCTTCACACAAGCTATGGCCTAGGTTAAATACGGGTTTAGGCTAGTCAAAAAGCTCCAAAAAGGCCCTAGAGGGTCTCTAAGGGGCTTGTCTTGCATGTAAAAGGGCCAAGATGGACTAAGGATGTATGGATGGTAATAATATGATGCAGGATAGGTCTAAGTGAGTGTTAAATATATTGAATTATGATAACTAGGGTCGATAATATGTATGTGAGATAATGTGAAATCATAGGAAAGAGTAGGGTCACAAGAAATATGATTACATATGCCCCTGAGGTATAATCAATTGATGATCAAATGAATAAGGAGTGTTGTGTAGTACCTATAGGCCACACCAAAACAAAGGAAATTAAGAATTGAAAAGATAAAAGGAAACATTAATTGCACTTATTAGATAAAGATGAAGGTAGAATAATTCAATGGTATGATCCATCAATGATAGTGCAAATGTCATGTAATCCAAAATCCAACTCTAGCTCTAACTCCAACTCTTAATCCATCTTCTATAAAGAAGGGAAACAAGTGATATCAAATCAAAGCATACTATCCAAAATGATGTTCACTAGGGTATGAGCCCTAGTGTTCTCCTTGTGAGGGATTTGGGTGAACTGGATATCTTCAAAGAAAGAGAGAAAATCATGTGCCAACTTGAAGAGGGGAAGCAACTTAGAGCTAAGGATTACCCATACACTAGTGAGTTAAGACACAGCTAAGATTGATTAAAAGAATAACTACACATAGAATGCGCCATACTCATGGGCATCAATCAAGGCACTAATAATTATGTGATACTTGATGGCATTATTCATCTCACTACTATGGAAGAAACTGTCTACAATATGTTCATGGCCCCACTGATCATCAATAACCTAAGCCACAACTTTTGGTCCTAGGTTGATCTGACAACCATCATTAGTGTGAATCACTATTAAGAGGTGCACCATAATAGGGGTTAAGGATGAAATACTAACAATTGTAAAAAGGTGATATCAAAGTGAAGTGATGTAAGTGCATTGCATAAGGGAAAAAAATAATGAAATAAGGAAATAATCATAACGGTTGACCAACACAAGCCATGGTGAAATGTAATGAGGGGAAAGTGGAGGAAAGTTTGAAAAAGATGAAGACCAGTTGGTGAGACTAGAGCAAGTCCTAAATAACTATAGCTCTCTAACAACCCTACCTGTAACCATGAAAAAAGAGAGAGAGGGAGTTAGAATGGATCGACTACAAAAAAGTAGATAAATGACTAAATAAAAGAAGCACATAAAGTAACTTCTATCCCTAGGTGCTCACAAGATGAGGCATGAGCCTAAGAGGTCAATGTGGACCCGAAAGGGGTCGCGAGAAACATAATGGGGCTAGAGTAGGCCCAAAGAAGCCTTATATTAAAAACTGGAGGATATTAATGTGATAAAAAAAATACCAAAACCCCTAATATGGAGGTTTCATGGTTTAGAATGTAAAAATAGGTAAAACACCCAATCAAGGTCTCATAAGGTGTATCTAACAAAGAGTGCATAGGCCTAGTAGGATAGAGGATTTAAGGGTCTAAAAGACCAAAATGATCCCAAAACACACCCAAGGAGGCCTCAAAGAGAGAAATAAACCCCACCATTACATCTAGAATGGGCCAAAACCTCTTAGAGGAAGGTTTTGGGGTTTTAGGAACCAAAATGGGGCAAAGTAAAGCCCAAAAAAGGGTACAAGCTTTTGGCCTAAGCCACAGCCTACCTAGGCCAAACCCACAACTTTGGACTTACTAGGATATGGCTTAGCCCATAAATCCATGGTCTAGGTTATAGAGGACCAAAAATAGGTCAAAAGAACCTGAAAGGGGCTCAAAACTTGCCTAGAATAGAAGGGAAAGAAGGAAACAAGAAAAGAATGTTTGTGAGCTTATCAAAACATGGTTTTCTTATTCTATAGTGCACACAATTGATCTAAGTTCATGTTCCTCTCTTTTTTATACATGATCAATATTCAAAGTGCTAGAGCCAAGAAATACATCTCAGCTAATAGAGTTACCACCACTATGTGAGGGTTAGTCATGAGAGAGTATCTTAATGCCGACCATAATGAGCGGTGAGGAAGGGTGGTAAGATGCCTATGATAGACAAAAAAATAGATATGTAAGCCCATATCAATTGATAATAAACCACAACCAATAACCCAAATCACATATAGGTACTATGAAAAAGGAGAGAGGGAGGTGGTAGAGGGCTAGTCACTAGCAAGTAGTAGCCTAACCAATGAAAAGAAGAGAAAGACTCTGCATCTATCCCAAGGTGCATCCAAGGAGTGCATAAGCCAAATAACAAAGGATACCTAAAATAGTTTAATGGTGGATGTCATAAGAGGGTTAATCCATTGAATGAGTCTTAGGGAGGGTGTTTTAGTAAGTTGTGAGGCTCACTAAAGCACCACAGGTCCAAGCCTGGGATTGCCACTACTTCTCCCTAACCAAAGGCTTGCCCCCAAGGTAGGCCCCTACTTATCCTATGAAGAGGACAAATAATATGGAAAATGTGGGAGGAAAGAGATGGATCACCCATATCCTTATGTTCACCAGTCATGACCAAAAATATAAGAGTGTCAAAGGTGGGGTCATTATTGGTGAATAAGACCTCTGCACCTAAACAAGTAAGAGGATGACATTTCATAGGGTGTACAAGCATGAGATTCTTGTAATATATCCTATCATTGATTAGGTTGTGTGTTATACCATGGATGGAATATCACTCAAGATTAGACTTAGATACTCTAATGGCCTCAATGGGAGACATGTTGATAGAGCCAATAATCCCATGGAAAAAGTGTGATGTAAAGGGAAGCTCAACATCTAAGGAGATGTCTTGGAAGAGGTTTTTTAAAAGAGATGAGTTGGTCTAGAATCATAGAGCAAAAGAGGGAGTTAGCTAATGCATGTTAGACTCTGAAGGAATCAACACTACTCAATACTTAACCAAATCAAAATATTCATCCTTAAAGAAATAAGACTAAAAAATAGGGCTGTCTAAGAATCTACACACCCCCATGAGGAAACAACTAAATCCTTACATAAGGGATTTATCTTTGTGTATATCAATGCCCAAGGATCTAGGTTAGCCTCCATGGTGTGAAACTCACCTTCTTGCACAAACTAAACCATACAAAAGGTGGTTGACATGATGGCCTATATGGAAGCAATCTAAGGACAACCAAGAATCTTGTTGTATGAAAGATCAAGGTATAACACAAAAAAATTAATTTGGAATATCTTAGGGCTAAACTTGACCTAGAGCTTCACATTTCCCACTAGCATAATTGTGTCATTATTGAAACCAACATAGTTATGGTGAGAATCATAGAGCTTCTTCTGATTGATCCTAATCTCATTAAATACATATAGGGGCATGATGTTGAATACAACTCCTTCATTGATGATGCACCACTTAACACATAAATCATTAATAGAAGTCTTGATATAGAGAGGGAAATGAGCACTCTTTGTAAGAATCAAAGTGTCTAGCAAAGAGGCTAGGCCAAAAGATAATATAGGAGGATGAGGGTGCTCATGTGCATCAAAGTTGAACAAAAATTCAAAATCATCACACAACAAACTCTCATGAGAGACACAAAGATCATCAAAGATGAAATCCTTTTTCTTATGGAAAAGGCAAAGAAGGTCCCAAATGGAGATCCCACTTAAGAGTCCCTACAACTCCTCTATAATGGAGTAAGGATGTTATCTAGCCTAGGGAGGGATGTTATGTTTAAATTCAAATATGACCTTTGGATTCCCTACCTCTATGGGCTAGATATGGGGCCTAACACGACTATTCTCTATAATAGGGTCAATGGCATGACCAAAGCACATGTTGAAAAAACACTTATACTTAGTAGAGGCTATGTTGATATCATCAACAAACTTGATGCTCTTGCACTTGGATTTTCCTTTTGTGTTAGACTAAGAAGAGGAGTCAAAAGTGGTGGAAGAAAAATAAGGGGAATGCGGTGTCTTATCCTTTGGTTTATTATTTTTCTTCTTATTCTTCTCCTCATTAGGGTTAGGTGAAGGCTCCTTAAACACATTTAATTTGAGGTTGGGTTCTAAAGGAGTATAAATATAAGATAGAGGTGAGGATTGCACATTAGATTGATAGGTAGTATAACTATTGTCATCATGAACCCTCATCTAATGAGAGTTAAAAAACATGGTAGGGTCATAAGGAAATGCTATCCATTATTTTATTATGTTTGATTTAGAAGCCTTCTTTTTAGTTGCCTTATTTCTCAAATAATTTACCTTATGTATATCTTTCTTGTCCTCTTCTTGGGAGGAGAATCAATAACACCATCACTAGTCACATTATTATTAAAATTTCATGAAGAAGATGACCTTTGGGTTGGTATGGTTTGCATGCCTATACGTACCTCAAAAGATTAAATTTTTAGACATTCATTAACAACTTCATCATATGAGGTAGGATCACATTTGAGGACCTCAAAGTGAATGTCCTACCTTAATGCTCATGTGAACATATCATAAAGTTGTTCATATGAGAGCTTGGTTCTACATGTATGGATGATTGAATGCCACCTACACACAAAATCAAGTTCAACTCACCCTTGGCTTGTACTATGGAGGTGAGTGATTGGATGCTTAGGTTGAAAGGCCAAGAGATATCAGAGCACTAGATGAAGTCATATAAAAGGAGATGAAAACTAGAGAGAGAATTTGGAGGTAGATTCTAAAACTAAACAAGAGCTTCAAATCATAGAGAATGAGTGAAGAGATTACATTTCATGCCTTCATCCTATTCTAAATCCATACATGTCATCATGAATACAATAATATGCTTTGTGGGACTAGAGTCTCAAGTCCTATTACACCTAGGTAGTTTAGGGATAGGATTAGGAAGGGCAATGACATGCACTCAAAGGGATAGAGGATTCTAAAGGAGATCCTCATAAGTACAATTGATATCAATATATCAATAATCTCTAAGAGGGGGCTCATGATGGTAAGGATGTTGACTGTGCCCATATACATCACCATAACCATGGGCATGGAGAGGATGATGCTAAGGTGGCTCCTGATAGGGAGGATGCTCATGGTGGAAATCATCTCTACCATAGGGTAGGGAATGACCATAAGCCAGGTGACATTCCTCATAGGGATGATGGGAAAATGTGGCATACTCATGGAGGTGGTCATGATGACCAAAATCCCCATAATGTCGATCATGTTCCATCATATGAGGGTCAACCAATAGGCACTAATGATCCTAATAGTCATCCCATGAATATTTAGTCTATATATGAAGATCAAAAATAACACGGTCATTAGAAACTCTAAAGGAAGAGCTAAGAGGATGGGATAAATATTCATGATGAAGATACCTCATCATGTGGGAATACTTGTGACCCAAAACATAGACATGAGGGGGTTGTTTCTATAGAATATCTTACTAAGAAAGAGGTGGTGGAATCATATGAGAATTCATCGAGTCATTTGAACTAGATTAGGTGTGATTTTTATCTCTAAAGGAAACACAACACCTACTCCTAGGGGAAAAAGATGCACTTCATTCACTTGAAGGAATATACAATAATCATTAATGATTGTCTATAGCTAATTAGGTCCCAAATGGTCATGGGGATCCTTATAACCTCAAATAGGTGAATGGGATATGGTATGGGGCTAAGATGAAACATCCTTAAATGAATGAAGCTAAAACTAGTGAAAAAGAGACCTATTTTTTTGGTTATAGTCCTAAAAAGCTTGTTCTCTTTAAAAAGTGAGAGATTATGGACTACCATGCTAGGTTGAGTGAAGTTCCTAGATCTTATGGCGTCTATGACATTCCATTACAACTTCTACTTACTCATAAGTGAGTTCAAGGATGAGACCCTGAATCTAAAGAGATTGGCATCCTAAGAGTGGGAGATTGGCCATAAATGTAATGAAGCAAGTGAAACACAAGAGATAATAGCAAAGAGAAATTGATGGAAAACCAATAAGGAGGATGACACAAAACTAAATCAAGATAAAAACAACCAAGGCAAGAGTCAAAATACAACTGAAAGAAAATCCTAATAGCTAACAGAGGGGAGTTGGGTAAGAGAGTTCTAAATAGGATAGAAATGGTGTAAGACCATATTTGAGGTCCCACTAGGAACCACTAGTATTTGGTAGGGTGCTAGAGCAAACCACTAAGAGGCTAGAAGGTTTAGGGGTTTTATGGGATATAAGAGATCTATAGTGGCTATCCAGTTTGCCATCTTCCACCAAGATATAGATATATTTACAATCCAAGTTGTGGCTAACATGAATAGGAAAAAAAATTATGCAAGTTACTCTAATGGGTCCAAACATAGTAAAAAAAGTAGTTAAGACTAGACTACTGATTTCATATATAAAATAAGAACAATAATACCAAATAGAGAGAGATAGCAAATGAAATGTAAATATAGAAGATAAGGCACTTTGAGGCCAAATGAAATACATTTTAAGAAACAAATATGTTTTCAATAAAGGGTTTAAGAGCATGCCTATTCTATATTTTAGTTATCTTTCCAAATCAATACTATTGTTTTCTAACAATGCAATGTTCTGGTTTAGTAGGAAAGAGAGATTGTTTAAGCAACTTGTATATATCATTTTGATCATGTGGATTCATACTATGTAATGAAAATGTATCTAATGTAAGCATAAACATGTAATGGTAGATATTGAAATCAATGAAAATATATTTTAACCATACACGAATGCATTAACTTCAAAAACTATTCTAAACAATGTACAAAACAACTAAATCACTAAAACAAATCAAACCCTAGTATGTATACTACAAAAAATAAACAAAGATTTTCACTTTACAAATCAAACATCTCTCATATTAATCTCAAATAAATGTTTAAACTTTTTACCAATTGATTTTACAAGCTAAGAGGCAAGATAAGGCAAGATAAGAAAGCAATGTAGGGCATCCCATATCACAAGGGAAGCTATTGTGCCAAGCAATAATTAAGAGAGATTCAAGGAGACAAAAAAATTATAATATAATGATCAAGTGGGAAGATCTGAGCAAGAAAGTGATTAATAGAGAGGCTCAAATGAATGAAAATGAGGCATATATCCCAACCCCAATCTACCAAAAGACCTAAAACTAGCCATTTTTTTATCATTTGGGTCAAAACTATAACTTTTGCACATGTGCTACCTAGGCCATGGCCAGGTCAAAGCTTTTTTGAAAGAAACATACAACCTAGGCTATGGGTTTCCTTCACATAAGCTATAACTTGGGTCAAATAGGGGCTTAAGCTAGTCACTAGGCTCCCAAAAAGCCCTGAGGTGTCTATAGAGGGCTTGTCTTGCATGCAAAAGGGCCAAGATGGACTAAGCATGTATGGAGGGTAAGAATGTGATTTGAGAGAGGTCAAAATAAGTGGTAAATGTCTCAAAGTAGGATAAAAGGGTCGATATTATACACATGATCTGATGTGTAATCATAGGGAGGAGTAGGGTCATAGGAAGTGTGATTACACCAAGTACATTATCTTAGATGTTATATTTTTTCATAAGTCCTTCAATGGCATGTTTCCTGGTCTTTGTCTTAGTTCTTATGAATAGAGTACACCTCTTTCCCCACATCTTCTTGTACAACTTATAAAAATTCTAGACTATAGTGGATTCTATAAACTTATCTATGATAGAGTCCCCCCTTTACAACACCTTTGGAAATCAAAACATTAGCAAATAAAATAGTTTTTTCATACCCATCTTGGTCCTTAGTGGTGAGGCCTTGCATTTTACTAATTGTATGGGGATAAGATTTAGGGGGTGAAGGCATTGGAAATAAAAATTATATGATCTTATGAAAATAAAAAGATTATGCAAGTACAAAATTCAAAATTATATGTCTCTTGCCTTTTGTTAGCCTTCAGTGTTGATCCCTTACATCTTGCTTGTTGCATGGGGTTGACATTTGGTAAATATGCCCTTACCCACCTATATCTAGCTTTTGATGATGACCCCATGTGTCTTTCTAGTCACATGAAACTAAGTATAGGGTATTGAAAGAAGAATTAAAGGATAAATACAAAATCAATGTCAAGTCAAAAATAGTGTCTATATGTTTTAGATTAAGGTAAAAATAGGTTTTGAAGGGACCCTACAACCCTTAACAAAAGGAGGAAGATAGAACAGAAACATCCATAGGCAAGCCTAAAGCCTACTTCACCGAAGTAACAAAACCAACATACAAAGACTAGAAGCTACCAAACGAACAACCAAAGATAGCCCCAAGGTTTTACAGAGACCTATAAACTCCAAAGTAAAAGTTCAAAAAACCAGGTACCAAGACCAGAAAACACAACCAACTAGCAGAACCAACTAAAAGAACTAGGAACTATTCTTCTAGTTCCAATATCATCTTCACTGCTTCCTTACCTTTCAAAACATTATCCTGGATGGCAGCAGTCGCCTGCATAGATCTCTCTTGCAATGATTTCTTTCTATAGCTTTGTCTAGTTATCTTGCTAGGCCCCTCCAAAGTTATGATTTCCTCATTTGCTCTTTTGCCAATGTTTACTGCAGCAGCACAAATACTAGAGGTTACCTCCTCCATCTTTATTTTGCTTTCCTTTATGAGTTCCCTTAGGTTGTTCTCATACTCTTTGAGTTTTATGGGAATATCCCTCATCTACTTTTCCATGTTATTGATTTTGTTCCAAACTACCTCCTGTTTACCCTCCATTATTTCCATTTTCCTATTGATTTACGTAATCTCCTTATACGTCCATAAATCGAATTGAAGGGTAGCATCAACTTTACAATTGGCCAATCTAGTAGGTTTGTCATTTTTCCTTTTGTCACTCCAATCGTCTATCTTCTTTTTAGGACTGCTTCCACCTTCTTCAATATAATCCTTCATTTCCATTCATTTATGTTCCTTTATTTCAGTAGGGCTTACATTTTTGTTACTTACTTCCTTTACTTGAGCTCCCATTTCCAATATTTGGTTAGCAACCTAAACTAGATTTTCCTTCTCATTAATCGAATCAGGGTCCACAACAAGATCATCTAGATCTTTATCCATTTCCTCAAACACTTGTTGGTTTTCCTTTGACTCATGGTTGCTGTTTTTAGACTTTTCCTCTATAGTGACTCCTTCTTTCTCATTATTGTCTTGCACTTCTTCTTCCTCACTAGAACTTGAATGCCCACTTTATGTTCCTCCATCTCCCTCTAGACTCTCCTCCCCAGTGTTTTCAAAACTTTCCCACTATGTTTCCTCATCAGCAGTCTGGTTATTGATGCTTGGGAGTTTGAGTTTAGCTTTTTCATTCCCTTTTACTATTTCTTTCTTATTACTCCTAAGGTCCTTGAATTTTTCCAAATAAGGATTCATTACAATGGCCTTATTCTTACAGTGTCCTTCAATTATAAGAATTGACCCCTCATGCAGGATGGGCCGAGAATCCTTTTTCCTATGAACGAACAGACTTTGGAGCAAAGAAAAATGTAGATAAAAAGGAAAGGAGATTCTTACCTTGTGTCTGAAGTGATTGAGGAATACGAAGTGAAATTTTTAGACTCTTTTGCTTCTTCCATCAAGTATGAAGTACTCCCAGATACAACATAAGACATCCCTCCATATGCCCTTAACCTGCTCCAATTCAAAAAAGTCTCCACTTTTTTCCAACTACTGCTCCTTAGCATCTGTTTTAGGGAATTTGCAAAAATCCTCATTGGAAATGCTTGTTTGCTTTGAAAATTTTATTCCCTCCATTGGAAGTCCCATCACCTCTGCTATGAATTCCTTAGTGAGATTCACCATAATGTCACAACCTTTCCTCTCTACAGTATCTTCCAAACATCTTCTTTTGCTTTCCACTCTTCACAATATTTGGGTTCCTACTTCCTTGGTTCTCCTTTCCTATTATGAGCCATACGTATCTCCTTTACCGCCTGAACCCTATTAGCTAAATAATGAACCTGACTATTACCAATTTGGACCAGAACTCACCTATATTTTGGCATGTTTTGAGTCCTCCTCATGTACTCTAGAACATTTTTGTTTAATGATTGTATATCTTCCTCTGTGGATCCACTCCCCCAAATCATTAGTTTTTTATTCCAATTTAATCTCTCCCTCCTTAGCATGAATTACATTATGATGAATGAGCGCTCTAAGATCCACATTCTTGTTTAATGTCTCTTGCCAGCTCACCTTGTGTCCTACTCAAACTGCATAATTTGCTAGCCAATCAGCAACTCTGTTTGCTTCACGGTAAGTATGGGTAATAGTGACTTTCTCAAATTTTTTAATTAAAGTTTTCATTTCCATTACCATAGCCTCAATTGACCATGAGATAGAATTTTTATTGTTTAATATATTTATGATATTCAAGGAGTCCGCTTCCAACCATAATTTAGAATATCTCGATTCAACTGCTAGCTTAATGGTTTGGAGGGCAGCACAAGCTTCAGTAATATGGTAGTTCGACTTACGAATGGGAATTGCAATAGCATTGATTATGTTTCCCATATGGTTTCTCAATACTCCTCCACATCCTGCATTCCCCAGGTTCCCTTTAGTAGCTCCATCAAAGTTCCCTTTGATCCACCCATGAGGAGGGACATTCCAAGTTACACCGAGTCTAGGATTTTCATTTTTTACATTAGACTTTTCTGATCTTAAAGGATTATCAATTTGAAAGGTAGGATTAGGATCCCTTTGCAATGAACAATTCTCCTTGATAGCTCTAATGATGTTCTGCCCCACTACCCATCCTAGAAGTTCTTTACTTCTAAATATACAGTTATTTCTTTCTTTCCATATTCCCCACCAAATATGGGGAAGAGTTAGTTTCCATAAAAAAAGAACATCGGGATTCTTTGAGGGGCAGTACCAAATTTTAAAAGATAGGTCCACACTTTTATGTTGAACCCAAGCAATACCCCAAAGATTGAGGATTTCTTTCCAAACTAGCCACGTAAAGGAGCAGTTCACAAACAAGTGATCTCTATCTTCAAAACCTTTTTTGCAAATAATACCCCTGTTCACTATATTTATTCCTCTTTTCTGTAAGTTATCAAGAGTCAAGATTTTATTTTGGAGAAGGGTCTAGAAGAAGATTTTGATTTTAGGGATGAGTCCCTTGATCCAGGCCTATGTCCATAGTGGTTGGCTACCATTTCCCTTTGAAGTAAAGATGGTAGAAACTTTAAATTTCCCACTAGGCTCGTCCTGCCAAACAATATTATCTTCAAGATTAGGATGGAGGGAGATAGCATTGAGGGATATTTGAATATTATTGAAACCTTGATCAATATCATTAAGGTTCACCCGTGAATTGTTCTGCTAGTATTGATTAACCATTATTCCATATCTTTGCTTACAACGGTCAATTACTTCTCTATTTTGGAATTCTTCTATCAAAGGGATTTCTTTTGACCAAGCATCCTCCCAGAAATTCACCTTTTTTTCCATTACCTACTTTCTAGGAGCTTCCTTTTTCTAAGATTTGTTTAGTACCCTGAATAGCCCCCCATATAGAAGATGGATGGATTACGTCAGGGTAAGAAAATAATTCAGAGAGAGATTTTGCATTAAATAAATACTTTTGCTTCCATAAATTGCTCCATTCTTTGTTTTCATGAAAAACCCTCCATCCCTGTTTTGCTAAGAGAGCTGTATTCATACTTCTTATTTTCCTTATTCCCAATCCTCCTTCCATGAAAGGTTTACAAATGTTTTCCCAGGCAATTAATGGCATTCTCCTTTTTTCCTCGGTACCTGTCCAAAGAAAGTTTCTCTAGATTTTTTCAATTGCTTCTGCAAATTTGGTTGGAATTCTAAAAAGACTTAAAGCATAATTAGGTATGCTTTAAAGACTTGCTTTGAGAAGGGTTAGCTTTCCTACTTGATTGAGAAAATTTCCTTTCCATCCCACAAGTTGCTTATTGAATTTATTAATGAGATCTTCCCAAAAAGCTTCAGGGACTTTCATCCCTAGAGGGAGACCTAGGTAAGAGGATGGGAAAGAACCAATAGAGCATTCAAGGATTTTAGCTATTTTGTTCTATCTCTAAATAGGGGTATTAGTGAAGAATAATGTGCTTTTATTCCAATTAATCAACTGTCCAGAGGCAGATGAGTATAAATTTATAGCTTGCTTCAAAGTTCTAGCTTCCTTGACTTTAGATTGCCCCATGAAGATAGTATCATCAACAAATTGTCCATGGGAGCATATAAGAGGATGAGAAGAGGGTTTAAGACCCTTAAAAGAAACTTTACGAACTAATTATCCTATATATCTTCCCATACAGTCGGCCATAATTACAAACAAAATGTGGGATATAGGGTCCCCTTATCTCAATCCCCTTGATGGATTAAAGAAATGGGATGAGCTCCCATTTACCAGTACAGCAATTGAAGTAGTTGATATCAACTGATAAATCATATCAACCACCTTTTGTTCAAAGCCAAAAGCTGTTAAATTATTTGAAAGGAATAACCAGTCCACCCTGTCATAAGATTTTGCAATATCAACTTTCATAATGAATCCCTCATTGTTAGAGCTAAATAACGAATGAATGTTCTCATGAATAGTAATTATAGAATTGAGGATTTGTCTACCTGGGATAAATCTATTTTTCTAGGCAATAATTGAAGGGATCACTTGAATAAGTTTAGATGTAAGTACTTTAGATATGATGTTATAGAATGAGTTGCACAAGATGATCCATCTAAATTGATCAGGTGAGTCAGCTCCTATCTTTTTTGGAATCAGACACAAAAAAGTAGAATTAACTTCCTTTAGATCCTTTTGGATCGAAAGAATTCCTTCACCACATTACTTACGTCTTTACCAATGAATTTGTAGAGTTTTTGAAAAAAGAACATGGGAAATCCATCTGGTCCTGGTGCTTTATCTCCTCCTAGAGAACAAACTACTTTGAAGATTTCCTTGTCCTTTGGTATTGAGCATAACATTTTGTTCTATTCCTTCGAGACCAGTGGATGAACCACGTGAAGGATATCAACCTAATTTTTTAGATTGATATTTATGTCAGCCTTCATCAGGGAAGAGAAAAAGGATAGAATTTCCTTCTTGATTTCTTTTTCCTCTGAAATCTTCTGATCTCCTTTGTTTAGGTATTGGATTTGAGTTTTAGCTCTATGATTCAGAGTGGAAAGGTGGAAAAACTTTTTATTTTTATCTCCTTCTTTCAACCATAACACCCTTGATCTCTGCCTTCAATAGATTTCTTCCTTGGTTATTATTTCTTGATATTGAACCAGCTTTTCATTTTCTTTAGTAATGAGTTCTAAAGTGTATCCATCTTGCTGAATTTTTTCCTAAATTCTACCAATTTCCTCCTTGATTGTATTCTTTTTCTCAAAGATATTTCCAAAACAATACTTATTCCATTTCTTAACTTCATTTTTAATGTTTTTGAGCTTGGAGACAACTCTAAAGAGGGTCGTATCCTCAATAGGTATATTCCACCACTCTTCCATTTTACTTTCAAACTATCGGTGCTGTAACCCCATATTTTCAAATATGAATGGGTGATTCTTTTTTAGATTCCTTTTGGCCATGGTGAAGAAAAGAGGATAATGATCCGAACCTATTCTATGGCATGCTTCCAACTTACATATGTATTCTTTCGTCCAATATGGAGAGATAAGGGCCCTATCAAGCTTGCCTATATACATTCATTACCAATTCTCTTATTGCTCCATGTAAACTGAATTCCCTAAAGTTCCATATCCATTAGTCCTTCTTTGTTTATAAACTCCATTAGATCAAATCTCCCTTCCAATTGGATAGTATTACCTCCCTTTTTCTCATGATCATATAGTGGTACATTAAAATCTCCCATTATAATCCATCGACCACTATAGTATTTTCTTTTGAAATTTGAGATAGTCTCCCAAACCTTTTTCCTTTGGAACTTAGAATTAGGAGCGTAGATGTTTACAACATACCACCTTTCCTTCTGGTCAACACTAGCTATTTTAACAATCATAAGATTTTTACTTTCCATCAAAATTGATCCAGAGTAATGATTCTTCTTCCAAAGTATCATAGTACCCCCTGACGCACCTTCAGAACTACTAGCCTTAATGGAATAATTTTTAAAGTCTTTGATCTGTTATGCTTTCTCTTTACTCTTCTTGGTTTCTTGGAGCAAAAGGAAATTTGGCTTTTGGTCTCTGACAAAATTCCTAACTATATTCACTTTGTTAATACTGTTTAACCCCCTAATATTCCAACTTAATATTTTCATTACTGATATATTAGATATATTTTGGCAAAGTAGTCTGCTTTACATCCACAATATTCTATTTGCTTTCCATCTCTCTAATCTTCCTTGCAGATTTTTTTCCAACTTTATCCAGAGAGCCAACATCCGGTTTTATCTTGGATTGTGGATTAGTTCCTTTTCCTTATTTTTTCCACAGATTCCCATTAGGTTTCCCCTTAGAGCTTCTCATCTCAACATACTTTTTATTATTCTTTTTCTCATCTTTTTTCTTTTGGTCTTTTGATTTTTTTCCCTCCTCTTTCTTTACTTCTGCAATGGGGGTCCCTTTCACTAGAATGTTATTATCATCCTTGGTAGACACCTAACTCTCCCCCAGCTGGGTAACATGCATCTCTCCTTCCTCTAAAATTTTTCCCCCTTCAGGCTTCAATTCTCCTTCCTCTATCCCATCCTTGATTGACACCTGACTCTCCCCCAACTTGGTAATAGGCATCTCTCCTTCCTCTAATTTTTTTCCCCCTTCAGGCTTTAATTCTCCTTCCTCTATCCCATCATTGTCCTTTACATCTTTATATTGATCTTTGATACTATGGTGGGCAAAGATTTGATTTAATAGGTCTATCTTATCCTCTGATGGATGTTCAACCTCTTTGTTCTCCGAGTGCATCCCCTGTTCTTCATTCAGGGAATTTTCTTTTTTTAAAGAAAGCTCTTTTTCTCCTATAGTATTAAGAGCATCAGCCTCTTCATTAAAATAAACTTCATCCTCTTCTATACATAGGTCTATTGAAACTTCTTGATTCTTAACTATCTTTCGATTGTCCTCTTTAATTTTCCATATTTTCTCTTGTTGGATCTTAAAAAAAATTCCATCCTGGACCTTCCTAGGATATGTTTTACCTCTAAAGGGATAGTTCTTAACCCAATGCCATTATTTCTTACATGCATAGCAGGAATTTGACAAATCTTCAAAGACAATCTCTTGGGTTTTCTTACCAAGCTTTGATATTAATTCCACTTTTTTTGGGAGGTGATTCAAGTCTGCCACTTTTACATAAATTCTGGCACTTTGTAGTTTAGTTCTTGAAGTCGTGTCATTATCCACTGCCACAATCACCAAATGAGCTAGCTATTCCTTTAAAAATATTCTCATGCCAAAATTCTAAAGGAAGTCCAGGTAGTCTAGCCCATATAGGGGTAGTTAAGAAAAATGAATCTAATAAGTCCATATTTGGTTCCCATTTTTTTATTGTAAGAGAACATTTTCCAAATGACCAAGGCCCTCCACTGAGAACCTTGTTCAAATCTTCTTTAAAATTAAAAATAAAAGAGAAGAATCCATTCACCATTGGTGCAATGTCAACATCTCCACGTATAGTCCACTTCTTTTTTACCATATTTCTAAGAGATTCTATATTAGGTCTTGCTCCTAGAAATTTACCCACAAGAGTGAGTTTCGTGGATGACACTGAGAAATCAAGTAAGGGATCTGGGATAAAAACTTGAAACTCACCTTTCTCCCAGCATGATTTAGATGTCACCAGTGGAAAAAGGGATTTCCCTGTAGGTTTTTTTCCAAACAATAATGTCCATGTCCTTTGTTTAAGGAATCATGTCTGTCTTTTAGATGGCTTTTCCTTTTTATATTCAACATTATCTTTCACATTCTCAATGTATTGTTCTATCATAGTAGTCAATGGGGGATTTTTGACCCCACTAGTAGGCTCATAAGCAGATGGATCCTTGCCCTTCTCAGCATCAATCAACGATCCTGGCCCTCCATTTTTTCCTTCTTCCTCTTTTATTCCCCCAGGGTCTATCCCTCCTACCAGATTCTCCCCTATTCTTTTCCCGCCCACAAGTGCTCCAACTAATTCAAATTCCATGCACACTTAATTCAAATAGTGTCTATATGTTTATGTTGAAAAAGGGTAACCTTTTCCCATTTACTAGTTATATTAGGGTAAGTTCTCTATAGATAAAGCTAATAAAGTCAATACTTTATAAGTTAATCAAGAAGTACATATTCCTCTTTATTCATAAGTATTAGGTCATATTCCTTTTTATTATGAAATTTTTAGTTATGATTCACCCCACATTTATTTTTTTCCCTGCTTTCATCCATTGCTAAAAATTGAAAGTAATATATTGTGTGAACAAATAAATTAAGTTGCAAAGAAGGGAGATGTAAAGGCTAAGTATTTACACTTCTAATGTTTCTCTAATTTATTGACTAGGAGGAGTCATAAAGGGTCCTATTTCATTGTCATAACATCATATATGGTGGACATTTTGATGGCCATGTGACTGCTTGAAAAATCCATAGGATGGGATACTTTTGGCCCACTCTAGACCATGATGCTATTGAATATGTATGAAAATGTGTGAAGTGCCATAATTTTTCACAAGAGATACATATTCCCACAAGGGGATTGTAATCCATCATCACTCCATCACTGTTTTCTAGTCAGGGTCTAGATTTAATATGTAAACTTTCCATACTTCCTTGTATGGTCACCATTTCATCATAACAATGATATAATACTTCACCAAATGGGTAGAAGTGATGCCCATAATAAATGTTACTATATCATTCATTAAAATTTTATCCTAAACCAAATCATTTGTTGAATCAGGGTCCTAGAGGTCATCATTATTGATAATGGGTTCCCTTTCAATAATCCAAAAGTTTATGAACTATGTAAGAAATTCAATATATTACACCACTTGGACTCTATATATTATCCATAGGTTAATGTCCAAGTTGAGGTCACCAAAAAAACCCTAAAGTTAATCTTGGTCAAAACTAATGAAGAATCTAAATGGGATTGACATCTATAGCTTTATCCGACACTCTAGGACTACATAACAACTATTAAAATACCCATGGGGGAGCCCCATATTCACTAGTATTTGGTTCCTAGGTTGTCCAACCATTAGAAGTGGAAATGCATAGCCTTTACATCTCCCTTCAATGCCTCCTTGATAAAGAAGAATATAAATAAGGGAAACTATCCACATTAGATCTCTTATATGAGATTCAAATCACCACTAACATTAATTACATAGCCTATGTTGAATGTATGTGTAGGTAATATAACAAAAATTTCCATGAATGCCCAATATATGTTAGAGACCTCAATCTTAGACTTGACAGTCAAATTTAAAAAAATAAAGGAGAAGGTCATAAATTTAGACCCAACTAATGGGGTCCCTACTTAGTAACATAAAATTTTAATAATGGAACCTATCAGTTGTGCACTTTATATGGTTAAGAGTTTGGTACATCTATTAAATCTTTGCATCTAAAATATTTCTATATCTAGTTCTTGCATATCACCCCATTTTCACCAACATTGCATTTTCATAGTTACATATTCATTAGCATAGTAAAGATGTTGTTTTATGATTGTTTAGTTGGTTATTTTGCACAATATAAAAAATTAAAAAATGAATCACATCATGTTTAGCTCAACCTCACATTTTATTCTCACCCTATAGTCAACATCCTCAAAATCAACATGTCACATTAGTCTTTGTCTTAGTTCTTATGAGTAGAGTACACCTCTTTCCCTACATATTCTTGCACAACTTATAAAAATTCTAGATTATAGTGGATTCTATAAACTTATATATGATAGAGTCCCCCCCTTACAACACCTTTGGAAATCAAAACATTATCATGCTTAAATAAAATAGTTTTTTCCTACCCATCTTGGTCCTCGGTGGTGAGACCTTGCATCTTACTAGTTGCATGGAGATAAGATTTAGGGGGTGAAGGCATTATAAATAAAAATTATATGATTTTATGAAAATAAAAAGATTATGCAAGTACAAAATTCAAAATTATATGTCTCTTGCCTTTTGTTAGCCTTCAGTGTTGATCCCTTACATCTTATTTGTTTCATGGGGTTGACATTTGGTAAATAGGCCCTTACTCACCTATATCTAGTCTTTGATGATGATCCCATGTGTCTTTCTAGTCACATGGAGACTAAGTATATGGGGTTGAAAGAAGAATTAAAGGATAAATACAAAATCAATGTCATGTCAACAATAATGTCTATATGTTTATGTTTAAAAAAGGTAACCTTTTCCCATTTGCTAGTTCTATCAGGGCAAGTTCTCTTTAGATAAAGCTAATAAAGTCAATATTTTAAAATTTAAGAAAGAATTGAGTATTCCTCTTTATTCATAAGTATTAGGTCATATTCCTTTTTCCTATGAAATTTTTAGTTATGATTCACCCCACATCTATTTTGTTTCCCCCCTTTCATCCATTATTGCAAATTAAAAGTAATATATTGTGTGAACAAAGCAATTAAGTTTTAATGAAGGGAGATGCAAAGTATTACTTCTAATGTTTCTCTAATTTTTTTATTAGGAGGAGTCATAAAAGGTCCTCTTTCATTGTCATAACATCATATATGGTGGACATTTTGATGGCCATGTGACTACTTAAAAAATACATAGGATGGGATATTTTTGGCCCACTCTAGACCATGATGCTATTGAATATGTATGCAAATGTGAGAAGTTCCATAATTTTTCACAAGAGATACATATTCCCACAAGGGGATTATAACCCATCATCACTTCATGGCTCTTTTCTACTTAGGGTCTAGATTTAATATGTAAACTTTCCATACTTCCTTGTATGGTAACAATTTCATCATAACAATGATATAATACTTCAGCAAATGGTTATAAGTGATACCCATAATAACTGTGAATAGATCATTCATTAAAAAGTTTATCCTAAACTAAATCCTTTGTTGACTCAGGGTCCTAGAGGTCATCATTACTGATAATGGGTTCCCTTTCAATATTCCAAAAGTTTATGAACTATGTAAGAAATTCAATATATCACACCACTTAGACTCTATATATTATCCATAGGTTAATGGCCAATCTAAGGCCATCAACAAAACCTTAAATTTCATCTTGGTCAAAAATAATAGATAATCTAAATGGGATTGGCATTTATATATTTATCCAACACTCTAAGACTACATAGTAACTATTAAAATACCCATGGGGAAGCCCCATATTCACTAATGTTTGGTTCCTAGGCTGTCCAACCATTAGAAGTGGAAATACATAGCCTTTGCATCTCCCTTAAATTACTCCTTGATGAAGAATAATATAAATGGGGGAACCTATCCACATTAGATCTCTTAGATGAGATTCAAATCACCACTACCAATAATTACATAGCCTATGTTGAATGTATGTATAGGTAATATAACAAAAATGTCCATGAATGCCAAATCTATGTTAGAGACCTCATTCTTAGACTTGATAGTCAAATTTAAAAAAATAAAGGAGAAGGTCATAAATTTAGACCTAACTAATTAGGTGCCTACTTAGTAACATAAAATTTTAAGAATGGAGCCTATTAGTTGTGCACTTTATATGGTTAAGAGTTTGGTGCATCTATGAAATATTTGCATCTAAAACATTTTTATATCTAGTTCTTTCATATCAACCCATTTTAACTTACATTGCATTTTCATAGTTACATATTCATTAGCATAGTAAAGATGTTGTTTTGTGATTATTTATTTGATTAGTTTGCACAATATAAAAAAATTTAAAATGCATCACATCATGTTTAACTCACCCTCACATTTTATTCTCACCATATAGTCAACATCCTCAAAATCAACATGTCACATTAGTCTTTGTCACAATTCTTATGAGCATAGTACACCTCTTTCTATGCATCTTCTTGCAAAAATTATAAAAATGGTAGATTATAGTGGATTATATAAACTTATCTATGATAGAGTCACCCCATTATGACACTTTTAGAAATCAAAACATTAGCATGCTTAAAATAAAATAGTTTCTCCCTGCCTATCTTGGTCCGCAGTGGTGAGCCCTTACATCTTACTAGTTGCATGGGGATAAGATCTAGGGGGTGAAGTTATTATAAATAAAATTGTATATGATTCTATGAAAATAAAAATATTATGCAAGTACAAAAGTCAAAATCCCTGTATTAGTCTTCAGTGTTGAGCCCTTACATCTTACTTATTGCATGGGGTTAATGTTTGGGAAATATGCCCTTAATCACCTATATCTATCCTTTGATGATGATACCATGTGTCTTTCTAGTCACATGAGACTATGTATAGGGGTTGAAATAAGAATCAAAGGATAAATTCAAAATCAATGTCAAGTCAAAAATAGTGTCTATATGTTTATGTTTAAAAAAGGTAACTTTTTCCCATTTACCAGTTCTATCAGGGCAAGTTCTCTCTAGATAAAGATAATAAAGTCAATATTTTATAAGTTAAGAAAGAAGTATATATTCCTCTTTGTTTATAAGTATTAGGGTCATATTAATTTTTCCTATGAAATTTTGAGTTATGATTCACTCCACATCTATTTCCCCCCCCCCCCCACTTTCATCCCTTATTGCAAATTGAAAGTAATATATTGTGTGAACAAAGAAATTAAGTGATCACCTACAAGATAAATTTTAACATAGTTTTATTCACATATGTACATCCATTACATTAAATCATTTGCATACATTTTATTTCCATATATACATAGGCATTTTCCATAACAAGATAACAAAGACAAAGATCCACTCATATACATACATCATTACATATCTAGTTCTATAGAGTGCACAGACTAAATTTTTTATATAAATATAAAGAATCACATGACATAATGATCAATGAGAGATATGCTAAAACATCCATATATATAATAATAAATGTCAAGTTTATAAAAAAAATGTTTGATACAAACACCTCTATGGAGGGACAATATGTCTTAAGGCATCTCAAAAATAATAGACATCTATAATGGTATATACAAAACATAAGAAACAAGTATCAAAGGTTCATCCTCATTTAGGAAGGAGTTGAGGTAGTAAATGTCTAGGGATCAAGATACGATGCTGTCTCTCACTCATTCCTCCTTATGATGTTGCCTCTTTTTTATAGGTTGATGTTTGAGAAGATGGTCATTTCCTTCAGCTCCCTCTAACATTATCCTCCTTATCCTATAATTGGAGGCTGTACCACCTCCTCCCACCATGGTATCTACTAGGGTGTCTTCTCTCCTCACTCTAGACAATAAAGTGTTGTTATCTATCCTCAACACTATCATTATCATTAAGGCATGGTAAATTGGGGTAAACACATATGTATGTCTCCCAATCCCCATAAGAAGTCTAAGATATACCAATAACTAGTCCTACATCTAACCAATCCTCAACTAAAATAGTTTGTTTAAGCTATCCTTAATAATCCTCCTTTATGCACCCATAATATCTACAATCATAAGGTACAAAAGATAAATCAAATATATTTGGCATAAGAAAATATAACACATGTAAAAATAGATAAGCAACTAGAAGAAATAAAAATACAAGCTATAATCATGAATGAACAAAAACAAAAATTTACCTAGATCTCCCTCTTATCACTTAAGATCAGATTCATCATATGCATCATCCCCTCATCTACATCTGGTTCCTCCTCTAACTCAATATACTAATGGGCCTCACCTTATCCATCTCCTAACCACTACTAATACTACCATACATGGCCCTATAGTGGTGGTGGTGGTCCCATTTGATACTAGCCAACTCCAACTTATCCTTTTCCACCTTTAGATGCCTATCAAGATGGTCAGGTGATAGGAACCCCTATGAATAGTGGGTTCTAAGATAATCACCTCAGCCTCATATATCTCTCCTTAAGGGTCCCCTATACCAAATTATTAAGGATTATGATCCATAAGTTATGCCTTAAACTATAATAACCTATCTCAAACCCATATAGACCCAATGAATATTAGGAGATAGAATCCCTAATTATCCCATTTCCCTACCATGTCATGCTAGGGTAGGGAAATCAAATCTACCATCGTCAAAAACCTCATGATCTGGGGAAAATCATGAAAGGGGGCCATGTCTATCCATCTAATGGCTCTAATGTTCTTTGATGCCAAAATCAATCCCCCCTCAACTAGGAGATCATCATATCATAGACCGAACCCATAATGATAGTTAGGTGGCTAATGGAAATGTATCCCAAGAGAGATACTTAGTATAAGTCTCTGTAGGTACATGTTATTATCTACTAGCTTAAAACATTATGATTTAATCTCTCCTCTATACATCACACAATCAGTACAAAACTATACAAAATCCCATCAAGGACCTTATCCATACTATTTAGGAGTCAAGGATGCCAATGATGGACTTCCTCAGGTTAGGGATCATTGATATCTCAACCTAATATATTCTCACTCTACACTTTACACCCATGTTAAGTGTATTAGCATCTCATTTACCCAATTATGGGCCTCATAATGACTATCAAAAACACATATAGACACCAATTTCATGCCATAGGAAGACTGATGATCTAATTCACATAAAAAATCACATAAAAGTGTTTTGGTTAGGGTCCCAATAGGTCAATAAGGCATATAGTAATTGATTAGAATATGGGTAATCCCTGACTATGGAATATAAAGTATTCCCACTAAATCAAGAAAGGCCAACACATTAGGTATCAAAAGTGATAGGAATTGAGGGATTAAATATTATTCCCATGCTTTGATCTATTGAATAAAAACCCCTTGTAACAAGGAAAGAGACCCTACATTAGCCAAAAAAATTGATCTTTGGTCTTATAGTTTATACAAGTTAAAAACATTCACATCCCTCCAATATGTAGAACTACCCTTATTTAGAGCTGGCAGTTACAAAATCACAATACAATGGTAATTTAACCACCTAAGGTAGTTTCATAATTACCCCAAGGTGGTAATATCATAACTACTTTGTATCAGTTATGAAACTGCCACCTTGCAAAGAGTGATTATTCTATAACCCAAGTGATGATTCTGCTAGCTACCCATGGTTTTTACAAAAACCCCTAAAACCCACTCAAATTCACACAAATTATTTAAAAATATACAAATCCTTAACATACCCCCCAAAAATTCACACAATTTTTTTTTAAATTTGGTTAGATTTCAACTAAGATTCAATTGAATTTCAAAACTTGGGGAAAAAATGAAAAGTTAACAAAAACTAACTTAATTATGCCTAGTCATGCCTCCCACTTGTATGTTCACCATCCTCTCATTTCCCTCTTTCTAATGACTAATTCTACACTCAAAATAATCACCAATAATCTATATCTCAAAAATATCCTAAAATGCAAATGACATAAATGAATTATTTTAGGCAAGTTTTTGAATATATTGGAACCCAATCTAGCCTTTTTGATTAATTTTTTTTCTATTTTTGACATAACCTTTTTTTTTAGTATTTATTCTCATATATGTAAGTTATATTTCTTATATCTTTAAAATTAGTATTTTACCACTAAATGTTTTCACAATTTTCTCTATTCTCTTGTAGTATGTTTTATAATTTTGAAGGTATACATGGCTTGACACCGAGTTCAGTCCCCTAATGGGATGGTCCAGGTAGTATGATATTCCCTACACTTATGTTACATAATTATTTCTATGTTTTTATTACATAATTATGAATTTTTATTTTTCTTTAAAATTAGACTTGAATTTTGTCTTCTATCTATAGGTTTCATAGAGTTTTGGTAGGCTTCACTCCTCCATTTGTGTAAGTAAGGTACATATTTATAACCTCTCATTTATTTTCTACATAAGTTACTCAGGAGTACACCTTTCCAACTCATGACAAGGTGTGCTCCTAAGGGGAAAATATGTATTTACCCAAAATTTACATGATATGACATTTTTGATACAAATATGATGATGATGCAATGACCTCTTATTTTATGCTCCACATGGATCTCTTTGTCTCTATCTCTTCCCCATAATTCCCTATTCCTTCTTTGATCCCTTTTAGTCCCATTCAATTTTAACTTCATATGCCATTTTTAATTTATCTTATAAACAAACCATAGATGATGGAACCGATTCCCTAGGTTATGGAAACACCCTTCCATGTTACAAAACCATCCTTTACTCAACTACGATGGTGGTTGTGTACTTTATGAGGTGATTGTGACATAAAGAGGTGGTTTTGAATTAAAAAATTGTAGTTTTGAAATTATTAGTGGTGTTTTTTCCACCTTAAATGGTGGTTCTATAATTTCCTCTTAAATAAATCATCAATTCCATCATAGTGGAAATGACTTCCAAAATTAGCTCCCATAATTTTAATTTTCATACATTTTGCACAACTAGATTCATGTCTCTTATTTTTATCACCTTGTTTTCACCTCCAATTAGAGATAGATAATTCCCTCTTCTATTTTTAATATTAGTCATTTCTTCTCAAGTTGAACTCATAGTCACACTTAGTTGAACCCCTCCATGCAAGATCCCATCTCTTTATACAAGAAGGTCAAATTTGGCCTAATTTTAGATCTAAAAATTACCATTATAAGTTTTTATTGATAATATTTTGTAGCCAAAACCTTAATACCATTTCTAGGAGATTCAAACTCTATTATTTTTGAGTTGACTACATGGTTTCAAGTGAAGAAGTGTTTTTGGTGAAAGTAATTTAGACTTTATAAGCTGAGAAATTAGTCAGGCTTAGTTCAAATACTATTCATTTGTAGATTATGTCTCTTCTTCCTTTCCCTATATTATCATAATCTTTTTAAATATTATAATTGGATATTTTTCATAATTTACACAAGAGCATATAGAGATAATATACTAAGGATTTTCCTATCAACACACTACCTCCACTTTAGCTAATTTATTCTAGAATCAGGTTGGAGTTCTTTTGATTTCAAGTATTTGTTTTTATTTATTAGATTAGATTTAGTATAGCCTATTTTTGTGTTATATTATATTTCTATATTAAAAAATAAGCAAATTTTATAGTGAAATAACTTTGTTCCTTTTCATTTGTCTTTATTTTAAAAGCATAACTAATTTTGATTTATGATTGCGTTTTTGTAGATTAGTTTCCTTACAAATTAAAAATAGATTTTGCCTATCATCATAAAAATTATATTAAAAAATATCTGAGTCATTTCCATCTAGGAAATTTTTTATTTTATTTAATAGCTAAACAAGTTTCTTGCATTCTAGACAATCACCTAGGCAAACATTGAAATATAGACAACCGTAGGTGCATACACAAGAGTAGTAGATTACTGATATTATTTGTTTTGAAGATTTAAAAATAATATATTTTTATTCTCTCAAAATATAAAATTATAAATTATAGTTATTATTTCCATTCTATCAAATCATTCACAAAAAACTTGTTCTTAACAAACCAGGGAAGTTGAAAAGCTAGTCTATCTTATTTGTGAACCAAAAAAATTCATAGAAAGTGTTTTATTGTTGCTATTTTAGATCATATTTATGATAAAAACATTTAAATACATAGGTTAAATTTATACATATAGTTCATCTCATACAATAATATTTCATTTAGTTTACATACAGGCAGAAATAGGAAAAATCATTCACAAAAAAATTGTTCATAGCAAACCAGGGAAGTTGAAAAGCTAGTCTAGTTTTTATTTGTGATCAAGAAAAATTCATAAAAAGTGTTTTGTTGATGATTTTTTATATCATATTTATTGTTAAATTATTTAAATACATAGGTTCAATTTATACATATATTTCATCTCATACAAAACTATCAAAACAAATAAAAATATTTGATCTAGTTTGCATGATAGTATAAATTTCCTTGCTTCTTTTTTGCATGCATTTTAAACATTGAAAAAGTATTAAAAAGAGAGATTTGTTTTCATTTTATTTCAGATTTTCTATTATTTTAATTTTATCACTTTATTTTCAGTGGTCAAGCATTTATTTTTGAAAAACCAAGAAAAGTCCAAAAATAACAAAAATAAACAAAAACAATGTCATAAGCCTTACTAATACACATAAGCCATACCAGAAGACTTGCCAATCCATGAAAGAAAATAAATCCCATGTAAGCCTTATATATATTCATAGTCACCATATAACAATCCTTAATTCAACATTCCATCAAGCACACTTTATAAATCATTGCCTAAACAAGTTCATACAATTTTGCCTAGCTTCTGCCTAGTCTTATTTGGATGACCCTCACTGAGACACCAAGTCTTATCTAGCATGGTTTATTCCCTATAGTTATGAAACTTGGTCACACTATCGTCACACTATTTGACATTAGTATTGAGTTGAGATGTGAGGTATTTTGATCTAATCTAATTCCACACATAATTGTAGAGTCCTTAGCCACTTTAGAAGAGTAAGAGTGCATTCTTAATCTACCTATTATCATCCTTTTGTAGAAAAATATACATCAACACAATGTTATACAACCATATTATTATCTACATGTATTTCTTCTTCTCAAGTTTAGCCTCATATATATCATTTACATTTAGAGTATGACGTTGATCAGGTAGAGTCAACCCAAAAGAGTAGATCCTTTACCATGAGTAATCCAACCAATCTCCCTCATTCTCTAAACCTAACATTGACCAAAAATTCTACCTTCTTGTGATATAAAAGATTAAGGGACCTTAGAGTTCTATTTATACATAGCTTGACACTCTTAATGAGCATTGAGACATTTTTGAGGTCTTCTAGATCCACCATGAGAACTCATTACCACCACATATCCCAATCCTATTCCAAAAAATAACAAACTAAATCCCTAGCCCATCCATTATGTCAGTTGCCTTAGCTAGACCTCAGGGATTTGAGTACATAGACTAGAGTGTGCTAATTTGTATGCACATCACATTTACCTCATTATCACATTTGTTTTTTAGCCTATAGTCGACATCCTTAAAATTAGCATGTCACATTGGTCTTAGTTATTACGATCAGAGCACACCTCTTTCCCTACATCTTCTTGCATAACTTAGAAAAATGTTAGCCTATGGTGGAGTATATAAACTTGTCTATGATATATTACCAACCTTTATGGTACCTTTATAAAATATAACATTAGCATACTTAAAACAAAATAGTTTTTTCCCACCCATCTTGGTCTTTGATGGTGATCCCTTACATATTACTAGTTGCATGGGGTTAAGATCTTGGGGTTGAAAGCCTTACAAATAGAAATTTAGATGCTTCTATGAAAATAAAAAGATTATACAAATACAAAAGTCAAAATTATATGTCTCTCACCCTTTTTTAGCCTTTAGTGTTGAGCCCTCACATCTTATTAGTTGAATGGAGTTTTTATTGTGGAAATATGCCCTTATTCACCTATATCTAGACTTCAATGATGAGTCCATGTGTCTTCCTAGTCACATGATGCTAAGTATAGGGGTTGAAAAAATAATTAAAGGATAAATACAAAAGCAATTTCAATTCAAAAAGAGTGTCTATATATTTATTTTTAAATAAAATAAGCTTTTCCCATTTACCATTTCTGTCAAGTCATCTCTAGATAAATCCAATAAAGTTAGTATTTTATAAGTTTAGCAAGAAGTACATATTACCCTTGGATCGTAAAGGTTAGGACATCTTATTTTTTCCTATGAAATTTTGAGTTATGATTTTATTTACAAATATTATATTTTCCTCCTTTCATCCCCTACTACAAATTGAAAGTAATATATTGTGTGAACAAAGAAATTAAGTAATCAATTGCAAGATAATTGCTAGCATAGTTATAGTCACGAACATACATCCATTACATTAAACAATCTACATACATTCTATTTACACATATACGCAAGAATTTTATATAGTAGGATATCAAAAATAAAGAGATACACATATACATACATCATTAATATCTAGTCCTCTATAGTGCATAAATTGAAAATCTAATACGAATATAAAGAGTCATATCACATAATTATCAATGAAAGATACACCAAAACATCCATATAATAATAATAATAATAATAATAATAATAATAATAATAATAATAATAATAATAATAAATTTTAAGTTTATACAACAAAAATGTTTGATATAAACACCTTTGTGGAGGGTCAATATGTCTTAGGGCATCTAAAAAAGAATGGACATCTATAATGGTATATATAAAACATAAGTAACAAGGCTCGAAGGTCTATCTTCCTCCTATGGGAAAGAGTTGAGGTAGTATAATATCCAAGGCTAGGGCTTTAATGATGTCTCATACTCATGTCTCCATCTAAAACTAACTCCTTGTCTACAAGTCAATGTCTGAGAGGATGGTCCTTACCTACACCTCACTCTAACACTAGCCTCCTTATCCTATGACTAGAGGCTTTGCCACCTCCTCCCACCATGGTGTCCACCAAGGCCTCCACTCTCCTTTCTCTCACTAATAGAGTGTTGTTCTATATCCCCAATGTTGTCATCATCACTAAGGCATGGTACATTAAGAAAGACACATCTGTATGGTTCCTAATTCCCATAAGAAGTCTAATATATACCAGAAATTGGTCGCATGTTTGATGGTACTTAACTAAAATTGGTTGATTAACGTATCCTTAAACATCCTCCTCCATATGTCCACAGTATCTACAATCACAAGGTATAAAAGATAAATTAGATTTAATTGGCATGAGAAAATTTAACACATGTAAAAACAACCAAGTAACTAGAAGAAATCAAAATACAAGTTATAATCACAAATGAAAAAAATAAAAAAATTCCCTAGATCTCCCTCCTACCACTTAGGATCAGATTCATCATCAAGAACATCCTCCTCATCTACATCTAGGTCCTCCTCCATTTCAACATAGTATTGGGACTCACCCTCTCCATCTCATAGCTATTTATAATATTATTATACATGGACCTATGGTAGTGGTGGGGGAAATGGTGGTGGTCCCATCTACTATTGGCCAATTCTAACCTATATTCCTCCTCCTTTGGGTACGTATTAAGAGATTCAGGTGATAGAAACCTATATTAGTAGTAGGTGCCTTACTAATCACCCCAGCCTTGTGGATTTTTCCTCCTAGGTCCCCTTATATACAACTCTAGGTATATGGGAGGTTAACTATATAATTCATAGTAAACTATTGAGGCACTCAATCTAGAGGGTACACCTCAACCTATAGTAACCTATCTCAAACCTGTGAACCCTAAGTGGTTGTCACTAGATTGAATCCCTCATTACCTTATTTATCTAACATGTCCTATTAGGGTAGGGAAACAACATTTTCAACCATAAAATACCCCATAGTTTAGGTTAAATCATGAAAGGGGGCCACATATACATATTTAATAACCATAATGTCCCCTAATACCCCAACCAATACCCCTTTTTGGTAGGGGATCATCTTCTCATAGACATAATCCATAATTATAGTCAAGTGGCTAATGGAAAGGGATCTCAAGTGAGACACTCGATATGAGTCTCTATAGTTACATGCCAACATATCTTAGATCCAAGCATTAATAACCCCTTTCTCCTCTATACATCACATGATTGACAACCAATTGTTAAGAGCCTATCAGTTCCCTTTTCCCCCACTAATCAAGAGCCAGGGATGTCAATTATGGCATTCATCAAGTTATAGGTCACTAATATCTCTACCTAAGAAATTATCACTCTATACTTTGCACCCACATTAGTTGCATTGACATCTCCAAATTGGTTTACCTAATTATGGGCCTCATGATGACTATCAACATCACAGATAGACACTAATTGACTAGTTGTAAGAAGACCAGTGATATAATATAAATATAAAGAGTGATCATCCACTCTCTCAAGAATTTAAAGAATATGAAAGTGTTCTAATTAGGGTCCTAATAGGTTAGTAAGTCACATAGTAGCTGAATAGAAGAGAGGGTGATCCTCACCTATATAATGTGAAGCATCCCCATTGGTTGAGAAAAACCAACTCATTAGCTATAAAAATTTCTAAGACTTAATAGAGACACTCCTACTCTTTCACTCTATTCCATCGAATATAAGCCTTGTGAAATTAGTAAATAGACCCTATGTTAGTCAAACAAAATGATCTTATAGTCTAAATAATTTAAAAACATTCACACACACAGATGTGTGTGTGTGTGTGTGTGTGTGTGTGTGTGTGTGTGTGTGTGTGTGTGTGTGTGTGTGTGTGTGTGTGTGTCTATATATATATATATATATATATATATATATAACCTACCCTATTTATAGGTAATAATTACAAAAACACCCTATGATGGTAATATAACCACCTCAAGTGGTTGTTTAACCATCCTAAGGAAGTGATATCGTAACCACCTTGTGGTGGTTATGACACTACCATGGTGGTTGTAAATATGCCACCCCATAAAGGGTGATGGTTTCATAACCTTAGTGGTGGTTTCTCTATTCACCCAAATTTTTTCCAAAAGTACCCAAAACCCACTCAAATTTACTCAAATTATAAAAAATATAAAAACCCTTCAACTAACCCACAACAATTCCCATAAATAATTTTTATAATTTTAGTTGGATTTCAACTAAGATTCAATTGACATTTCAAAACTTAAGGCAAAAATGAAAAGCTAATAAAAAATAACCTAATTATACCTGGCTGTGCCTCCCACTGGTATGTTCAACATACTCTCATCTCCATATTTTTTATTACTACTTCTACACTTAAAATGGTCACCAACAATATAGATCTCAAAAATATCATAAAAGGAAAATGACATAGATGAAATGTTTTTGGTAAGTTTTTGAATATATTGGATCCAAAACTAGTCATTTTGATTGAAAAGAATTCCATTTTTGACATAACCTTGTATTTTAGTGTTTATTCTCATATATATAATATATTTTTTCTAGATATTAAAAATTCATATTTTACCACTAAATTTTTTTAATAATATTATTTATTCTCCTTTATCAAGTTTTATGATTTTTTAGGTATACATGGTTTGGTGGCACTAGGTTCAATCCCTTGATGGGATGGTCCAAGTAGTATGATCTTCCCCACACATATGGGACATATTTATTTCTATGTTTTGATTACACAAGAATTATTTTCACTTTTTCTTTAAAATCACACTTTAATCTCATATTTTGTCTATAGGTTACATGGAGTCTTAACAAGCTTCACTCTTCCATTTGGGTAAGTGTTGATCAAATTTCGTTCCCAAGTTTGCATCTATAAAACTTGGCCAAGCACAATATCCAAAAAATTTCTTTGAAAAGAGTATTTCTCATTGAGCCACAACAAAAATACCAAGTGTTATTTCATTTGAAGACTTTATTTTGGTCTTTTGGCTAGGTATTATTTCCTTCAAAGGCTTTGTTTCAGGTTTTTTATTCAAAGTGTCAGGAATTGTTTTTGACATTTTGTCCAAAACAAATTTCCTGAAAGGGCACTTAGGGAAAATGGTACTTCTCAAATTTTCCAAAAGTTACATTTAAAAAAATTTGAGGGAATTTTTTTTGGGTTTTGGAAGGATAGATTAAGAAAGCTGAATGACACTTCTATAAAAGGGTACAGTTCAATTTTTCCAAAAGATTTATTTCTTGAAGAAATTGTCTAAAGAAGAAGTCCGTGGAAACAAGTTTGGGGAAATAGTCAATGGAAAAAAGTTTTAATTTTGGGGAAATGATCCACTTCAATTTTTTTTAATGTCATCTTCCAATTTTTCCAAAGGGCATCTTCCAATTTTTTTGAAGGGCATCTTCTAGATTTTTGAAAGGGCATCTTCAACAAACCATCCAAAGGAATTTTCATGTAAGGTGCCTATGTAGTTTTACCAAAGGTTTTTTCATTTTAAGGAAGTGTTTTTGAATAAAAATAAACTAAGGCATAATCCCTTTGTACTTTTTTCTAAAGGAATTACTCAAGACAAAAAAAATTGAAAGGACAATTTTCCTTTTGAAGGATTCATTTACAGGAATTTTGAAGGTCCATTTCAAAAAGTTGAGGGGCATATTCAATAATATTGAAGGGTACCTTTATTCACCAAAGATTTAAAATTTATAGGTTTTGAAGGTAAATTTTTGGATAAAGTGTTTTCCTAATGTATACTAAATGGAAAGTTTTGAAGGGTTATTTTTTGAAAAATAGTCCATCTCCAAGAAAGTTCATGGTACTTTTCAATTTCATCAAAGGGTATTTTTTCCTTTTAGTAAGGGTGTTTTTAATAAATCCAAAGGTCACTTTCCATATTTGTAGTGAACTTGTAAAAATTCCAAAATAAATGTAAGTCTGAGGAAAATGTTTTGAAAGAATAAAGAAGGTGATGGCCCCACAAACGTCAATTTAAAACTATGAAAACTAGCAATTAGAGTCAAAAAAGGCTTGATGGGAACCTGACGGAAAAAATGGAGGTAAAAAATGGAAAAATTCCAAGCATTTGGTTCACAAATAAATCAAGAAAAAAGTGGATAATTTGATGGCTTGAGTTATTATTGGTAGTTGACCAAATCAAAGAGCTTCCATGAAATTGACAAACACGGGTGTCTAAAAGATGAATGGTAGTTAGGAAAAATGTTCTCTAACTATTGTAATGAGTTAAATTTCCATAAAGTATTATTATGTGTCAACTCTCATATTTTTAGTTTCAAATTTTCATTGATGGTCTTTGATGGAGGTAATTTCATGTGCCAATTTTGAAGGGTTTATGCCACTTTTCACCATTTTCCTGACTTGTTTTGGACAAGTAGACCTCCTGACATGGCATGAATCACCTCATTCCTATTTCACATATAATTTTAACTAATATTCTCAAGGTAACACATATTCAAGTGACCTTTGGACTTCCTTTATTTGATTCCTCTCTTAAAAGCTATATATATGCATTCTTTTAGTTCTTTGGGTAGCCTCCACTAGTTATTCTAAAAACTCTAGCTAGATTTGTAACTAACGAACTCTTGAAGAAATATACAAGTGTTTTTACTACTCATATGTTGTAATATTTAATAATGACTTAAATCTTGATGTTCTAGTCTAGTGAAAGATTGTCTTCTATAGCTTATACTCTTGATGGTCTACCAATTTGTAGAAAGGAGATTGTTATAGGTCTTTGATAGTATTATTTTATAAAGTGTATAGATATATTATAAGTGGTTCATGATTGTATCCATATTTTGAATCATTAATTACCTTATTAGTAATCATATACCTTCTTTAATCTAGCATATGCAACATTAATGTAGCAATGAATCCTGAGTTGCGAGTCTTGTGTGAGAAACACCTTGTTTGTCTTTAAGTAGTGGTTTCAATCAATTGGGAGGACATTATACATTGGTATATTACTGCTTGATTTTTTAGTTTTTTTCCTTAACCATTTTCATATAAATTGATAGGTTATAGAGAGTTTTAAAGGTGAATTAAGGGGAGTTGGCCCCTTATCTAGAGATTCTTCTAAATGAAATTATCACCCATAGCAAGAGAGATGACTCCATTGTGCCACTTAGATGAGGAGAGTTGAGCATATGCTCAAGGGTTTGAATCCAAGTGTTAACATCTCTATCATGCTCAATGGGATAGATGGTCCTCATTGTTTCCATGTAAAGGTGAATACCATCCTTGACAAGTCCAAGGTTGCAGAAGTGTTCTTAATCTAGCATTTGGCAACTCCAAAAGGCGAGAATTTTTGTTTGTAGATTAGGTTCTTCACATTATACTTCATGGTCTTCACTACATCATCTTCTAGTAGAGCCTTCAATAAAGTCACTCTACCTAAAAACCCTATTAAAGAATAACATCCTGAACCATTTTTAGCATTTAAAGATCCAAAACAAGAAGGTTTTAAAGAGGAAGAAGAAGTTGAGGGAATCGAAGATCAAAGAAATTAAGAAGAGGAAGAAGAGATGGCTAGAAGACATCCTTTCCTATCCTTCAACACCCAAAATCTAATTAACCTTCTTACATATGATCCTATTCCTCCCAATGCTACCAAAAGTCTCCCTAATTTCAATGGAGAAGGTCCTATTACCCCATTTGAATACATTAGGGACATTTCAAACTTTTAAAACTTCCATAATATCACCCAAGCTAACATAACTATTAAATTAGTTTCCATGTCTCTAAAGGGTAATGCACTTTATTAGTATAAAACTTTGGAAGGTGGTTTCATTACTAATTGAGATGACTTTGGAGAGTTGTTGGTGAATAGGTTTGATAATAAGAGTGACCATACCTCACTAATTCACCAACTGAATGTGATAAAGAGAGGTCCTAATGAGTCCATGGGAAATTTTAATAAAATGTTTCAAAGGAAATGGCATAGGTTACCACCTATTATGAGGCCTCCTCCAAGATTTGTATTCCCCACCTATCTCAAGTCTATTGGTATTGATGTGGTAGTATTATTTCAATCAATGGGAGGATTTAATTTACCCAAGGAATATGAGATAGCCATTGAAGCTAAGATTAGTTTGATACAAGTTGGGAAATTACCTCCAAGATTATCCATGCCTTTGTTGTCTCATAATTTAGTTGAAACCCTAAGCATATCTCAAGTTCCCAATACCAATGTCAAACCTAAAACCACTCCCAAGAAGGTGGATGATGCTATACATAAGGATGAGATGATTCAGCTTTATAGGCCCAACTCAAACAAGCAAAAATGTAAGCAAGTGTTCCACCCAATCCTCAATACTATCCTCAAGAAGGTTATAAATCTCTACCCAAATAAACTAACCAAGAAATAAGAAAAGGTCAACAATGTTTTAATAGGTATACCAATTCTATAATCCTAATTCCACTCCAACCACAAAGGTTATTGTTCCAATCCACACCAATCTAGTTTAATGAGAGAAAAAAATAGATCATTAGGGGAAATCTCAAGGTTAGTTTATGCATAATGGTGGAGAAGGTAATAACACTTTGGTATCTCAAGAAGGATCTACTCCTTATGTTACATTAGAATAAGTTAATCTCATACAAAGGGATGTTTAAGGACAAGGTAGCAGCTAAAGTACTAGTTTTATGAACTTCCAAGTAGAAGACAATTATGTGTTGAATCAAAATACATCAGTTACAACCAACACAAGGGATAAAAGGAGGGATTTAATAGTTAATATAGAAGCACAAGTGACTCAAAGTAGTGCCTCTCTAAGGTCAAAAAGTGAAAGTACCAATGTAATAGATCCTACTAGTCACACTATTACTCAAATTCAGAATGCGAGTAAGGATACCAAACCTCCAATAAAATAAGTTCAATATCCCTCATTTACTTCAAGAATACAAGATAAGGTGAATACTTACTCTCTAAACATTATTGAATCTTTAAAGAATACCAAGACAAGCATTTCTCTTTGGGAAGTATTGCATATGCCTAGACAAAAGGAACTTATACAAGAACAACTCTCAAACATTCATGTAGCTCCTCAAGTTCTAAGACACAATGGTGTATCCCTTACCAATATACCTAATTATGTCCTATAACCATCCACCAAATCTGAAAATACTCCACCTTTCTACCTCACACTCATTGTGGGAGATAAATTGGTTCATAATTGCTTTGTGGATAGTGGAACTAGTACCACAGTTATGCTTAAGGTGGTTGCTAACAAGCTGGGACTGAAGTATCATCCTCATAATAAGGGTGTGTTGTATCTTGAAGGAAATATAGCCAATATGGTGGGGTTTGTTAAATTTTTGAAAGTTTTCTTGCATGATTGTCTAAGTTTCCCCATCTTAAAAGGCATTGTGGTGGTTGATCTTCCAGCTCATTTTACTATTAACTTGTCAAAAGACTTCATGACTAAGATTGGAGGGTACCTTGTAGATGATTGATCTTTTCTATATTTTAAACAAGATATGGAGCTAAAGTAACTCTAAGAACACAACCTTTGGCAAGCTTCCACATTGAACTGTATGTGGAGACAAATTCAAATCATAATTATACAATTAGTGAGGAAGAAGAAGGTGCCATTAGTGGTGAAATATCATTTCCCCTTGAAGGTATTTTTGACCTCTTTCTTAATGAGTATGTTATTGACACTTATGATCATTAACCCTATTCATTCATAGAAGAAACTGAATTAGGGGTATATTGTATGTATGAGAATAAAATTCCTATACCATCACTCACTAATGAGGATCATGAACTTTAAGGGATATGGGAAATGTTTTTTGATGGATCTAGAAGTAAGGTAGGGGCAGGTTTTGGTGTCATGTTGATTTCTCCCTTAAATAACAAATATTAATATTCATATAGATTCCATTTTAGTTTTACTTGTAATGTGGTAGAATGTGAAAGCTTGGTTCATGGCCTTCAATGGGCAAAGAGAAAGGGGATCAAGAATTTGAAGGTATATGGATATAGTGAATTGATTATACATCAAGTGAGAAACCAAGCTACAATGAATAACCCTTTTCTTAAGTCCTACAAGCGTAGGGTGTGAGATCTAATTGAGGACTTTGATGCTTTCAATATCCAACCTATACCAAGAGAATCAAATAAACATGATGATAGGTTGGTTGTGATAGGAGCACACTTTGATATAGTTGCTAATTTAAGTAAAGAGAAGGACCAAATTCACATCAAGGTAATTTTGAGACCTTATATTCCAAATAATTAAGTGTCTTGGTAAGTGTTTGAGAGTGATAAAAACATTATACATTTCATACAAAATGAAGCAGAATTTTCTTTAAAGAACCAAAAGAAACTTCACAATCAATATGAAGAACAAGTTATTCAGTTAAAGCTAAACAAGATACTAAAGGGGTTGGTTACTTTGGAGAGTGTGTTCAATGAAGATGATCAAATAATAAATTAAAATTTAATCATGTCTATGAAGGAAGACAATTACAAAATAATCTTGATATTTAAGGACAAACTTCTAAAAATTGGTAAGATGTGTTCTCTTTCTGAAAGGTGAGCCTTCATTGAATTGTGTAAAAAATTTCATGATATATTTGCTTGGGTATGAAAGGATTTAAAAGGTTTTTATCCAATTCTATCTCATAACACCATTGAGTTAGAACCTAGAGCTAAGCCAATTAGGCAAAAGCAAAGGTCTATCAATCCTAAGATAGAGGAACTAATGAAAAAAGAGCTCACCAAATTGATTGAGTCTAGGATTATTTTTCCTATCAAAAACTCAACTTGGGTAGCTAACCTTGTACCTATTCAAAATAAGAGTGGAGAGATAAAAATTTGTGTGGAATTTAGGTATTTTAATAGAGGCTAACTCAAATACCATTATCCACTACGTTACATGGAGTAGATTTTGTAAGTGGTTTTAGGTTCTCAACGCTTTTCACTACTTGATGGTTATTCAAGTTATAACCAAATATTGGTGAATGAGGATGATCATTTCAAGACAACATTCACCATAAGATGGGGAAATTTTTCATATATAAAGATTCATTTTGGTCTATCTAATGTTGGTACTACCTTCTAAATTTCAATGGACATGGCCTTTAAAAGTTTGATCAATGAGTTTTTTCTTGTATACCTTGATGATATAACTATTTTTTCCAATGATGCTAATGACCACGTGAAACATATAAAGAAAGTATTTAATAAGTGTAGAGATTTTGGAGTTTCTCTTAATCTAAAAAAACATTTCTTTGTTTTTCATGAGGTTAATCTATTGGGTCACATTATGTCAAAAGAAGGCTTGTCTATTGATCCTGAATGGATTGAAGCCATTTTAGGCTTGTCTTTGCCTCTACACAAGAAAGATTTTCAAAGATTCTTAGGCAAAATAAACTTTATAAGAATGTTTATTCTAGGATTTTCTACTTTGGTGAAGCTTATCACAATCATGCTTAAGAATAACCAATATTTTTCTTGGACAAAGGAAGGTAAGAATAGTTTTGAGGCAATAAAACAAGAAATTGCCTAATCTCCTACTATATTGAACCCAAAATTTTCAAAGGATTTCATACTCTATACTTTTTCTAACCTTGACACAATCTTAGCTATGCTTACATAAAATAATGATGAGGAAATTGAAAAACCCATTACATTGTTTAGTCAAGGATTGGAAGATTATGAGGTCAAGTACACATTTGTTGAGAAGAAAGCTCTAGTTGTGATAAGAGGTTTGAAAAATTTTAGGCACATGGTTTTAAATAATAAGATACACATCATGGTATCTCATCCTAGCACCAAAGAGTTCCTCCTAAGTAAAGACCTCAATGAGAAGAGATCTGGGTGGATCATAAAGGTAATGGAGTATGATGTTGATATCAAGGTAATAAACTTGGTAAGAGGAAATGGGATGTTTGAATATCTAGCTTCATATCTTCAAGGGACAAGGGAAGAAGTCTTGGTCAATCAAACTCATCCCCAAGCAATTGGTCACATACTAATTCAAAGCTGGAAACAAAACATCATTGGTTTCCTCTAAAATGGTGATTGTCCTAATGGTCTGAACAAGTCACAAATAAATTATTTTATATTACAAACCATTACTTATTATCTTGTAGATGGTATTCTCTTTCAGAAGGATGTGAATGGTGTGCTACTAAGGTGTGTTGAAAATGATCAGTGGTATAGATGGAGGTCATTTCCCCCCAAAAACAATAGTTGTAAAGATAATGAGGGTTGGGTATTATTGGCTTAGCCTTTTCAAGGATTTCTACTCTTGGGTTAGGAGGTATCCTTAATGTGCCTTCTTTGTAGGAAAATATAAACTTGTAGTTATTCCATTGAATCCTATCCAAGTAGACCAGTCTTTCATGCAATGGGGCCTTGATTTCATTGGTGTGATCAACCCTCCATCAAGTGTTGGACATAAATGGATATGGACTGTTACTAACTACTTCACAAGGTGGGTAGATGTTGTTGCATTGAAGGAGGCAAATGAAAATGCAATCTTGGAGTTTTATGAGAGTATCACAACAAGATTTGGAATTCCCTATACTATCATTTTTGATAATGTACTTGATTTCATGAGTGCTAAAACTTTTGAGTGGGAAAATAGGAATGGAGTTTACTTGAGTACCTCATCCAAATATTACCCTCAAGGTAATGGATTGGCGGAGTTTATTAACAAGAATCTCATCAAGATCATCAAGAGGCCATCAAAGAACAATCAAAGAACATGGCACACTAAGTTGAAAATACCCTTATGGGATGAGAGGATTACTCTTAATAAATCAATTATTAACTCTCCCTTTGTTTTTGTGTATGGGAGAGAAGTTAAGTTGTCCATCTCTCAAGAGCTCCCTGCTTTAGGACTTGTACATTAGCTAGAACTACTTGACAATAATCCAATAGAAGTTAGATTGATAGAACTAATGAAATTTCAAGAAGCAAGGGATAATGCACATAAGACCATGGAACACCACCAAGTACTCATGAAGAAGTCATTTAACAAAATTATAAGTACAAGAGTGTTTAAAAAAGGTGACTAGGTTCTGAAATGGGATGAGGTCATAACAAAACTAGGTAGACATAGAAAGTTTGATGCTTTGTGGAGTGGCCCTTACATCATTAGAAAGTACAAGCAATTAAAATACTTTCAGATAACCAAGATGAATGGAGAATAATTGTCTATCCCTATGAATGGGATACATCTAAATTTATACTATTAGTCCTTACAATTCTATTTTGTAAATAGTAGCATATGTGTGTATGTTTAGTCTAGTTTTGTTTTAGCTGTTGTGTTTCCTAAGTGTTATAGTTGAACACATGTGTGTTTCCTTTTTTTTTTTGTGTTCCCTAAGTGTTTTGTATCATATTTGTGTTTCCTTCTCTTTGTTTGGTATGTGTATTTGCCTTTGTGCATGTGGATCAACCAGCTTGTGTCTATTGAGCCAAAGGTCTATTCAAGTCATTTTGGGTGCCTATATGTATGAATCCATGCCCAATGGAAGGACTTAGGAAATTGGTATTAGGCATAAAATGCATAACAGATGTAGGATTTACCAATAATGTTGTTCAAATTTCACTCCCAAGTTTGCATCGTTCAAATTTGACCAAGTACAGTATTCAAAAAATTTCTTTGGAAGGAGTATTTCTCATTGATCCATAGAAAAAATACCAAGTGTTATTTCATTTAGAGACTTTGTTTCTTTCTTTTGGTTGAGTGTTATTTCCTTCAAAGGTTTTGTTTTGGGTTTTTTATTCAAAGTATAAGGAATTATTTTGGACATTTTGTCTTAAATAATTTTCTTGAAAGGGCACTTAGGGAAAATGGTACTTATCAGCTTTTCCAAAAGGGACATTTAAAAAATTCTAAAGGACTTTTTAAGGGGTTTCTGAAGGACAAAACAATAAAGCCAAAGGGCACTTCTATAAAAATGTACAATTCAATTTTTATAAAATATTTGTTTCTGAAGGAAATTATCTAAGGAAGAAGTCCATAGAAATAAGTTTGGAGAAATAGTATGCGGAAACAAGTTTCTTTTCTAGGGAAATGATCCACTTCAATTTTTTCAAAGGGAGTCTTCTAATTTTTCCAAAGGGCATCTTCAAAAACTTTTAAGGGTATCTTCCAAATTTATGAAGGGGCATTTCAACAAAATGTTAGAAGGAATTTTCAAGTAAGGTGCCTATGTATTTTTCTTGAAGGTTTTTTCCTTTGAAGGGAGTGTTTTTGAAGCAAAAGAAGCTAAGGCATAATACCTTTGGAATTTTATCTAGCGGAATTACTCAAGACAAAAAACCCAAAAGGATAATTTCCCTTTCAGAGGATTCATTTACAAGAATTCTAAAGGTCCATTTTAGAAAGCTGAGGGGCATCTTTAGCAATATTGAAGGATACCTTTCTTCACCAAAGAGGTTCAATGCAAAGGTTAAGAAGGGCACTTTTTTTGGGTAAAGTTTTTTCTTAAAGTATACTAAATGGAAATTTTTGAAGGGTTATTTTTGGAAAAATAGTCCATCTCTAAGAAAGTTGATGATACTTTTCAATTTCCGTGAAGAGTATTTTTTCCTTTTGAGAAGGGTGTTTTTAGGAAAGATGAAGGGAACTTTCCATAACTTGAAGGGCACTTTCCATAGTTAAAGATCATTTGGAGAAAGTTTTAAAGAAATATAAGTCTGAGGAAAATGATCCAAAAGAATAAGGAAGGTGATGGCCCTGTAAATGTCAATTTCAAACTATGGAAAGTAGCTGTTGGAATCAAAAAAGGCTTAATAAGAACCTGAGGGTAAATGTGGAGGTAATAAATGGTAGAATCCTAAGCATCTAGTGCATAGATAAAGTAAGCAAAAAGTGGGTAGGTTGACGGTTCAAGTTATTGCTGGTAGCCAACCAAATCAAAGAGATTTCACAAAATTGATAAACATAGGTGTCTAAAGGATGATTGGTGGTTAGGAAAAATGTTCTCTAGTTATCACAATGAGTTCCATTTCCATCGAGTAGTGTCATGTCCTGACTCTCCTATTTTTAGTTTCAAATGTTTATGTATGGTCTTTGATTGAGGTAGTTTCTTGTGCCAATTTGAAGGTTTTATGCCACTTTTCACCATTCTCATGACTTGTTTTTGATAAGTAGACCTCTTGACATGGCATGAATCACCTCACTCCTCTTTCACATAATATTATAATTGATATTATCAAGGTGATACATGTTTGAGTGGCCTTTGGACTTCTTTTGTTTGACTCCTCTCTCAAAAGCTTATATATGCATTTTTTTGGCTCTTTGGGTAGCCTCCTCTGGTTATTGGGAAAAATCTAGCCAGATTTATACTTGAAGAAATCTTGAAGAAATATACAAGTGTTTTTTCCACTCATATGTTGTAATATTGAGTAATGACTTAAATCTTATTGGTCTAGTCTAGTGAAATATTATCTTTTCTAGCTTGTACTCTTGATGGTCTACTAATTTATAGAAAGGAGATTGTTACAAGTCTTTGCTAGTATTCTTTTCTAAAGTGTATAGATATCTTAGAAGTGGTTCATGATTGTATCCCTCTTTGAAATAATTCATTCCCTTCCTAAGAATCATATTGTTTCACTAAATTTTGTCTATTTTAAGTCTAAAGGAAAACATAAAGAAGGATGGTGATAAGTGATTAGAATGAACCTAGATTTGGTTTACACACCATATCCAGACATTGTGAGCACTCATCTTTGGCTAGGGAGCAATACCTAAAAGTAAGAGAACACTACCACAAGATGTTTATTAGTAGTTAAATGAGTGGGATGCCAAGCTATGCGCTTGTTCTAGGAAGTGTGAAACTTCCTTAGAGATGATAGTCCACTTTTGAGAGATAAAAGAATAATAACTAACAGAAAGAGAGGTAAAGAGAGAGTGAAAGAGATATACGATTACCATTATTAACAACTTATATGTAGTAAAGAGTGATAGGGTGTAGGTGATGTACTATGTTTATATTTTAGAAGTTGTTTGGGTAGGTTTTGAAGAGGCTAGGGAATCCAAAGTTGCTGATGTTGGTAGGTGAGTGACCGATATCAGTTATACTGCTAAGGTCGATAGTGAGGTGACTGATGTTGGTTAGGCTATTGGGGTCGATAGGGGAAATAATTATCTAGGAGTTTATAAAAGGATTTTATGGGTCTAAGAAATGGTTTGGATCAAGTTTGGGAGGTTGGGAGAGTTATGAGAGAGAGATTATGACTTGGGTAGATCTAGTCAAAGGTTTGGTGTGTCAGGTTAAGGGGAAATAAGTAAGGAATCTTTGTAACTCCCTCATAGGGGTTCGATCAAAAGTGTGTAAAGTAATGCATAGTAGATATAAAGTGATAGTAGAATAAATATTTGAAAGACCTAAAAATAAGTAATTTACCTAGCTATAGTGGTTTCTAAATGATAAGCCTAGATTGATGGTCCCTATCAGGGAGTTTGAACCTAAATGCCTAAAAAAAGAGAATAAGCAGGTGATTTTGGTCCTCAAGAGCTTAGTTGTTGATTATGATTGACTTACATAAGATGACTATAAGCCAAGATGTCAAAATAAGAATTCCCAAAGATTGAATGTGAGTAAGAATGATTTTTTAATTTATGTTGACATAAACTTTAGGTTAGAGTTTGGCTTATATTACTGATGTCAGTGATCCCACCGATGTCAGCTATGGGTTGACTAATGTTAGTGGTCCTAAAATAGGTAAACCTTATTATTTTTGGCCTTTTTTCTATTGTTCTTCATGTCAAGTGTGACACCCATTATAAAATGGTAAAAATAAGAGGTTAGGAAGGAGGTAGTTGATTAGGAATTTAGTTTGGAAATAGGAATAAGTCTTGGGTAGTTAGGATGAGGGTACCAAGTCTTGATGTGACTCATTAGTTGAGAATTACTCATAGAGTGAGGTGGCAAAGTAAGGTGGCAACATGGGTTTTTAATTAACTTAATTTAGTATTTTAAATTAATTAAATGTGAGGGGTAAAAGTATGGGTTATTGAGGTTAATTGTTATTATTGAAAAATGGGTTAAAAAAGGGTTTTAGCATAAGGAGTTACACACGTGCGTGTGACATAATTTTGGTGTCTACATGTTCCCCTTCTTGTCTTGTAATTTTTACTGACATGTTACAAGACAAAAGCATGAGTTAGATGCTCCAAGTATTGGATGAGGTATCCCCACTCAAAATGGGAATCAATGGAGGAGAAACTAGAATCAAGTACCAGTTTGATAAAAAGGTAATTGGGTGAATGATGGAGAATTGAGTATCAATCCATGTGTATACTATAATGAGCTATAGCTGAAAAATTCAAGAATATGAAAGGTTAAAAAAGACTCGAATAAAAGTAACCAAAGCAAAACTTATAAGTGATAGTTGATAGGTCAAAATAATCAAAGTTGTAGTTCTAATGGTCAATGTGTCCTAGGTATCCAAGGTAAGATATGCCCCTAGGAAACACAAATGGGTTTAAGCTAATAAGATGAGCTTGGTTTCCATCTAAAATACCTAATATACATATGTGTGCACAATATCCAACTATAAGAGAATAACATAAGTGGTCAAGACAAGTAATACAAGGTTTGTGTAAAAGGGTCAATGAGCAAGGAGATATTCATGATCTCCAAGTAAAGTCATTATGGGTGAGTATTTAAGTGATGTGAAATGGTTTTTGTCATGGTTAAGGGAGATATATGTGATCTCTAAATATCCTAGTGTATGGGTAAAATTGAAATTTTGGGGTTGCTTGGTTAGGAAAACCATTATAGGAATGGTGCCAATGTTGGTGACATCACCAATATTGATAATATAAAGTGTCAACATTGGAAAAATAGGGAAATGTTTTTGATGTTGGTATGCATAAGCACTAACATCAGCAGATTAGGTCAAAAATATTGATGTCAGTGGCTGACTAAACTTGAAAAAGGGGTTTGGTGGCTAACCAAACTCATTTTCAATTTTGTGATTGGAGAGAAAAAAATAGAGCTTAAAAGTGACTGAGATGGTGGAGCAAGGAGGGGACCCAACAAGAGGTACACAACCATAGGAACCTATTATGCTAGTGAAGAGGAGATGGAGAGATGAGGTGAGAGTCTCTGCTAGTTAGTTTGAAATTTAATTTGTGTATTTGTAGTTCTTAGGCTAATTTAGAGGTGGGGGTGTAGGAAACATTAGTAGAGGGGTATAAAAATAGGATATGTTAGTTTTAGGATAAGTTGGATGGTTGTTTGGAAAAGTTTTTTAGTGATATTAGTCATGTTAGTTTTATGTCATTTAGCCCTAGGGTTGAAATAATCATCGATGTCAACTGACATGGCACTAAAGTCAGTAGGTGTCTACCGATGTCAGCCAACATTTGAGATTACAAAGCACTAAGATCAGTATTAATGCCAATGTTGATGACTATGAAGGATTGGAAATATAGGAAAAAGGGTGAAATTAGATCCCTAGTGGAAGTATTCAACTAGCCTAATAGCCAAACTAGCCTCAGAAGACCCCATGTCGACTGAGTGATACCTACATATCCTAGTTTAGGGCCTTAGGCCAATGTAGTTCTCTTAGAGCCTAGGAAAAAGATCTAAAAAGGTGTGATAAGGGAAATAGGTAAAAAGGTAAGTTGATATAGGTTAAGAGTTCTAGGGATTAAAATATAGATCATAGTGTCAAGAATTAGGGATATAGGCCATGAGGCCTAACGTTGTGATAGGTAGGTAGACCTAGGGTGGAGAGAGAAGAGAGATAGTGAAACCTAGGGTAGAAAGAGAGGTAGTGAAGCCCAGGGTAAAGAAAAAAGAGTAGGGTAGTTAGTGAGGTGGTATATGTCTAAGCTAACCTCAAAATACCATGTGTTGATTGAGTGATACCTACATATCATGGTTTAGGGCCTTAGACCAATGTAGTTTTCCCAAAGAGAAGGGATAAAGGCAATGATAGAGTATGTTAAAAGGTATGTGACTTGAGTTGTGTGTGTATGGATGCAGGTAAGGATGGAGTTCATAATATAAGATCATCTACTGAGGCTATTGACATGTATGAGGAGGGATGTCACTCTAGATGAGTTGGAACACATGGCTTCCATGGGGTTAGGAGGAGTGTGATGGTAATGTCAAGTCACCTACGATGTGTCCTTGATGATAGCAATGATTGAGAAGTGGGATCACACCACCAACACATTTCATCTACCAACTGAAGAGTTGACAATGACATAGGAGAATGTTTATAGGATTTTGTGGCTACCACTCTAGGGTGAGGATCTCTTCACATGCTCAAGAGAGGAGCATGATATACACATGGTCACATTATATGGAGAACATGTGAGTGAGGTGACCTACCATTCTATGAGTTTCACATATGAGCCACTCTATATGCCTGATGAGGAGTAGCACCATCTGAGCATCCTGATGATGATCAATATCATGGTATATGTATTACTAGATGTAGATGGTGGGAGATTTTTTATTACATTGATAAGTGTACTTGCATAGATGGTTAAGCAAAATACAATTTTTTCTTGGGCCCAATATTTTTAACATAATAATATAGAGAGTTGTGGGTTTTGAGGCTATGATGGTGATATAATTTATGTGTCAACCATCTATTACACTATTAGGTGTATGAGCACATCATGGTGACATAACTATTAGGCTTACCTACCAAGATCCTAGCTAGCTTTGTGGTTGGGTTTAGATGGTGGAGAGAGGGCATGGCATATACTCAAGTGGATAGTGTGGTGTTAGACATTACCTATTATAGGTGCATGATTAAGAGCTTGATCACTACATATATTTTGTGGACACCATATCTAACATACCTAGTTTTCAAAGAATAGGCACATCAGCTTGTGCATTTGCAGAGCTCACTATGGGTTAGGGCAGATGAGATAGTGAGTTAGAGATGGTACCCATGGCATAGGTTAGGAGGTAGTTTAGTCTAGTATAAGATATTCCACCTACCTTCCCTCGACATAGGAGGGATGACATAAAATCACCCCTACCATTTCCCTAGGAGATAAATGGGTCAAATTTTGAGGAGCTACCAATAGGTCTAGGTGTTGGAGACCTAGGACACATAACAACCTATATAGCTTGGTGGGTAGGGTTACATCTAATAGTGGAGGTCAGGAGGCCACCACTAGATATATAGGGGTTGGTGAGAGAGAGGAATGCAGTGGTATAGGCTTGATATGCATCTATACAAGCTTGAGATATAGCCTAAGCATAGGTTTTAGCCTTATAGGGTTATATGGTGATGTTGTAGGGTTAGATTAAGGATTTATAGGGCTAGGTTGTAGCACTATAGGGTGAAGTTATTAGTTTATAGTGTTAGGTGACTATAATGATAGCAGAGAGGGATAGTTTGAGAGTAACAAGCTATGTTGCTCCTCCTCTTCCTCCACCACCATAGGGACTAGTATAGGCTGGACCATCATCAAGTGCCATGGGACCTCCATAGACTATATCTAAGGTGAGATATTTAACTAACCTAGATGAGATTGCCTATTATGAGAGGGTAATTAGAGAGTTTCTATAGATTCAAAGATATTCAAAGTTTAGAGAGAAAGAGAGGTCTATATCATGTGTTATGGCTTCTAGATCATGTAGAAACAGATGGGTAGAGAGTGGTTATGGTATTTCTTCCTCATGAACACATAGAGAGCTTTGAGGACCCTAAGTGTTAGAGTCTCACCAATTTTTATTATATTTGTTATATGTATACTAGCCTACAAGATGAAGATTGGAGATGTATATTTTGGAAGAGATATATGATTTTATGATGATATAGATGATGATTATTTTGATCACACACACACACACACACACACACTCACACACACACACACACACACACACACACACACACACACACACACACACACACACACACACACACACACATATGAGATGTTCATTTATTATTATATTGAGATGTGTTTATTGTGATTATGATGATGATATGGATGATGATTATTATATGCTATGTTAAATTTATCTTAATGTTGATCATGTTAGTTGAGTTAGACTAGCCTTTCCCATATATGTGATGGTATATGCATAGTTGGTTGGTTAGTTTTATCTTAGCATTCTAGCATATTTCATGATGGTGTATGCTTAAAATGAATAAATTGTTTATGTTAGTTTATTTTAGCATTTTTCCATATTTGTGATGGTGTATGCATAAAATAAATTGAGTAGGCTTTGTTAGTGTTAGTATGATATTAATTCTTCATCTCAAATAGAGATATCAACATGCGATGTGAATGGGAAAGTAAAGAGCCAAAATGCTCATGCATTTTCAAAGACCATAATTTAAAACATAAATAGGCTCAAGAAAATGAGCCTCTTTCATGCCTTATATCTTTGAACTATTGTGTTTGTTAGAGAAGCATCATGTTTACCTTATATTAAGTGAACTTCATAGTCCCTTGAAAGAGTGTGAGGGGATAAAGGGTAAAATGATGAAAAATGTTTAAGTATCATAACCTACAAAGTAGGGATGATATGCCCCTGTTATGGGTGACCCAAGAGCTACTATAGGCAATTCCATGACTTTAAAGTTTTTTTGTTTTGTGTAAGCTGATCAATGTGGGAAGCCTATAATGGGATTTTGTAGCCTACAAAGCTATGAGAATCCTTTTTCATTTGTTTTCCCCTTTGAGAAGAAAGCTTGGATTAGCCATCCTTCAAGGGAGTGGTATATGCATTTATTTTAAATTTTAAATATCTATCCTTTAAGGGAGCAGTCTCTTGATATTAGTAGAGGGAAGTTATGTAGCTGTCTTTCAAGGGAGAAATCTACATTGAAAAGCATGACCTAAGACTTTATAACTTTGTCACATATCCCATTTTTTTTGTTTTTAGTCATGGACAAGAATATAGATGCTTAGGAGTCTTCCACTTTGAGGAGAAAAGCATACCATTGTGTAAGTTAACTAAGTGTATAGGAGTAAAGGTGAAGAGGAAGGGAAATTAATGTAATAGGGATGATCAAGGAATGAGCTCAAGTTAAACATGAAGTAAAGTGACACTCATTTAACAAAAGAATGGTTGTAGGTGTAAGGCATTTAAAGTCTTGGGTTCTGGCCTTCCTTCAAGAGAAGACATGTGATAAGTTCATGACCCATACTTGTGAGTTATGATATAAGGTCCAAGCCAATTAGGAGCAAACTTACTCTATTTGCTTTTTTCCATGTTTGTCATGTGTTGATTTTATTTTAAGATGAGATTTCCTATATTTAAATCTCACTCTTTGAGGTTTTTGTTATAAGCACATTTGATATTCTCTTGATAGATTTGGAGGTGATTGAGGGCTATGAGATGGTGCTCATTAACCAATTCAAGTTGAGCTAAATGTTCTTGGTGAAAGTCATCATTAGTAAGTATGTCTTGCAAAGAAATACAAAGAGAAAGAATCTAGATTTCAAGAGGCAAAATAGCCTCCATCCCATAGACCAATGAAAAATGTGTATCGTTTGTAGGCATTTAAGTTTTAGTGTGATAAACCCATAAAGCAAAAGGAATGTGTGTGTGCCAATCCTTGACTATATTGTTAACTACCTTCATGAGAATTTTAGTCAATTTTTTGTTAAAAGCTTCTGCCTGTGAATTAGCCTATGGATAGTATGCTGATGAGAAGCTTAATTTGATTAGAAATATATCACAAAGACTTTGAATAATCATGTTTTTGAAAGAGTTGTTATCTATTATAATCTTATGAGGGAAACCAAAATGATAGATAGGTGAAGTTAAAAATTTTGTCAGCTTTAGTGGAGATGAGAGGGATGGCCTTAACCCACTTGGTGAATTATTTAGTGGAAGTAATGATAGAATGATGACAAAGGGATGAATGAGGGTTAATCTCTCTAGTTAGATCTAAGCCCCATTAGGAGAAGGACCAAAAGTCTTTGGTGACTTATAATTCATGACTAGGAACGTGAAATAGGTTAGTATGTTATTGACACTTGACACAATGCTGAACATAATCAACACACTTTTGATGAAGTATGGGAAAATAATATCCAAGTTGAAGGATATGTTTGGCAACTGTGTGACCATTGAAATATCCACCACAAATCACATCATGGACTTCCTTAATAGAGAAGGGAGTCTCAGTATTAGTGAGTCATCTAAGGAGAAGACCATCAAAACCTTACTTGTAGAGAAGTCCCCCTAGTATAGTGCAATGAGTGGCACATTTTATGAAGGCTCATTTCCCATTATTGGAGAGATCAGAAGGGGTAATAGATAAATAAAGATAATTAGTGAGTTGTTTGTACCATAAGTCATGTCAGTTGGCTATTACATTTCCAACAAGGAAGATGTTAGCCAATACATAAAAGGGCAAGTTTAAGTGATGCACAGTGACATATAATCTCAAGGAAGAGGATGAAGAGGGTATGTGTGAAGCAAGTGAAGCCATTATATCAAAAAAATTATTTGTAGATCGAGGAATAATTTTAAAGAGATAAGAGTCAAATGATCCTAATAGAATATCTACATGATGTTTATATCACTACAAAAAAAAATTTTACATGGGTAAGAACCATTAACTTGGTTAACCACTAGCTGAGAATCACCAAAAATGGTTATGTATTTAATACCCAAAAAGAGAGATATTTGAAGTCCTAGAATCAAAGCCTCATATTCGACCATATTTTTAGTGTATTTAAAATCTAGTTTGAATAACAAAGGCATATGCTCTCCATCTAGAGGAATAAGAATGACCCCCACACCTACACCATATTGACATTTAGATCCATTAAAGAACAGCATCATTTGATAGGAGATGTCATTGATGGAGAGCATTGCAATGGATTCATTAGGTAATTTGAGGTTTGAAGGTCGATTGTCAGGTAAAGGGGTAGTAGCTAACTAGTCAGTGATTGTTTTACCTTTAATAGACTTTTGATAAATGAACTCTAAGTCAAATTCAACAAGAATCATAAGCCACTAAGCTACACATTTGTTGTGATATGGTTTGGAATACATGTATTTGAGGGGATCAGTATGGGTGACCACATAGGTTTTGTGATTTAGGAGATAATGGCAAAGCTTAAAGGAAGAAAAGACCAATACAAGGCAAAGTTTTTTAGTATGGTTATATAAAGTCTCATAATCAATAAGTGTGTGGCTTATGTAATAAACTTCCTGCTCTCAATGTTGGTCATCTTGATGTGCAATCATAACACCTAGAGAATGGTCTATTATGGAGATGTATAGGTAGAAAGGCTAGTTTTCCTTAGCTGGAATAAAAACTAATGGGGAAAAGAGGTATTGTTTAAGTGCATACAAATCCTCCTAGTAATCTATATTCCAATAGAAGGAGACATCCTTTTTGAGAAGATGGTGAAAGGGTTAGCAATGATCTGACAGATAAGAAATGAAATGGCAAATTGACTAAAGTTTACCCTATAGGATGTGGAGTTGTTTGATATTAGTAGGTGGAGGCATCTCTATTATTTCTCTATCCTTATCAGGATCAACCTTGATACCATGAAGATAAATTATAAAACCTAAGAGCTTATGAAAGAGAACACTAAAGACACATTTCTTTGGGTTTAGTCAAATGTTATATTGGAGGAGATGAGAAAATATAATTTTGAGAATTGTCAAGTGATCCTAAAAAATTTTAGACTTTCCAAGTAAGTCATCCACATAATCTTCCATAATTTTGTGTATGAGATCATGAAAAATTTAAGTCATGGCACATTGGTAAGTTACACCAGCATTCTTGAGGCCAAACAAGATGACTCGATAATAGAAATTCCCCCATGGGGTAATAAAGGTTATCTTATATTGATCTTCAAGAGTGAACAAGATTTGATTATATCTATAGAATCCATCCATAAGTGATAGCATCTCATGGATGGTCATCAGATCAATAAGTTGGTCAATACTTGGTAATGAGAAGTCATATTTTGGATAAGCAAGGTTTAAATCATGATAGTAAGTGTAAATGTAGATTATATTGGTCACTTTTGTGATAGGAATAATATTGGAAATCCAATGTGGGTAGTCAATGGGTTGGGTAAATTTTATAGAAAGAAGGATTTGGATCTCTTCTTTGACAAGGAGATCAATACGAGGATGCATTTTATGAAGCTTTTGCTTAACAAGTTTAGCATCTTGATTGGTGACAATGTTATGGGTGATGATAGAGGGGTCAATACCACACATGTCATTATAAGACCAAGTAAAGGCTTTGCTATGGTCATTAAGAAATGTTGCATAATCAACTTGCTCAGAGGAATTTAAAGACTGACCAATCTTGAGGACATGAGGGTTATCGTGAGAGGGTAAGTTGATGTCAATGGTTGATTTATTTAACATAGCTTGTGTTTCAGATGGGATCAATCATTGGATATATGAATCATCCACACCCACTTAGGTGAGAATTACATCATCATTTTGACATTAGACATTGTTAATAGTGGGAGAGTATTAATCAATTATTTTAAGATACACGAGAGGAAGGGACCTTATTTCTTTACCCTAATAATAAGTGAGAGGCCCCAAATGGATGGCATTTATTGAAAAAAAAGAGGTACAAATACCTATAATTTGGTAGGTGATGGTGGAGAAGAAGGTGGATAAGGAGAGACTAGTTCTTTGATAATTGGTTTATGGGAGGTTTTAGTGAGTTTATTTGGTTTATCATATCCCACTCCATGCCTTTTTTTGGCATTTTGAATGATGTTGCTGGTAGGATATTCAATAGGTGTATCGACACCTTACTAATAAAAATCCAAACCAAATCCTTTCTAGGAACACCTATAGAGATAGGTGTGAGTGAATCTAGGGTTAATTAGGAAAGAGAAGTCACAAGTAAATAGTTATGGTGAAGAAGATGGATTGTTGATAGTGAGAGATTGATCAACTCCCCCATATGTGAAATTGGTTCAAAGGTTAGGGGCCCATAAGGGATGATCATCCTAATACGGGGATCATAATTTGGGTGCATGTGAAGCCTTCCATGCTCTTGTAGAGTATAGAACATGTTAAGCATCAACAAATGATATTCACTGAGTGACAAATGTTGAAAGGTCTCCTCCATGGGATCTTTGTTAGGAATTTATGTTGTTGGTATTTGAGTAACCATGGGAGTGGAGCTTGTAGAAGCTTCATAAGTATCATGTGAGGAAGATGATGTTTTAAATGGAATGAGAACATCATTAGGACTATAAGTCATGTTGCATCTTTTAAATGGAGGTGAGTTAATGGGTATAACATGCACTTGTCCATCATGTTCAAAATTGACACAGTGCTGCAAAGTTGAGGATACACATGCCATGGTACATATATAAGGTCATCCAAGTAGTATGTTATATTATAACTCTCCTTCCACAATAGAGAAGAGCTTGAGAATAGTGCAGGGACGTACATGGATATGTAAGACAATAGTGTCCACTATAGTAGTTATAGTATCGTTAAAGGAATAGATTATCACATCAATTTGAGACATGCAATTATTAGGAAGGGCTAGCTATTTGTAGGCATGGGTGGAAATAATATTAATGTTATCTCCCCCATTGATCATAACTCTCTTAATACAAGTTTGATCAATATATGTGGTAATAAAAAGGGTAAAATCTTGATCTTTAGGATGTTAAAGTGGAATATTTGAATCACTAAAAGATATTAGGAAGATAAAATTAAGGGATATAACCAAAGATATAAGATGTTAGGGATAATCCAATTGTACCTCAATCTCTTAGAAAGAACTAATCAAAGCTTGATGTTGTTGGGATGAGTTTTGGATTAACTCATAAAAAGACATTTTCATAGGATTTTGATGAAGCTATTTCACCATTGAGCTTTGAATAACATCCAAAGATGTTGTTTTAGGAATACCCAAGATGGAAATCATAGGATTAGGAGGAGTGTCTTTGGCAAAAATATGATACCAAGGATTAGTGATGTTTTCCTTAGCTTTATCCTTTTGGTTTTGTTACTGTGTGGCCTCATTAACTATGTTTATTTGAAATGTTGGTGAAGGAGGTGGTAAAGGGGTTATGATGACATATTTAGGTTTGAATTTAAGTGGAATAGTAAGAGGAACTATGGATGACAAAGGTGGAATAATAGGAAGGTTAATGGGAGTATCATTGAAGAGAGTGTTAATATTGAAGTATTACTAAATGACTACTATGTGGGCTTTACAACTCTCAGTATTATGTCTAAGTGAATCATGATATAAACACACTTGTGTATCATTAAACTAAGATGGATTCATTCCAAGAGGAATATAAGGCTTAATGGGAGGAAGAGTTATTATGGAAGATTGTAATAACTAACATAAGAAAAAGCTTTGAGAGCCTACAAGTGAGCTCTCACTTGTTGTGCTAATAAGAGTGGACATTTTCTTGTGTTTTAGTACAAAAATGGTAATTTTATGTGGTGCCTTGTTTGGTGATGATAGAGTTACATGTTTTTATATCACTTTCATAGTGTTATATGTGAGAGGCCTACCAAATGGTAAAGGTAGGAGTGGAGGTAGCTTAACCTTTTATTTTTCTTGGTTAGGTAATATTCCAACTAAATTAGAGGAGTGTGGCCCCAAAATGGATGGTAAAGTTGAGGGTTGAAGAAGGGATCGACAAGATCTAGGGGGATTAACATTATTTTGTAATTTAGGCCATGAAACTCTAACTTGTGGTTGATGTGTTAAATCTAATATCACCTATGGATGAATTAAATTAGAAATGGGGTGTACATCTAAGTGTCTAATCTTCTTTAATGTAATAGATTCACGTGAGGGTATGGGTTCTAACATAGATGGCTAAACTTTAGGTGCTTTTGGTGAAGAATCTCTAGCTTTGTCAAAGACATTAGGGTAAAGGGTAGTAAGGGGATTGGTGGTAAAGGTTGAAATTCATTGTGCTGGATAATGTGTTTTTAGTTGGTCCCAAAATGCCACATGGTCTAGCTTTATGGAGTCAAGAAATTCTAGAATTTTCACCAAACACAAGAAAGGTTTAGACAAAGTTGACATAGACCTTATAGTTGTGTCTTTAGAAGGCTATGATGTTTGGGAAAGAGGGAAATTGTTGGTTTTACTACTTTGGGCTAAAGACAAGAAAGAACCACAATGAGGTCCTCCTCGACATAGATGGGAGAAGAGACATGGTCTACCATGGGCAGAGGGGAGGTAGGTGAAGAAGGTTCCTCAAGAGTGTAAAGAATAGGTATTATGACTCCCTCAACATGTGGGTGAGGCATGGGTAAAGTATGATCCTCCATAGGTAAAAGAATGGGTAAGAGTGGTACAATTGGAGTAGGCATAATAGGTCTCATCTATTATGGGAGTAGATAATACTGACTCCTCTAAGTGCAAAGGTGGAATGGGTGGGGTACTACTCTCTATAGGTGTAGGATAAGTAGGTAAAGAAGATTCCTCAAGAGGGTATAGTATAGGAATGATGTTACCTTCAACATGTGGTTGAGGAATAGGTAGGGTGTGGTCTTCAAGTGGTAATATGATAGGTAATATTGGTGTAAATCAAATTATCAATACAAGATCCTCAAGTGGTAAAAGGAGTGGTAAAGGAGGCTCTTCCTCTCAAGGGAGTGGAACACGTGAAATAAGATCTTCTATTTGAAGAAGAAGAATGGGTGAAATATATTCCATTGAATATGGGGGAGGATTTGATGAAATGGATGTCTCCTTTTGAGGGGAAGGTTAAACTAAAGGTAAATGAAAGACCATATTAACCATATAGATATTATGATCACCTAAGCTAGTTATAGACTGGTCAATATTTTGATTTAGTGAATGGTTAGGAAAAGGGTGTTTGAACACATCCATACTTTGATTAGGAGTTGGATTAGGATTATCCAAGATAAGATCACCTCTATCAAGCATGTCTTGAACAATATTCTTGAGTGTCTTACAATTATTAGAATTGTGGCCTTTAACTCGATGGTAATTGCAAAACTCATCTTCCTTATACTAGGTTGGGATAGGATGAGAAGGGTTGAACTATATAGGAGGTTTGATCTAAGGAAGGATTATGACACCTTATTGAAATAGTTTCTCCAAGATGGATGTATATGACTCCCCAATGGGAGTGTATTGTCTTCATTCATACTATTGTTAGAATTGCTTGGTCAGATTTTGAGAAGTCAAGAAATTTGATTGGTTTATGGTTGTGGAAGAGGCTAACTTAATGACCACTATATTGGTGGAGCCTTTAGCCTTTTGGTTAGAGGGAGAAGTTTTAAAGGATGAGTCATTTGATTTAGAATTAGGGTTCTTAATGTGCAACTTGACCTTACCTTCAACTATAGCATGCACCTCAAGTTTTCATGCCATCGTAAAGGCCTCATCAAATGTATGGAAAGTTTGTACCCAGAGTGTGGACAAGATGTGCTTAGCACATGCCCTTGAGAAGATTTCAATAATCTCAGGTTAGGGTAAGGAGAAGGAGAGCTGATTGATCAAGCTTCTCGAATGAGCAACATGATTTGTAATAGACTCATCATCAAATTGTTTGATAGAATAAAGGTCTATTATAGAAAATTTCTTAGAAATTTTAATAGAGAAATGGTCTAGGAATATTTATGCGAGTTAGGTAAATGATAAAAGGGAGTTCTGAGGTATAGAGCTATACCAATCCAAGGTAGCACCTAAAAGAGACATAAGGAAAGTGTGAAGTAGTAATGGATCATCATGCCTTATTAAATAACAAGCATGTATAAATGCTCACAATTGTTGTTGTGGGTCCTCTTTACTCTAAAAATGAGTAAATTTAGGGAGTTCCCATTAGCTTGGATAAGGGTGAATAGGCACAAAAGGATGGATTGGTTCATTGCATATCTAATCATAAGATAATACATTCTTTGAACCAGAAATGGATGTCTCTAGATTAGACATCTTGTACATTAGCATCTTAATGAGGTCTAGAGGGGGATTAGTTTTAGGAATACCTCCTAAGCTATAGGGAAGATGATAGGAAGTAGAGGGAGCATATGAAATAGATTGTTGAGGTTATTTTTGGTCAACATAAGGATAATGAGTCATAGGCTAGGGTGTAGAAATAAAAGGGGCTTGTTTCATGAGGTTATAAACTATGCCTTGGTTGGTTGTTGTTATTGTAGGTTGGATTATTGGCATGGTTAGACTTGATGAAGGGTGAGTCATAACTCAAGTAATTATAGGCATGAGGGTAGATGGAATAGGTACCAATAAATTTTGGAATGGGGTGTGATTTGATTGAACTGGTTATGGTTATGAAACTAGGGAAGTCACACTAGGGTTTAGGTGGGATTGGGTAGTTTGAGATGTTATACTTTGGAGATGTTATACTTTGAACATTATCTATAGTTGGGTTACTCATCAAAGTGGTGGTTTGGGTAACCATGGGGAAAATAGTAGAGGTAACTGAAACTAAGGTTGTCTCTATTAGAGCAGTTAGCATACCATAGATTGGGTCACCTAAAGAATTATAGGTTCAGCTCATAACAAGGTAATGTTAAAGGGATACCATATTATGATCAAGAAATTTAGAAAAATCTTGATCTCCTTCAGGCATGATGGGAATTTGGTTAGGGATGGGAGTATGCTTTGTATCCAAATTATGTTCCATGATAGAATTAGAAGTGAGAGGGGAAAATGGAAATGGTTATTAGCTTACATAATTAGCAAGAATTTTGGCTTGAGCTCATGTCAATACCATGAAATAAGAAGTATAAATAGTCTTATTACCTATATTATAAATAGAATAAGGAAAAAACCAATTTTGAGTATACATAAGTGGGTTATTTTAGCTTGTTATTTTGACTAAATGAAATAAGATAGTCACTAACATCAGTCACTTGACCAATGTTGGTATAAAAGGTTTGTCAAAATCAGTGGATTAACTAATGTTGGTAGGTAAAATATATCAATATCAGTATGGTTAATAGATGTCAGTCACTGTGATATCTTAGGAGAGGAAAATTTGATGTTTTGAGAAACTAGAGGTTGAAACTAAGTAAAATAATGGATGTAAAATGTCTGTGTAAGAAGGAAGAACACTCAGAAACATTGAGATAATAGGTTATACAAATTGAGTATTAGAAATAGTATTGATTTTGTGAATCAATAGGAAAATGTCTTTACCAACTCCAAAATATAGAAGGCAATAAAAAAGTAGAAAAAGAACATACAACTAGAAATTATTAAGTCCTAGAGATTAATTTTTAGTCTTGTGTTGGCTTATACCTTAATCAAATAGTGAGAAGAGAATTTGGTTATGCAAGGTAATAGAAAACAATCTAGAGTTGGTTTTAGGTTAGTTTTAGTGCTCAAGAGGAAATATATGTTAGACTAGGTACGTGGCTTGTTATAAGAGCTTGATCTCCACACTTAACAAACCTAGAGCCAAGCCAGGCTGCTTAGCCAAAATATACCTTTTGTGTAGAGATTATACTCTATTAGAGTACGGAGTGGGTTCTCCCCTTGGTGGTGAAATCCAAGTAGGATAGTCAGGTAGGGTAAGGTGATCCACCATGTGATGAAATCTTGATGGTAATTTTCTCAAGTTAGTTTATGTTGGGGATTAACCAACAATGTTGATTACAATGTGAAAGCAATAAATGTGGAATTAAACTAGAAAGATAAGTAACTAGAATCAGATAATATCAAACAATAAGAGATACAAGAAACCACCTTGAAAACTTGTATTAAACTCTTTACAGAAGGAATACAATTGAAGAAACTTCTTTTCTTCCACACCTCTCTCAGATGTACAGATCTCTTTCTAGATCTCTTTCCGTCAAGAGCTCTCTCTTTCAATTACAATCAACTCCAACAACCTGGATTGATACACATACAATTCTATACTGTTCAATTCAACATTACACACACTAAGCTATGAAGAATTATCCCTATTAAATAGAATTAGGGATCATGAGCAATGCAATTACAACCAATAGATGCACATCCTAATCAAGGGCTCAAAATAGTCTTACTTAAAATAGAGATGCAGACTTAAGACTATCACTTAATCCTAACATGCAAACATTTTGTTCTATCCATGAAAATAACATTTTGGACACACAAGTGACCAACGTCAGTCCCTGCCTATTTGCTTGTGACCGACGTCGGCCGAACATAACCGACACTGGCATTTCCTGGTCGACTCCTGACCGACGTTGGTCACTCCTGACCGATGCTGGTGACTATGTAAATCTTGCAACTTAAAAACTCACTCATTTGGTGAAGCTTTTAGCTCCACACCTCAACAATCTCCCACTTGGAGATAAACAGCTACACCAGTACCTGTACAACAACATCTTCTAGCTCCTCCATCTTCAAACTCAATCATGAAGACCTACAAAAGTTGAATGAAGATTCAACTTCTCCTTTGTTACCGACTTGGTTAACATATCAGCAGGGTTCTTATCTATATGGATCTCTCCAGATTCAACTCACCATCCTCCAATACCTATCTTATGAAGTGGTACCTAAGCTGTATATGCTTTATTCTTGAATGAAACACTGAATTCTTAGCCAAATGAATTACACTCTGACTATCACTGTATAATCTGCAACTCTCTTGCTCCTTTCCTAGCTCTTCCATGAACCATGTCATCCATATCATCTCTTTGCTAGCCTCTTTGACTACAATATATTCTGCTTCTATAATTGACAAGGCAACAACCTTCTACAACTTTGATATCCAGCTAACCACCATTAAACCAACAGTGAAAACATATCTTGTGGTGCTCTTTCTGCCATCCAAATCACCTGACATATTTGAATCTACATAACCATGTAGAGAAGTATCTAAACCTCCATAGCATAAATTCCTACTGCTGGTCCCTCTCAAATATCTAACGATCCACTGAACTGCTTTCCAGTGCTCCTTCCCTGGATTGGCCATAAACTTACTTACAACTCCCATTGCTTGGGAAATATTTGGTCTAGTACAAACCATTGCATACATTAAGCTCCTTACTATAGAAGCATATGGAACTTTACTCATGTACTCTACCTCATCATGTGAATTAGGACACTATTCTTTACTCAATTTAAAATGACCAGCCAAAGGTGTGCTTACCAGTTTTGCATCCTGCATATTGAACTGTTTCAACACCTTGTTCACATAATCCTCTTGAGAAAAAATCAACCTGTGATTTTTCTTGTCTCTCTTAATACTCATGCTAAGGATTTTCTTTGCTACTCCCAAATCCTTCATGGCAAATGTGTGAGCTAATTTCACCTTAAGCTCAGAGATATCTTGCATGTGTGATCTTATAACCAGCATATCATCTACATACAACAATAGAATAATATATCTACCATTATCCAATCTCTTAAAATACACACAATAGTCAAATTGACACCTACTATAGCCATGCTCAGTCATAAACCTGTCAAATCTCAAATACCACTGTCTAAGAGCTTACTTGAGGCCATATAAGCTTTTCTTCAATCTACACACTAACTTCTCCTTACCTTTGACCTTAAATCCTTCCAGCTGATCCATATATATTTCTTCATCCAAATCTCCATGAAGAAACACTATCTTAACATCAAGCTGCTCAAGATGCAAATCCTCAATAGTAACTAAAGACAATACAGTCCATATAGAAGTCATTTTAACAACAAGAGAAAAAATCTCACCAAAATCAATACCTAGCTTTTGTGTAAATCCTTTCACTACCAACCTGGCCTTATATCTCATCTTTCCATTCTCACCTTCCTTCAACCTGTAGATCCATCTATTCTTTAGTGTCTTCTTTCCTACTGGCAACTCAACCAAATCCCATATTTGGTTCTCTTTCAAGGAATCAATTTCCTCATTCATGCCTAGCTCTCACTAATTCTTGGATACCACCTATATTGCTTCATCAAAACTCTTTGGTTTTCCACCATCAATAAGCAATAAATAGAATAATGAAGGGGAATATTGAATTGTAGGTTTACTTACCCTTTTTGACCTCCTAATGGGCATCTGAGACTCATTCACAACATGTTCTCCACCCAAATTCTCTGACAGTGACCGACCTCGGTCACTTCCAGGCCTATAACTGGCTAACGTCGGTTCTCCCTGACCGACATTAGTCACTGTATGGCTGACATCGGTTCCTATATTGCCGATGTTGGCTCTTGCATGACCGACATTGGTCTCTATGTTTTCTTATCTATGATTAATTTTTCTCACTAGCTCATTTTGGACCATCACCTCGTTTAATTCTCCATTGCTCTTCCCAGATTGATTTAGCTTCTTGAGCTGATCACTATGCATCACTTTTTCATTGATAAAAACATCACAACTCCTAATTATCTTGTTAGTTCCTAGATTCCAAAACCTAAATCTAAAATCATCAGAGCCATAACAAATAAATGTGCACCTCATAGACTTAGCATCCAACTTCTTTCTATTTTCCTTATCAACATGCACAAAGGCTTCATAACCAAACACTGTGAGAAATGAGAGATCTACCATTTTACCTATCCATGCCTTTTCTAGAATTCCACCATCCAGAGCTGTAGAGGGTCCTCTGTTAATCAAGTACACTGTAGTATCCACAGCTTCTACCCAAAACTCTAAGGGCAAACCAACATGCAATCTCATACACCTTGCACACTCCATTATTATTCTATTCATCCTTTTAGCAACTCTATCTTTTTGAGTTGTCCTTAGAACCATCCTTTTCCTGCAAATTCCATGCATATAACAATACCATTTGAACTTGTGGCTGTAGAACTCACCACCATTGTTAGATCTCAGGCACTTTAATCTTTTGCATGTTTCATTCTCAACCCTAGCTTTCCAAATCTTAAAAGTGTCAAAAACATCAGATTTATTCCTTATGTAATAGACCCATACCTTTCTTGTAGCATCATCTATGAAAGAGACAAAGTACTATGATCCTCCAATACAAGCAACCTGAGCTGGTCCCCACACATCTGCGTAAAAAAGCTACAACTTATGCTTCTTCTTTGTTGACCTAGTCTTGAGAAAACTCACTCTCTTCTATTTACCAAAAACACAGTGCTCACAAAAATCCAAATCTATGCTTTTCAAATTTGAAAGCTTACCTTTTGACTTAAGAATGAACATTCCCTTCTCACTCATGTGGCTGAGCCTAGAGTGCCACAACTTTGCATCCACATCTGAAGTAGATAATATAAAAGGAGAATTATTAGTAACACAATTACATAAATAGAGAGTACCTACTCTCTTACCTCTGGCCATTGCAAGTGCACCCTTGGTCACCTTCTAAAATTTAGCTATGAGAGTTACTATAAAACCCTCATCCCCTAACTTTCCTATAGAAATCAAATTCCTCTTCAAGCTGGGAACATGCATGACATCTCTCAACACCCATGTGTTGCCATTTTGCATTTTCAGCTACACTTTTCCTTTGCCAACAATTTTACAAGGCTCATCAGCCCCTAAATAAACTATTCCAAAATCTCCATGGACATAGTCACTAAAATATTCTCTATTAGGGGTAGCATGAAAAGAGGCACTAGAATCTAACACCCAAGATTCTATATTATTATGCAAAGAGAATATAAGAGCATTTTGTGCAATACCTTTAACTTTTGCTTCTTCTTTACCTTCATGTTGATTGTCCTCTTTAGGTTTTGACCAACAATCTTTGCTTATGTGCCCCATCTTTCCACAATTCAGCATTGTGGCTTCCTGCCATTTTTGGATTTGGATCTACCTCTCACCTTTGACTTAGACCTTGATCTCCCTTTCTTGCTCTTCTCTTTTTGCCTTCCCCTGCTCTCAAAACTTAAAGCATTCCTAGATGTTTCCTCTATGCTTTTCCTGTGAATTTCTTCATACAAGATTACACTAACAACATCCTCTACTTTTAAAATATTTGAAGCAGATGCAGTATTACTAACTGCCATTACCAAGCTATGCCAGCTTTCAGGCAAAGAACATAATATTAAAAGAGCTTTTATTTCATCATCAAACACTATTTTGACTGATTTTAATTGATTTACAATTCCAAGGAAATCATTAAGATGATTAGATACAGATCCACCTTCTTGCATTTGCAAATTAAATAACTGCTTCATAAGATATACCTTATTTGAAGCTGAGGGTTTTTCATATAAATTTGCTAAAGTAGTCATCAACTCTACCATTGTCTTTGCCTGTGATAAATTAGATATCACAGTAGATGCCAGACTCAATCTTACAGATCCAAGAGCCTTTCTATCAAGAACTTCCCATTCTTCATCATCCATGTCTTTGGGCTTCTTTAAAACCCCACCTAATGGTAAGTATAGATCTTTCTGATACAGATAATCTTTTATCTGCATTCTCCAATGTTGATAATTCTTGCCATTGAACTTCTCCATTCTTAGTTTACTTTCTTCTGCCGTTACTTCTCCCACTCAAATAGAAATCCCTATGAGTAACCTATAATCAATACACACTAACTAGATATGAAACACCTGTTAGTCAACCTGAGCTCTAATACCACTTGTTGGGGATCAACCAAGAATGTTGATTACAATGTGAAAGCAATAAATGGGGAATTAAACTAGAAAGATAAGTAACTAGAATTAGATAATAGCAAACAATAAGAGATACAAGAAACCACCCTAAAAACTTGTATTAAACTCTTTACAGAAGGAATACAATTGAATAAACTTCTTTTCTTCCACACCTCTCTCAGATGTACAGATCTCTTTCTAGATCTCTTTCCCTCAAGAGCTGTCTCTCTCAATTACAATCAACTCTAACAACCTAGATTGATACACATATACAATTCTATAATGTTCAATTCAACATTACACACACTAAGCTATGAATAATTATCCCTATTATATAGAATTAGGGATCATGAGCAATGCAATTACAACCAATAGATGCACCTCCTAATCAAGGGCTCAAAATAGTCTTACTTAAAATAGAGATGCAGACTTAAGACTATCACTTAATCCTAACATGCAAACATTCTATTTTGTCCATGGAAATAGCATTCTAGATGCACAAGTGACCGACGTCGGTCCCTGCCTGTCTACCTGTGATTGACATCGGCTGAACATAACTGATGCTGGCATCTCTTGGTCGACTCCTGACCGACATCGATCGCTCCTGACCAACGCTGGTGACTGTGTAAATCCTGCAACTTGCAAACTCGCTCATTTGGTGAAGCTTTTAGCTCCACAACTCAATAGTTTATATGTTTGTTTATGTGAATGTGATTTGGATGTGTAACATAGGTGCACTAAAATTTATTCAAAATGCTCGTAATTAACTAGGTGAGTTAATATGCAACAAGAAAACAATGAAATGCAAAAAGTTTTAAACCCAAATCTGAAATGTTTAGATTCAAATGAAAATAGAGATGAAATAGTAATAGAGTATGAATTTCACTATCCTAATGTGCATGCAATAAAAATTAAAGAAGGGATTCTCTTTTGTTGTTGTTTTTTAATTGTAAAAGAAAATGACAAATTACTTTCAGAGGCAAAGAGAAAAGAAAGAGAATTTTATTTTAATAATTTTTAAATATAAAATAAGATATTAAATTTTTTATTTTAAGGGAAAAGAGAAGGAGGAAGTGAAATAAATGAAGTTTTCACTATAATGCACCTATATGAATGTTTTAAAACAAGAAATGAACCCAAAGAAAACTCCAGGATCCCACTAGGCATGCCAAAAATATTTCACTAAATTTTGTCTATTTTAAGTCTAAAGGAAAATAGAAAGAAGGATGGGGATAAGTGATTAAAATGAACCCAAATTTGGTTATACACTATATCTAGACATTATGAGCACTCCTATTTGGCTGGGGAGGACTACTTGCAAGTAAGAAAACACTACCACAAGATGTTTTTTAGTAGTTAAATGAGTGGGCTGCTAAGTTATGTGCTTATTATAGGAAGTGTGAAACTTCCTTAGAGATGATAGTCCAATTTTGAGAGATAAAAGAATAATAAATAACTAAAAGAGAGGTAAAGAGAGAGTTAAAGAGAGATAAGATTACCATTATTAACAACATGTATGTAGCAAATATTGATAAAGTGTAGGTGATGTACTCTATTTATATTTTAAAAGTTATTTGGGTATATTTTAAAGAGGCTAGGGAATCTATAGTCATCGATGTTGGTAGGGGATTGACTGATATTGGTTATAATACCAAGGTTGGTAGTGAGGTGACTGATGTTGGTTAGGCTATCAAGGTCGTTATGAGCAATAATTGTTTGGGAGTTTGTATAAGGCTTTTTCAGGTCTGAGAAATGGTTTGGATCAAGTCTAGGAGGTTGGGAGAGTTATGAGAGAGATATTATGACTTGGGTAGATCTAGTCATAGGTTTGGTGTGTCAAGTTAAGGGGAAACAAGTGAGGAAGTTTTGTAACTCCCTCACGGAGGTTCAATCAGAAGTGCATAAAGCAATGCATAGTAGAAATAAAGTGATAGTAGAATAAATATTTGAAAGACATAAAAAATAATTGACGTACTTAGCTACAATGGTCACTAAATGATAAGCACTAAATTGATGGTCCCTATTAGGGAGTTCAAACTTGAATTCCTGAATAGAGAGAATAAGCAGGTTTTGTTGGTCCTCAAGAGCTCAATTGTTGATCATGATTGACTTATGCAAGATTATTGTAAGCCAAGATGTCAAAAATAGAATGCCCAGAGCTTGAATGTGAGTAATAATGAATTTGATTGATTTTTATTGACTTGAACTTTAGGTTGGAGTTTGGCTTATATTACCAACATCAGTGTTCCCACCAACATCGGTCATGGGTTGACCGATGTCGATGACCCTAAAATAGGTAAAGCTTACTATTTTTGGCCTTTCTTATATTGTTCTTCATGTCAAGTGTGACACCCATTATAAAATAGTAAAAATAAAAGGTTAGAAAGGAGGTAGTTTTAGATTAAGGTAAAAACAGGTTTTGAAGGGGCCCTGAAACCCTTTAACTGGAATAAAAGAGATAAAGCATAACCATGCTCTAGGAAAAGCCATCCTTAAACCTACTAATAAGTAGCAACAAAAATAGGTTATACAAGATAACCTCAAAAAACCATTAACCAATCAACCCCCTAATATCCTGCAAGATGCTCTAATATCTATTTTTAGGGGTAAAATCCAGAATAGTTGCCTGTCTGCCATCAGCAATATTCTGCATACTTTCTAGCTCTCTAGTTTTCCTTATGGGTCTTCTTCCAGGTTTGTCAGGAGAGCCAATACCTTACGATGCTATTCATCTCTTTTTCTGAGTTTATCCCGAGCAAAACCAACTATTTCACCTTTGTTTTCTGGTCTTTTTTACTGCTTCTCGTTTCTACTCCCTTAGTATTCGTGTTTTTTCCACCCCTTTTTCTTTGGTTCTCCTGAAGCTCCTCCAAAGGGATATCACTATCAGCTTGAATCTCCTTGGATTAAGAAAGGAGAATATCTCCCTCTTCTAAATTATTTACATCTTCAGCCACGATTTCTCCTTCTTCTAGTACACTTTTGTCATCAGCATCTCCCCATCACTCTTCTATTCTTTGATAGCAAACTATTTGTCTTAATAAATCCATCAAATCTTCTATTCTTTGTTCAGGGATTTTGATATTTGTTTGCAGTCCATCTCCTTTTTTTCTGAATTTTCTTTCTCAGCAAAAAACTCTTTATACGCCTTAGTTTGTGGATATTTGGGTTCTTCACACGAAGGCTCTTCATCCGCCTCTTTGTCTAAATCTTTAGGATCTTCACTCTTCTTTTGTTCTTGTCTATGATCTTCCTTTAGTTTCCACTCTTTCTTATGATAAATTTTTCTCCCATCCAAAGCACCACTCAAAAGATTTTTGCTTTTAGACGGAGAGTTTTTAATGAAGTGCCCCTGTTTCTTACAAGCATAGCACGAATTAGGCAAATCTTCAAAAAAAATCCCTTGAGTTTTTTTGCCCTGCTTGGATATTATATCCACTTTTTCTGGGATTTGATTCAAGTCTGTCACTTTGACATAAAGTCTGGCACTTTGAAGTTTAGATCTGGAAGCCATAGCTTTATCCACTGCCACAAGTTCACCAAAAGAACTGGCAATACCTTTAAAGATTTCCTCATGCCAAAACTCTAAAGGGAGTCCAGGAAGTCTAACCCAAATGGGAGTGGTTAAGAAAAAAGAATCTGATAGATCCATATTGGGCTCCCATTTTTTGATAGTAAGAGAACATTTACCGAAAGACCACAGTCCTCCACCCAGAACCATATTCATGTCTTCCTTACAATTGAAAATAAACGAGAAGAAACCATTCATCATTGGTGCCATTTCTATCTCTCCTCTAATTACCCATTTCCTTTTAACCATTTTTTTAAGAGATTCTAGATCTGGTCTTGCTCCTAAAAATTTACCCACTAGGGTGAAATCCATGGAAGACATAGAGAAATCTATTAAAGGGTCTAGAATGAAAACTTGAAACTCACCTTTCTCCCAGCAAGACTTAGCAGTCACCAGTGGGAAAATAGATTTTCCATTGGGTTTCTTGCCAAACAGAGATGACCACTTCTTTTGCTCTACATTCTCTACCTTCAGCATTTTTGAAGAATTTTCATTATCTTTCTCCTTTTCATGCTCCTGCCCCAACACAGCAGGAGTAGAATCCAGATGGGAGACACAAATCCCACTGGAAGGATTAGAAGCACTCGACAGTTTTCCACTATTTCCAATAGCTGCATATTTTGCCCCCAAATTTTTTTCTATGCCTCCTGCTGTCCCTCCAGGGTCTGTACCTACTGCCTGGTTCTCCACAGGCAACTTTTCTCTCACCTTCAACCCTGCATTCTCCACATCTGATGGGACGCCTTCAGTTTTCTGCCCAAAAAATTCAAATTTTGGGTGCACTTCCTACTTGCCCAGTGCATCCCACCTATACATCACCAGATAATTTACTGTTAGAAAGGAGGTAGTTGATTAGGAATTTAGTTTGGAAATAAGAATAAGTCTTGGGTAGTTAGGATGAGGGGACCAGGTCTTGAGGTGACTCATCCAATGAGAATTATTCATAGGGTGAGGTGGCCAAGTAAGGTGGAAACAAGGGTTTTTAATTAACTTAATTAAGTATTTTAAATTAATTAAATGTGTGAGGGGTAAAAGTATGGGTTAGGGAGGTTAATTGTTATTATTAAAAAATGGGTTAAAAAAAGGGTTTCAACACAGGGATTTATGCACATATGTGTGATGTAATTTTGGTGTCTACACATATACATTATTGGATCTAGCATATGAAACGTTGATGTAGCAATGAATCATGAGTTGTGAGTCTTGTGTGAGAAATACCTTGTTTGTCTTTAAGCAGTGGTTTTAGTTAATTGGGAGGACATTATACATTGGTACATCACCACTTGATTGCTTAGTTATTTTCCTTAACCCTTTTCATACATAATTGATAGGTTAGAGATATATTTAAAGGTGAATTAAGGGGATCTATACCCTTATCTAAATATTCTTGTCAATGAAATTGTCACCCAAAATAAGGGAAATGACTCCATTATGCCACTTGGATGAGGAGAGCTGAGCATCTCCTCAAGGGTATGAATCCAAGTGTCTATAGTAAGTAAAGCAAGTATTTATAACCTCTAATTTACTTTCCACATGTATTACTTAGGAATAAACCTTACCAACCTAGGAAAAGGTGCCCTCCCAAAGGTGGCAATATGTTTGGACCCAAAATTTACATGGCATGACACTTCTGATACAAATCTGATGATGATGATGATGATGATGATGTAAATATTTCTTATTTTTTTCTCCACAGATAAGTTTATATCTCCATCTCTTCCCCATGATTCCCTATTCCTCCCTTGACCCCTTTTATTCCCTTTAAAGTTTGACCTTCCTATTCTATTTAAAATTTATCTTATAATCTAACCATAGATTATGGAACCATTAGCCCAGGTGATGGAACCACCCTTCTATGTTAGGAAACCACCCATTACTATACATAACTACTGTAATAATTGTGTAATTTAAGAAGCAACTGTGATATAAAGAGGTGGTTTTGAATTAAAATGGAGGTGGTTTTAAAATTACTAGTGATGGTTATGCCACCTTAAGTGATGGTTCTGTAACCACCCTTGTATAAAGTAGTGGTGTTGTCATAGTGGAAATGTCTTCCAAAATTAGCTCACATAACTATAATTTTCATGCATTTTACACAAATTTCTTCATGTTTTTTATTTTTATCACCTTATATTATCCTCCAATAAAGAATAATTGAGTTCCTCTTTTATTTTTAGTCTTCTTCATTTCTTCTCAATTTTATCTCACAGTCACACTTAAATGAACCCCTCAATGCAAGATCTTGTCTCTTTCTACAAGAAGGCAAATTTTGGCCTAATTTCAATTCCAATAAATTACAATTAGAATTTTTTATTAAGGATATTTTTCAAATACAACATTGATAAAATTACCATGATATTTAGTTGTTATTATTTTTGATTTGACTACATGATTGTAAATGAAGTGTTCTTAATGAAAACAACTCAAACTTTGCAAGATAAAACATTAGCCAGCCTCAATTTAGATGATCTCCATTTGTGGATTATGTCTCTCCCCCATTTTCCCATATTTTTATAGATTTTAGACATCCTATAGCTAGATTTTCCATAATTTACATAAGATTATACACAACTATCATACTGAGTATTTTCCTATCAACACAATACATGCATTTCAATTGATTTATTCCAAAATTAGGTTGGAGTTATTTTGATTTTCATGATTTGTTTTTATTAATTGGAATATATTTAATGTAGTTTTTTTTTCATTTTGTATTATATTTTTAAATTATAAAAAAGAATCAAATTTTATAGTGAAATAAATATGTTCCTTTTCATTTGTTTTTGATACAAAAACATAACTAGTTTTGATTTGTGTTGCATTTTAGTAGATTTTTTTCATTTAAAATTAGAAATAAATTTTAAAAATCATATTTAAAATTATATTATAGAATATTCAAGTCATTTACAACCAAGACAACTTTTATTTTATTCAATATCTAAACAAGTCTCTTGTATTTTAGAAAATCACCTAGGCAAACATACAAACATAGACAACCATAGGTGTATACACAAGAATAGTATATTAATGATCTAATTTTATGTTAAGAGTTAAAAAAACTATCATTTTAATCTCTTAAAACATAAAACCATAACATTCATCTCTTTTTTCCATTCTATTAAATCATTCACAAAAAACTTATTCTTAGCAAACTAGGGAAGTTGAAAAGCTAGTCTAGTTTATTTGTGAACAAGAAAAATTCATAGAAATCATTTTATTTCTGATGTTTTAAATAAAATTTATTGTTGAATAATTTAAATATATCAATTAAATTTATACATCTAGTTCATCTCATATAAAAAAATCAAAACAAACAATTTTCGTTCATTTTGTTTACAAATAGGTAGAACTAGAAAAAATCAACATCTTGCATGATAACAAAGATTTACTCCCCTCTTCTATGCATGCATATAAAAAATTGAAAATTATTAAAAATATTTTATTTTCATTTAATTTAAAATTTTCTATTATTTTACTTTCATCACTTTATTTTTTGTAATCAAGCACTTATTTTCAAAAAACCAAGAGAAGTCCAAAAACAAACACAAATAGTGTTAGTAGACTTTATAATACACACAATCCATACCAAAATCCTTAAAAATACATGAAATAAACCACATCCCACATAATCCTTTTCCATATACACAAGCACCATACATCAAGCCTTACTTCAACATTCTAACAAGCACACTTTACAATGCATTACTTGAACAAGTTCATATGTTTTTCCTTGGATTCTACCTTGTCTTCTTTGGATGACCCACATTGAGACACCATGTCTTGTCTGGCATAGTTTATTATGTATAGTTATAGTATCATGTCCCACTATTATCACATAGTTTAACATTAGTATTGAGTTGAGATGTGAGGTATTTCAATCCACTCCAGTTCCCCACCTCATTGTATAGTCCTTATCCACTTTAGAAGAACAAGAAAACATCCCAGATCACATGTTATTATCCTTCTATAGAACATAAGACAAAAAAAACCATTATCTAGTCTTATTCTCTCATCCACACCTCTTTATTCTCCTTAGGTATAGCCTCATCTTATATCATTCACATTCAATGTATGACATTGACCAGGTAGAGTCAACCCAAAAAAGTAGTCCTTTTATCACAATTCATTCAACCTAATCTCCCTCATTTACCTAAACCTAACATTGATCAATAAATCCACCTTCTTATGATATGTAATATTGAGGGACCTTAGAGTTTCATTTCTACATAAATCAATGCTCTTAATGATAATGAATATGCTACTGGGGTCTTCTGATTCGATCATGAGGACTCTTTATCACCACCTATCCCAAATCCTATTCCACCAAACAATCAACCAAATTCCTAGCCGATCCATTACACTAGCTTCCCTATCCATACCTCAAGGATTCTATTACATAGATTAACATGTGATAATGTGTGTGCATATATATACATGTGGCACAAAGTAATAATCAACCATAAAACCTTAAGGATGATATGATTATATGATTATCAAACTCTAATCATTAATGAGATGGGAAACTATGCCCTAATCAAACATTATAAAGCATCATGTAATGATCACTAAATCTAATAGGCAATGAGGGATCATGATTTTTGAGTTTATCTCTATTAATAAAAAATGGGAAAGATCTAGACACTAACTCAAATTTTAATTCATGCCAAGTGATCTACCAAAACCATAAATACATGATATCTATGTGGATCCCTATAAGTGCCTCAAGGTGAACTCATTAGTCATTATTACTCCCACTTTCCTAGAATATATTACTTGATTTCTAATCGTATTAGTCCCTTTTGTGTTCTCTTCGTATTCCTCATAACAAAATTCTATCCTAGCTACAATGGCCACCTCCTCCTTGAACCCTGAAGATGAGTTAGAGTTTTGAGACACTACATTCCTAAATAACTTTACACATTTTATGTACTACAATGTAATGTTTAATACCATTGATATAGTACCCAAATCATTTGGTAGTGATGATGAGGATGATGTCAAATTTTAATATGCCCTTTAGCCTATGAGAAGTGTGGGTTATACAAATCCATGGCTAAGCCTAAGGTCTTTCCTTGTACTAACTTGTCTATAAAATTATTTCTCATGGTGAAATGGGAACATGATGACATCCATGACATGGTATACTTAATAAATAACTAACATTAAATTGAACACATCTTAGGTTCTACCTTCAAATCCTACTATAACATCCCAAAATTTATAGTCACCTACTACTTGGCTATCATGACCACCCAGACTAGCACTCACCAAATTCATGACATCGTAAAGTATTGGGTCAAGAAACTTGATGTAAGGTGGGTCAACAAGAAAAACATGAATACATATACCATCCACACTTTAAAATAGGGAACATACATTAGAAATATCCTTCTTAATAAAATTTTTAGAGAGGGTGAATTTTTGCATGTCAACCTCCTATGGATTTCCCTACTCCACATAATCCTCCAATGTGATTAGGTCCCTGACCTAGGAGGGAAAATCAATTTCAACATGATAAAGATAGTGGTATATGCTTGAGGAGGAGGTAACTTCTACATTATGAGATACATAATAGACATGGTCTATGGGATACTCACATTTAATCCTTTTTATTTTCTATCATGGGTTCCCAAGAGTTCGGTATTCCATGTAGTTTTTTAAAAACCATATGGACACCATTATTCGAACCAAAAATAAGAGATCTATGATTCCTTCTACATAGTGGTATATAAGGCCATCATTGAGGCACCCATGCCCCAAATATCAAAGGAAATATGGGACTATTTTAAGTCCATTAGGGACTATTGGTATTATAGGGATGATAAAATCATTTGGGTGGTAGGTATTCTCAAGTCTCCTCTTTGCCTTCCCTATTAGGTCGTATACTACCTACTAGAGTAGGAAATGATGTACTAACTAGGGTAATGCATATTCAAGCACTACATCAACTACTATTAAAGGTCCTTCCTACCTCTCTTAATCACTATTAGACACCACATGTACTATGCCTTAATTCCTCTATAAAAGATGGTAATTGGGAGAGACTCATTTATCTTGAGCTGAGTCAAGCACCAAGATTATGATCTACATGACATAATAAAATCCCATTTAGAGAATAAATTAGCCTATATAAACCTCAAATATGGACACCAAGTTGAGGATGATTATGAAATATACATTAATCTAATATATGATCAAAATTTGTTCATTCAATGTGAGTTTTAGAAGAAGAAGACAAGAAATCAGGCCCAACCCAGGCCATCTTCCCAAGTTGGCCTTGCCTTTCCATGTCATCCCATCCTAGTGAAGAGGTTCAATAAACTCCCCTAGATTTCAAGGATGATTATATAATGGTACTTATAAATTTTACTTTTATTTCTCTTCCTACACCTCAACCCTTATATCTACCTTTACAACCCCCTCTAGTTCAAGTAGCATGAACTTAGGCAGTTTAGCCTTGGGTGGTCTAACCTCAAGTGGCTCCAATATAAATAGATTAACCCTAATATACAAGGTACCTAAGTTTCAAAATTAGTATTAACTTGGAAACAAGTCTAAGGTGAAACCAATAATCAACACCATCATAGATCCCTTCCCTTGTTCCCTTCACTCTCTAATAACCCTCATGGCACGACCTAGTTTCTCCACTCCTTAGTAGTCCCCCTGGTGGTACCTACCCTATTCCCCATTTTTATCCATACATATTTCACCCAAATGACTCTATATTTGGCCATGTATAATTTTATCACCTATTATTTTCCATCTACATCATCCATTGCACAATTAAGGACCTCTTTGGTGCCCTTATTGGTCATTCTATAAGTCTAGGTACCTATAGGTGCCTTAAAATCAAAAGTGAAAATACAACTATAGTGATAATTAAAATTGTGTTCACATATCCATAATATTAGACCATTATGAATACACCCTCTATGGCCTAAAAAATTCCTTAGTTGGTCCTCATGACCTCTACACCCCTAATCCCTTAATTGTAACATCTAGAGTTGATTTGGGGAAAAGGCCAAGAAAGAAGTATAAGGAAGACCATGGTTGAACTTTTATATAGGTACCTACTTCTCCCTCTCAGCCTCCTCCATAGGATCCCACTACCACTACTACACCACCCATGATGGATTCCCACATTGTTCTTAGGCCTCCCATTTCCATCATCTTGGGTGCCCAAGGATTTGGCTTTGACTAGTCAATTTCCTCTTTTCTAATGAATGACCCTCTCCATAGAATAATATCCCCATAGGTTAACTTGACTCAAACCTATTGGGAATCATATATGTTCCCTTAGGCCTCACTATTCATCTTGCCTCCTTATGCCCATATACCTCCTCCTCCTCTACTACTTTCCTCAATCATCCCTTATACATCAACCATGCCCCATCCACCTCATCCTTCACCTATCACCACCATCTCTATCACCCCACCAATACCTCTTCCCATTCTAGGAATGGTCATAGTGTCATAAGCACCTAAGGTGATAATGTACGGTGACATTAATGTATAGTGGAACTTCAACAATACCATAAGAAACATACATAGGATCCTCACTTAGAATTTCATATAGGAGAAGAACCCTATGGTCTATTAGACCCATTAGGATATTTTCTCCCTCACCAAGGTGAGGAATTCCATGAGAGAGGAAAAGGTAGTTGAAGACCCAGTCTCAATCCTTCAAACCATGTATGACATGTCAAACAACCTGATGGAGGACATACAGGAGAAAGTTTGAGCCTTGGAAGCAAAACTAAAGATATCCTTCCCTATTGAGATAATTGGATAAGTCAAGGATTCCCTATTACAACTTTTATCACCTCTATAAAATGTAGTGGGGACTTTGACAGGTAACAAAATGCATATCTAAAGGACCTAGTCTTATTTGGAAATAATTGCTCTATTAGAAAGCAATTTCATAAAGCTAGTAGTTATAGTGTACAAGGTCATGTTCTTAGAATTAAATCTCATTCTGACTTAATAATTAAACCTATACCAAACATATGATGAGATCATGAGGGATACAATTGAGGAATGGTTGAGCCTAGTGATACCATAGTGCCCCATGGAAGAAGGAAATAAAAATATATTAGCTTACTTTAAGGAGGTTAATATCTCTATGATACTCCATCTGAATACCACTCCATTAGAAAATCACGAGTTTAGAGTCCACCTAGGTCACTTTAACTAGGCCATGATAAAGAAGGTGGCTAAGGCTAACAAGGCTGGGGCTTAGGTGGTACTATAACTCTCCACCTAATCCATGCATTAAATAGGTGTAAAAATTCAAGATGGATATGAAGGCCCAACTCTAAATTTATCAAAGGTTGGTGGCCTATTCAGAGGTGATATTTTGAGAGCCACCAATTAATTTATTCGAACTAGACTAAGAGTTTGACTTAGTAGTAACTACACTAGCTATCAAAAGAACTAAGTCTAGGAAGTTGGGAAGTGGTTCATCTAAGGCCCATCCACACATCAATTGGGTGGGCCCTTAAGGTTTTTTTTGAAGTGAGTTAGGAGGATTTTATTCTCTTTTTGAAATTGATATGGTTAAAATAACATGGAGTGAACATCATGGCCTAGTATGGGAATCTTGTGCTGCTTAGAGGTGAGACCCATCCTCATCTATAAATGTATAACTATATTATATTTTATAGGTTAATAATTATTAGTCCTAAAACATTGTAAGATTTAAGCTAGGATTTTTCCATATTTTCCTTCACTTTTTTGAGTGTGTATGTATTTCATGCTCTATACTTTTATAAACAAACCTTTTTAATGAATGCAATCTTTCATTTTCTATAAAATTCATGATTTATTTATTAAAATCCATCCATTATTTCTAGTTATTTAATGAATGTTAATGTTGATAAAATTAAGATAATGCCTTACTACTCATTAATTTTAGTGGTTATTATATGTGTTGTTCTAACCCATTTATGAACCCTTTTTATTTCCCTTACAATATTTGTAATTTGTGTGTTAATATATAGATTATGTTTGAAGAGTTTGTGTTATTTGCTATGTTTTTTTTTTTAAATTTTGATATTTAGTGAGGGGTTTATAGATCAAGAATTATTCCTTATTTTCTCAAACTCCTCCCATTGTGTAAAAATGAGTCAAAACTCTCAATGAAACTCAACACATAGTGGTGTAGCTATGAAAGGCACTTATCTTGGTTCTTGAAGCATTAACACTTTAAAGCTTGGAAACACTCTTCTCTACCCTAACTTACCCTCCTTTTTATGTTTATTTTAGAATCCAAACTTTCTCCCCTACTTTATAAATCTTTGAGGTAACTCAATAGTAAATGGAAAGTATAAGATACTTTGATTGGTAACTAATCCAAAGTGTAATTACACATATCTTGAACCCTTGGTGGTAACATGCATGAATCTTTGATTATAAAAGGTTAAATTTCTTAGTTATTTCATTAAAAAAACATCAATCCTAAAATTAATGAGAGGATATTTTATCTCATGCATTTTACCCCAATTTCCTATTCGAGATGCTCAATCTCATGAGTGCCTTCAGAGGTAAAAAGGATATTGGGCCCAACAACAAATGGTGTTCCTAAAATAATTATATCTACTAGATTTTTTTTTTTACTTATTGCTTTTAGAAAACCTTCATGTCTAATTTTGGGACAAAGATGAACCTTAATTCAATATACCATATAGAAATTGATGGACAAATTAAAAGGATGGATCAAGTAGTGGAAGACATGATGAGAATATATGTAATAGATCAACAGCCTAAATAGAAAGATTAACTCTATCTACTTGAATTTTCATATAATAACACCTACCATTATATTATAAAAATGACACCTTTTTAAGCCATCTATGGGTGAAGGTGTATAACTCCTCTTAGCTAGGATGGTTTAGAAAATTGGGTTATTATTGGTCTAAAAACTATTCATGAGTATGATGGTCAAGTGACTCGTAATAAGCAAAGGCTCAAAGCTACCTTTGATAGGCAAAAGAGTTATGATAATATTAAAATATCACCAAGAGAATTTGAGGTGTAGGATAAAGTATTCCTATGGGTTAGACCATAAAATGTCTCAATAAAGTTTGGAAAGGCATCCAACATGGCTCTATGATATGTTGTTGTATTTGACATAGTGGAGAAGATTAGTCATGTTGCCTACCATATATCTATTTCTCCCTCTCTCTCAAAAATACATGATGTTTTTCATGTGGCATTGTTACACAAGTATGTTTCTAATCCCTCTCATTTTATGGATGGGAATAATTTCTAAGTGGTAGATTACGATATGATTCAGTTGGACCCTATTATTATCTTAGTCCATCATAGAATTGATATGTGAAAAATAAAAAAGCAACAAATTCTAGTCCAATGGGATCAATTGAGTGAGACTAGTTCAACCTGGGAAGATGAGTCTTTTTAGACAACATTATCCTCACCTTTTTATGTGGGTCTTGGGGTAACAACTCTTTTAGGTAGGGTGTATGTCAAATATGACCTAGGAAAATTGTGATCTTATTTATTATCTAAATTTTTCATGTGCTTTTTTATCTAATTCATGTTTACTAATTGTATTGAGGTTTTATTTCATTAGCTGGTTATATTATTTTAGAATGATTTTATGATTTTTTTATATGCCAATACTACTAATGTCACTTCTTTATTTTAGGTAGATGGTCAATATATGATCTAGGTCTATGCTAAAAATGAACACCTCAACATCATTCCCATCTCATATAGGTAAGAAATATTTAAAAAGGTAATAATATGATATTAATGTGTTTACCAAGTCATGTGTTCTTAGTTTTGTGACATCTTGTTTGTGCTTAAGTTAATATTATGTTGTTCATGCATGAATTAATTTTATATTTTTGGAAACCAAAATTATCACATGGATAATTGTGTTGTTTTTTAGTGTTAAGACTATGTAAATGAATACCTTGGATTCTATCACCTTACTACATAATAGCTTTTATCTTGGTTTGAAATCCTTGCTTGAAGGCATGCTAATATTAAAAAAAATTATTGTTAGAATTACAAATAATGATGTGGGTGGTGAATCATTTTCCTTAAAATAATCCTTAAATTTCACTTAACACTTATGAAGCATTCATTCACATACATACATTAACCAATACATACACAAACATCTATGAAATCAAACAACATAAGAACATCAGATATAAGTGGGAAAACATATTATGGGATAAAATCCACTGATGCATAGATTGGAATAAAATCATATAATCAATGAATCAAATTTTTTTTCAAGCACCAACCACATAAGAAGTACCAGCCCCTCACTAGACAAACACTAACTCAAATAGTCCTTTAGCAAGCACCAACTTGAAAGGAGGCTCCAACCCCATAGGTAACTTAGAATAAACTCATATACCTTGAAAATATAGTAAAATTATAAAAAATATTTATCTCTCAAATAAATATGACCTCCTTTTTTTATCTTCTCACTCTTCTCTCTCTCTCTCAAATGGCCTATTAGACCTTCTCACTCAGTTATCCCTTTCTTTGGTAGAATTAGGTCAAATGACCTTGCTAATCACATATATAAACATAGATATATATTAATTAAATATTAGAAACACATATATTATTATATTAAATCCCCTTATCTGGTTTCCAAAACTCTACATCATTCATTCATATGCTCAATATTCTAACTAGTCAAATTAGTCCTATTAGACCTTCTCTTTATACTTAACTCTTGCTTTTACCCATATTGGTCGATAAAGAACCTAAACATAATTTGATCAACCTTAAAATATATCAACATAAACATTTAATAATTAAAATAACCATTAAATATGTTTGTCATTAACCTTAAGTTCCAAAACCATCATTAGGTCTAATGGAGACCTAATGTAATCAAGTCTTCTCTAAGCACACGTTTCACTTAGGCTTCATTGGATTACCTCGAACATAAAAAAATGTGTGAAAAAATTAATAAAATATCAAATTATACCATTTATAATATTACCTTATTTCCTCAACATCATTTATCTCATTTCACTCTTTTAACCACACAATTAGGTCTACTCACCATTAGGCCTTCATACTACTAGAAAGTCTATATTGCAAATATGAATCATACACTCAAATTTTATAGATAATAATAATAAAAAATAACATTTATATAATAAAAATTAATTAATTTTAAATATTATGTTCATTATAATTCATCAAATATTGCAAAATACCTCTAACTGATCAACTTCATATGCTCACTCAAAACTGGACACACGCCTTAAGAACCTAGTCAAAAGATTTTGAATTTTAAAACCTTCATAAGAGTTTTATAATGAATAAAAATGTGTTAAAATGATAATATGAGACCTAAATAATAAATTAATGTTCATTTTATTCATCAAATCTATGCAAAAATACTTAGGAACAACATTCTCACTCATACATAGAAAACTACATGTAGCATAAAAAACATAGTCAAGAAGATCAAGTACTAAAACATCTATGGGAGAAATTTTATGATATTACAATGGGTTTATATGAAACTTAAAATTAATTATATAATATTTTAAAATATATATTACAACTTTTAATATTAATATTGGTCTTATAGACCAATCTCATATCTTCACCCTACATAGACTTCACTTTGTTAGATAGATCACTTTGAGAAAAAAAATTAGCATATTTGTGTGCAAAAAAAAAAAACTTATAAACAAAGTGAATATGAGTTATTGGTATTAAAAAATTAATCCATGCATTTTTATTTGTCATTATTCCTCTCCAACAAATCCCTAATCTCCTTCTCACTACTACCTAGTTTTATCATTATCTTGCTCATTAGGCCCTTTTAGTGATATGCCAAATTTCATGACAAGTTTATCAAATTTTAGGTATTAAATATTATCATAAAATTACATAGTAAAAAAATAAAATTATCACACATTATCCTCCATCCATTTTTATGATTTTTCTTGGTCAACCCTGTCTACTACATCAAAATTATGACAAACAAGGGGTTTCCTTGAAATTCTACTTACTCTTATGGAAAAAAACCACATGTATAATCTTGGAATATATATTTACATGTTAAAAAAATATAAATAGCTAAAAAAAAAACATTATTATCCATAACCAACAAGATCTTTCCTATCAAGCCATTATGAGGGTTTTAAATGGATTCCCTTCTTAGCAATCATCCATAAAGGATCACCCTCAACTCTAAAAATAATGTTATGAAATTCAATATATAAACATTAAAAAATTTCCATTAAATATTTAAGATATCATGAAAAATTTTAATGTGAATTTGAGCATAATAAATTCCTTCTTGGGTCTACAACAACCGATTTTATGCACACAAAAAACCTTAACATGAATTTACATGTTTTCTCCTTTAGGATATGAACTAAAACTTGGTAAAAAAAATTAACACAACCTATCACACCTTTATAAATTATATAAATATATTTTTCACCTTTTAAAATGATCTTGACTCCTAATTAGGCCACATTTGGTCTCTTTGCACACTAGGCCTTGAACTGCCAATCGTGCTTAGACCAGGATCATACATTGAAACCTATTGTAATATTATAAAAACCTAATTATCATGTAAAATGACCTCATAAATTATTCAAAAACTAACACCCATCAAATCATAGGTCTCATACTACTTACTTCATCATGTTACCAAATCTATGCGTCCTCACTAAGTCTCTCAATTAAGGCTTAAACCTCAAAACTTGACCTTGAAACTCATCTAAAGGATTATTTTCCTATTGATCATGTTTACATATATTTTTATACTATATAGTTCATTTATTAAAAAAAATCACCAATATTGACTATGCTTCATGCATAAACCTTCTCTTAGGGTTGGACTAGGCTTCGCAGGATACCTAGTAAACAATAGTATCTTAAATTGTATCATGATATTGACTTTGACATGACATAAACCTTAGTATAATTAAACTTTTTCCTTAAAATTATCTCTTTATATATTAAATATGTTTCCTACAAATTTTATCTTGTCATGAGACTTCTTTGACACATATCATCTCATCATGCACAACCTCACCTCTGGTCTTGATATTAATGACATCTATCTTGAATTTGACATTAATGACAACAATAATTCTTAAAAAATAATAATAATAATAATAACATACCTAAATATTTTTACACTAAATTGGACCATTTTATGTTTATAAAGTTTAAAACATTTCATAAAAAATACCCATGAAGGGAGTCATGGTGGATGCTACCATTCATTTTGAATTACGTGAAATTTAATAATCATATTTGGAAAGATTAGTGTTTCAACCCAAAGACTTGGAAAAATGTGTATTTTATGAAACATTATTTTTATTTATTTGGTCAACTATTAGAAAATTATGGAGAGCAACCTAGGGTTCCATGGCTTACCATGTATTGGCCATCATTACATTGATGAGCCTAGTTATTTTGGGAACCATGATGGAAATATGGAAAAATGGTAACAACATGGAGTTGGTAATGGAAGTAGATAATGAAAAATAGAGGTAGGAAAAGATATAATGAAGCTATAAGGGAGCACAAAAGGAGAGAGAAAAAATAAAAATGGTGAGTAAAGGGAAACTTACAAGATTTTATTTAAGAATGGTAAGTTTCAAAAACCTCACATTTTTTTGTCTCTTTTTTGGTTTTATAAATGTGAATGTAACACTAGATTCTCTATTTTACAATTTCTTTTAGATATTTACATTTAATGAGAACATGATGGACCTTAAAATGTGTTTAGGTTCTATATATTTTCATGAACAAGTGAGCCATTATCCACTCTATTGTGTAGAGGGTGAAACCCTTGCACATGATTGTAAATGTCCTTATTTATATGATTTCATTCTGGTTATCAATGAGATGTTTGACATTGAACTATGGAATGTTTTTAACAATATGTGGAGATATTTCAAGCTCATCTTTCCCATACATGGTGTATAAATAAGTTGAATCTCAGCCACATAGTTAGTTGGCAAGTGTGTCTAAGATTGCTTGTGTATTTTATTATGATAGGGGTCTTTTGTTTTTGTTTGGTGAGTCCTTAGTTTGTGGACATGGTATTTATATTTTAATTTTGGTTTAACTTCCTATATGTTATGTGGATGGCTCATTATAACCATGTATTAATAAATTTATGGTTCTACCATGTATTAATAAATTTGTCTATTCATCCTTATCCATTGTAGATACAATTCTAATAATTTATTTTTCTATCATAAATTTGGTATTAAGTAAATTTGTATGCTTTCCTTGATTGCATATAGTTTTTTCTTTGATGATCATTCACATATAATTTTGTGTTAATCAAATTCTAATGTGGTTTAGTCATTCTTGACTATGAATCAATAGAAATTAATTTATTGATCAATTTTAGAACTTGGTTTGAGTCATATTCTACTAAGCATTAATGGAAATCCTATATTGATCAATTTGGAATATTGTCATTCACCATGCTTGGTTATAGGTTATTATTTAGTTATATAATATTTTCATGGACTATTAAAATAATATAAAGGTCACATGTATTTAGTGGATTGAGTAATTAATTTATATTTGAATACAATGCAACAATGCATTTAGTTTATATTTAATTCATTAACATGGACTTGTGTTAGCTTATTATGTAATTTTTTATTTATTTGATTTGGGTAATAATAGTGGTAGACTCCTGAGTTTTCCATCAACTCATTATTTATTGATTATGTGTATCCATTCTAGTTAATAACATTATTTTGCAATCTTGAACTGGTCTTCATTCTTATATGATTAATTTTGGCATGCATTTAAAAGTTATAAACTATTTGTTTACTAAAGGTAGTCCCAAAATTGATTGCATGTAAATTATTATTCTTGTATCTTTATTTTGGTGAATATACATTATTTGGAAATGAGCGAGGTAATTGTTATAATATAGTCATTGATTCAAACATATTTTGGTGTCAAATGGAATCTCAAACTCTAATTCTAATTCCTTCATTGAAAAAATCCCCAAAATAGAGGCATGATAACAACTTGAGATTAAGATATTTTAGGTGAGTTTTATTTTTATAATCTAATCCTAAATTGATTTATTAAATGTTAATACTTAAATGAATTATAAAATTGGGCATTGAATTAAGGTTGTTGTATTATAAGTCACTATTTGAATGTTAACCTAAATCATATGTTTTTAATGGAATAAATTAAATAATAAAAAATAATCAATGAATAATTGGAATTCAATGAGCTAAAATCCATTTGGTTACTAAGGCTTTCCATGAGATGAAAGTGGTTCTATAGGTTGATATTGAATAATTTAGTTTGATTTGGAAACCCTTAATACCTCATAGGGTGAAATTACTTACCAAGGTCTAATTTTGAATGAATTAATTTTTTAATATGATATTTAATATGCTTCCCTAATAGGATGGGTATTAACGGTCTTCATGAAGCTATGTTTTAACATATTGAGTTTCCTTCGAGAGTAGTGTTCTAAGTTCAACTTTTACCCCTTATGTATCTAATCAAACTTATGTAAATGATTATAGTGGAATATATAAATATCAAAAATATTATAATATATTTGAGATGATAAAAAATGTGAAATTGGTAAAGCATGATGATGCTTGTGTTTATATGTGAGTAGGTAGATGATCACTACCAAATAAGGTAAGTCTAGCCCATTCTACTTGAATATTACATTGCTATGATGCACAAACCTAGTGTTTAGTTAATTTTTTTTTTTAAATTGACTTCATTAAAAATGGTTTATTGATGTAATATAGGACTCACAACCTTAGAACTCAAAAAAATTGTAGTTGGGTTCTAGGGTTTGTGATACTCCCACATATCTAGAAAAACACACAGGCAAATCAAACCTACCATATTGGTCATGAAGTATAAACCCTAAAGGATCTATAATCTCCATAAACACACTAGTGAACCACACCCATATCTAATTTTAGTGACCTTATCTAGAGGGAAAGTGAAACACTATTCCTAATTCATAGTAAGCTAATATAGTCACACAGTCAATTTTCTAATCTTTCTCAATCCTCAAATATATAGATAGGTATTTTTTATTTACCATTTTAGCATATTTTAAAATATAATAAGTTAAAAATTAGTTTGTGTCATTTATTTCATATCTTAACATTATAAATTTGTGCAACAGTTTGTTAGATTAGGTAATTGTTGTGGCTAACATGCCCCCTTTTCATAAGAAATAGGGGACCCTTTTTTTAATAAAAACTCATAACTAGATTCATGGAACTATTCTTGAATTTTATTTGGGGCCTATGACAAGTATCTAAAACTTAGGTCACCATGTTTCTTTCTTTTCATCCTAAATAAAATGATGTGGATAATGACTAGTGGGTCCAACCAGCAAGCCTCATCAATTTATGAAAGAGATCAAGACACATCTCATCTATATTCCATGATTAAGATGGGCACTCTTGCCTTGAATATTTAACATGTTAATGTTTTAAGATACACCTTACTTTCAGGTTCTCAATTTCTTAATCAAATTTGAAATGTATCTGACCTTGGAGTCCTACATGGCATTATAGAGCCTAGTTAGTTGTGAGGTGAGTAGTTAATTGATAAATCATCCTTCCACTTTAAATTAGTCATTTTATATGATTTCCATAGGGTCTTCCACATGTAAAAATCTTGTCACTACATGAACTTGGAATATTTCACTAAGGGATAGTTAGGATTTTTTTAATAAGAAAGTGCCATATAGCCATTTTTAGACTTGTCAGTCTCCTAGTTCTAATAAGGATGTTAGAACCCAAGAGGGCCCTATCCAATTAGTGAGTACCATGTGATTTATTGTTATAGGAGTTAGTCTCTTGGGATTTCAAAAGAAGGTCAGAACCTAGGATATCTTAATTCAATCAAAATCACAACATGACCCTAAGTTAGACACTATTAGTGTTCCATCCAATCACTCCATATGAAAACTAGAATGGCTAATCTCCTAGACCTAACATTTATGTCAAATATAAAGAGATACTATTCCAATAAATGGATGCCATGTCAACCAGTGACAAATTGGTTAGTCTCTTGGTCTTGATAGAGATGTTAGATCCTAGGAGATCTTGATCAAGTCAAGAGACACCACATTCCTTGAAGGTTAGTAGTGCTTAAATTTGGCCAATGAAGACCTCTCTATTGTCATACTTATTAGTCTCTCAATATGACTTAGATGTTAGAACCCAAGAGAGTCTAACATAGTGAGGGGTGCCACATGAATTGTGGATAGAAAATTTAGTCTCCCAATTTGATAAAGAGGTTAGAATTTAGGATAGCTGAACATAACATGACATGACATGTGGCATAACCAAGTAATGTAGCAGGAATCCCCCTAAAGGTCTTGGGATGGATAGAATGAAGTATAGGTGGAACCATAGGTGATAATTAGGGATGCATCATGTCACTAATAAATATCTCATATTTCCTCTAGAGATATAATAATAAAGTGATGAGATAGGCTTGGGTCTCAACTGGTACTTTTAGAAGACCACTTAGAATGTGATAAATGGCAACCTTAGAGCTCTTAGGAGACTTTAAGGGTGAGGTGGCACACACATACCCAACTCCAAACCTTGATGAAGTGGGGAATGAGACATCAATTAGACAAGTTAAAAATATCACATTACCTTTACCATATTTGTTAAGTGATGTGTAATCATATATTCCAAATTTAACTCTAGATTAGGAAATCAAGTCAAGGATTGAGCCACCTAGTCAAATTTGAATCCATGATAGATGAACCACAAAATGCCATGAATGTAGGGGGGATGAATCCAAATTTATATAAGTGTCTCAAGGAAATCTCCTTAGCCACTATAGAGTTGAGCTACCAAATTTGGCCTCCATGCTCTCTTCTCTCACTTACTAATTTTGTTTCCTTCCCTTTCATTTTAAATATTTTGACAAATTTCATCCCACAATAATGGCCACTTCCTCTTCAAACCCTAAGGTTGAGTTTGAGTATAGGGATACTCTATTCTTAGATGGTTTGACTTAGTTTAATAACTATAATGAATTATTCAAGGGCATCAACAAGGTGCCCAAAAAATTAATTACAATGAAAAGATAAAGTTGAGTTTAAAGACACCTTACGAGCATACCAAAAGTGTGGTCTACACTGAGTCATTACCAGGATTAAAGTCCTCCCTTTCACTAACTTATTCAATAAGCTTTTTTCTCTATTATATGAGTATAGGATGATGTTTACAATTACGTATACTCAAAGGGCTCTCAGCACTAGATTGCCAATATCTCAAGCATGACTTACAAATCTTAATACAATCTCTTAGACCCCACTTTTTCATGACTTAGAGGTGGTGAAAAATTATAATGACACCTTCCAAATCTACGACATCTTTTAGGACTAGGTAGAGACCCTAAAAACTAAACAAGATGTCAATTCCTACATGATATACACCTTCAAGGAGGGGGTCCAGATTAAAATATCCTACTAAATTGGCTATTCAAATCCCTAGATTAGCTTCAAATAAATGAATAGTGGGTGCCCTTGATTTCTATGATCTGGGACAACTTCCAAGTCACTGACTTAGGATATGTGGTTAATTTAAATGTGGTCAAAGTGATAAAAAATGCATGGGCAGGGGGAACATTTTTACATGATGAGCTATATCATAGACATGGTTTACGGGACACTCACTTTCAATCTCTATGCCTTTCCTACATGGGTTCCCAATGGCCTTGTGGTCCATATAGTTTTATATAAACTATATGGCCACTAATACATAAACAACATCTAAGACATTTTAAAATGCTTCTACCCAATGGTATATAATATGATTAATGAGGAACCTATGCCTTGTCTTTCATAAGAAATTAGAAATTTGAAGGCTCTTATTGGGGACTATTATAAATTTTGAGAAGACACAGTTATCTGGGTCATATGCATTCTTAAGTAGCCCTAAAATTACCATATCACATCCCATATCTCCTTGAAAAGGTTGAAATCACTTATTAATTAATGGAAGGCATTTTTGGGAACTATATTATTCACCAATAGAAGGCCTACCCACCTCTCCCAATCACCATCAAGCATAATGTGTACAACTCCTTCCCTCCCTTAAAAAATATGGCAACTAGTTGTGACTTTGGCATTAGACAGAGCCAAACCACAGGATTGGGACCTAAAGGGAATGATTTAATCCCATTTGGATAAATAATCAAGTTGCCTTAATCTCACGTATGGACACTATAAAATAGATGATGATGAGTTATATCTAAATATCATGGATGACTATGAGGTGATCATGAGGATTGAAACTTATGCAACTCCACCATAAATGCTTTGACCCAAAGCCACCTAGGCTCTAAGGTTTGACATCAGTTAAACATGGAAATGAGATTGAGATAGGATAAATATATGGAACTAGTATAAGTCCTCACCTTACTCCCTCCTCTTTTGAGTTTCCCTCTACAATACCACCCCTTTTCCCTATAATTCCACCTCCTTCACCCTTCACCCAAACATACATAGACTCCACCTTTCTTGTCTTCCTAAATTATTTGTCCCATATAATCCATTTCATTCCCTAGCTTATAACTTTCTTGTTTCCCCTATCAACTATTTATCAAATGCAAGTGCCTGTGAAGGCCCCATATATGTCAACCACCTCATTTATTCTAGGAGTAAGTTCACCCATGTGCATGTTTCCATTGATTGATGTCATCTATATAATCCCTATAATAATGCAAAAATTATCACATTCAACCGTTTAAACCCTCATTACATTTAATACTTCCATAAAATCATCTAGATCTGACCCATGTAAAAGGTTGAGAAAGAAGTGAAAGGTAGTTCATACCTGACCCATGGTATATATGATAGTTACTCCAAGTCCATCTCCTTCACTAGTTTCTTTTGTTCTTATGAAACTCACCCTATTGGTTCATATCATAGTTACCTACCCCACTTTTTCCATCACCTTGATTTCCTATGGATTTATTTTTAATTATCTAATCTCATCCATCTTGCTAAATACCCCCTCCCAAGGGTCATCACCCCTCAGGTGGCCATGACCTAGAGTTAATGGTAGGCATAGATGTTCTCATGGGTCTTATATTTAATTTTACCCCTTATGATTCCATGTCTCCTCCACCATTATTTTCATCCTTTACTCCTTCCACTTCCTCCATCCATCCCTTGCCTCATCTTCCATTGAGCAATACCATATCTACCTCCCCACCTACATATTATGCCCTTAATCATTAACATGTATAGGGATACGTGTATCTAACTTATATCTTGCATAACCCTTTTCCATATTATTTTACATTTATATATGCATTATTATGCTTAGTATGTTTTCCTATGGGTGACACATGGCCTTGTTAGACTATATATAGGTGGTAGGGCTAGTTATTAATCATCATATTTGAGTATTCATTCTTGTTGCTCCCTTGAAGTGGCTTATATATTATTCATATCTTATAATATATTTTCATATCATTGTGATATACTCATATATATTTACTTATTTTATAAATTAATATCATTCCAAGTTGTTTCAGAGCATTGATTTGGGCCATAATCAAGTTAAAAACCCTAGATCTTGAATTTTTTATATATCTCACAAAATGGTAATGAATTTCTCTATATTTTTTTTAATAGAGTGGTGAAATAATTCAAGTAAGCTTCCATTAAAATTTCAACTCATTTGGATATGTTTTGTAAAAGGTATCACTATTTTAGGTTTTTTCATAAATTTACTCCATAGCTCATAAATTGTAAAAAAATTCAAATTTATTTACATTTTTAGAAATCATGGAAAAAATTAGTTTGGGTTTATTATATATTTGTGATTTGAATCCATCATATTTAACAATATTCATAGTCAAATTTGGGTCAATGGGGAAAAATAAGGCTCACCATCAAGCCTTCTTATGGTTGGTCCTAACACTCGTGGATAGGGGAAAGGCCAAGAAACACCTAAAAATCCTTCAGAGGATGACATGAAGTATAAAACCTCTAATATTATTTCTCAAATTTAGTTAAATATATATGGCTTAATGTAAAAGGATGTGCAATTCCAAACTCAAATGTGAGTAATACAAGAGGAACATAATGGTGTGAGTAATAAATTACATCAGATCATGGCATAAATGGATACTATTTAATCTCATTTTCTTATAAAAACACTCCAATTTTTCCTTTTGGTCCTCCCCCTCTCAACACTAACACCACCAATATAGGGGTGAAAATGATTTTGCCAAAAGTATATGTACGCAAGTTTGATGGTAAGGATCCACTCACTTTGATCACTCAAATTGAAAATATATTTGATTTAAACCAAACTCCTAAATCTCAAAAGGTGGTTACGGCATCTCTATATGTATAAATTGAGCCATTCATTTGGTATCATTAATTGTGTGGTTAAAATAAGAAGACTGGTGTTCCTATTACATAGTCAGTATTCTCTGATGAACTGATGTCTTATTATTGGGATAATGTTTTTGAAAACTAATTTAACTAGTTAGCCAAACTATGACAAATAATAATAGTGAAGGATTATATTAATCAATTTCAAAATATATCCTTACATGTCAAGGACATCACTAAGGCAAATTTTATTGACCTTTTTCTAGGTGGACTAAAAGATAATATTCAATTGGAAGTTTGTATCTTTAACCCCAAAACTATATCCAAAGCTATACCAAGGGCATGTTAGTAGAAGAAAAAAAGATGATCAAATATCATCATTTCATTACTAGCTATAAATTGACCTTCCCAACTCCATCACTACCTCAACCTACCAGATTAACACTATAATAAATTGAGGAGAAGCATGCCAAAGGGTTGTGTTATGGTTGTGACAAAAAATGGAGCAAAGATCATCGATGTGCTGAAAAGAAGTTATTTTACATTGAAGGGGCCAATGAGGATGAAGAATATGAGGAGGAATCTAGTGAGGGTTTTAAAGTACCTGAGGATAAAGTTGTATATTCTCAACATATTACTTCCTTCCATTCCCTTGCAGGTGTTTCTACTCCTTAGACTCTTAAGGTGGTAGGTTTCATTAAGAAACAAAAGCTCACAATGTTGATTGACTCATGTAGCACATATAATTTCATTAATAATAAGTTGGATACACATTTGAATTGTTTCATCTCCCCAACCCCAAAAATTCAAGTCATGATTATAGATAGTGGTACAAATAATTATTCTAGAAAATCTCATAGTATTAAGTTAGCAATAAGAGATTATTTTCTAGATTATCCTATGGTTGCTATTGCTATGGGTGGGACTGAGATTGTTTTAGGAGTTTAATGGCTCACCACATTGGGTACTATTGAGATGAATTTCTAAGAACTATTCATGTGATTTCATCCTGAAGGTAATCTAGTAGAGTTACATGGATTAAGATATAAATCTCCACAAGTGGATAGTTCACATCAGATGACCAAGATGTTGAAAAAAGGTGCTGAAGGATTTGTGGCATGTTTATTTTCCATTGATGTTCAACAAATTAATGAGTCTAACCATCCTAATTTATAACAAATATTAGATAAATATTTAATTTTTTTTACCCCATTCCAAAAGGTCTTCCTCCTAGCCATACCCATGATCATGCCATCAAACTCATTCCTAGAAGTATGCCACCCAACATCAGACCATACATATATCCTTATGCTTATAAGATTGAAACTAAAAAATTAGTACAAGATTTTTTGGATGTTGGAACCATTCATCATAGCCAAATTGAATATTCTTCTCTAGTAGTCATAGTGTGAAATAAAGATGAAGCTTAAAGGATGTGCCCAAATTATAGAGAGCTGAACAAGTTCTCTATCAAAGATAAGTTTCTTATTCTTGTAATTGATTATTTTTTAGATGAATTACATGGTGTTGTTTATTTTACCAAATTAGATCTTCACTCAAGGTGTCATCAAATCTATATATATGAGGAGGACATTCCTAAAATAGATTTTCGTACCCACGAAGGCCATTATGAATTTTTGGTCATGCCTTTTGGTCTCACCAATGCACCATATACATCTTCAAGTTTGATAAATATTATTTTTAGGCCATTTTTGAAAAATATTATACTTGTGTTTTTGATGACATCTTTATTTATAGAAAAATTTGGGAAGACCACTTACAACATGTGAAATAGGTACTCTTAGTTCTCGAACAATATAAGTTTTATGCTAAACCATCCAAATGTCTTTTTAGAGTCCAAGAAGTGGAATATTTGGGTCATATTTTATCACATGAGGTATTAAAAATTTATCCTTAAAAAATCCAAGCCATTATGGAGTGGCAGATTCCTAAGACACTTAAGAAACTAAGGGGATTTCTAGGGCAAACTCATTACTATCATAGATTTGTAAAACACTATGGTAATATTTAAACACTACTCACTTCCATTTTGGAGAAAGACTCCTTCCAGTGGACTAATATAACAACTAAGGCATTTGAACATCTAAAAATGGCTCTATGCACCACCCCAATATTAGCTACTCCAAATTTTTCTAAAAATTTTGTGGTTGAATGTGATACATCTAGATATGGTATGGGTATAGTACTCATGAAAGAGGATAGGCCCATTAAACTTGAAATTTGATAATTGAAGGGTAAAAATTTGCTCAAACCCATCTATGAGAAAGATATGATGGATATTCTACATGTAGTCAAATAATGGAGACCTTATCTATTGGGTCATCACTTTTAGAAAAAGACTGATCATGATATCCTTAAATTTTTTTAATAATAATGGTTATCCTCTGAATAAAAAAAAATGGGTGATAAAAATGTTAGGTTTTGATTTTGAAATAGTTTACAAGAAAGGAAAATAAAATGTGGTGGTCAATGCACTATCTAGGTGTGAAGGACTAGTTAAGGCATTATTATGTTCCATGAACATTTGGTAGGTAGATTAGCTCAAGGAAGCAATGTCAAAATGGGATAATGATATTAATAATATCTAATAGGGTTCAAATGCAATTAAAAATTTTACATGGAAGGGGAATGCATTATGGTACAAAGATAGATTATATCTATGTTATAATTCTCTTCTCAAAAATAAAATCCTTTAAGAACTTCATGCATCTCCACCTGGGGGTCACTCAAGTTTTTTTAAAACCTATCTTAAAGTCAAGAAGGATTTGTTTAGAAATTAATCAAGGGGGATGAATAGAAATATGTGGTTAAATGTATGGTCTATCGTAAAAATAAAGGTGAAACCATTAAAACCCTAGGTCTTTTAAAACTATTATCCATCCCTAGTCAATGATGGGAAGAGGTATCTATGGATTTAATTACTAGGTTACCATGATCTGAAGGTAGACATGGTATCATGGTTATCATTTATATACTCAAAAAGTATGCTCATTTTTTTTCTTTATCTCAACCATTGGTGGATAGTATAGTAGCTTTGACCTTTCTCCATACAATTCAAAAAATGCATGGTATTCCCAAGATTATTGTTAGTGATCAAGATCCCATATTTACTAGTAATTTTTCGATATAATTATTTGCATTTTTGTGAACCTTATTAAATCATAGATCATACTATCATCCTCAATACAATGGAAAAAATGAGGTAGTCAATAAGTGTCTAGAATGGTTCCTTCATTGCTTTGTGTTAGATAAATGAGATAAATGGGTTTGATGGCTACCCTTGGCTGAATGGCGGTTTAATAATTTAGTGCATAGTTCATCCAAAATGTCTCATTTTATGGAATTTTATGGATACCATCCTCCATTCCTCACTTCACCCTTGAAGGCCCACCCAAATGTGCGTGTAGTGGATGAACACATTCAACATAAATAGGATGTCCTTTCTAGTTTACATGGAAATTTAGATTTGGCCTAGAATTACATGAAGTAATAGGTAGATCAACACAAAAGTGAGAGGAATTTTTAAATTGGTGATTGGGTCTTTGTTCACATGAATCCATATAATTAGATGTCCTTGAAGAAACATAAAAATGATAAGTTATCTCCCAAGTATTATGGCCCTTATTAGATATTATAAAAAATTGATAATGTTGCCTACATGCTAGAATTTCCTCTATCCACTCACATTCATCTAATATTTCATATATCTTACCTTAAAAAGGTCATTGGACATAGATTTACCACTAAAACTAAGTTAATAGAATTAGATGAGGAAGGGAGGGTTATTATTGATGTCGAATTAGTTCTTCAAATGTTCACTAAATAGCTATGGTCCAAACTGATTATAGAGTATCTAATCAAATGGAAGAATCTACCATCTAGATATTCTTAATAGGAGGATGAATAATTCATGCATCAACATCTGAGATTGATTCAACATTGAGGACAACATTATTTTTAAAGGGAGGGGCATTCTATGCCATTAACCATAGGCATGTATAGGGATATGTGTAGTTGAATTATGGCTTGCATAACCCTTTTACATATTATTTTACATTTATCTATGCATTATTATGCTTATTAGGTTGGCATATGGGTGTCACATGGCCTTTTTAGACTATATATAGGTGGTAGGGTTAGTTATTAATCATCATATTTGAGTATTCATTCTTAATACAAGCATTTGGGAGGTTGTCCCCTCGAAGTGGCTTATCTATTATTCATATTTTTTGTTATATTTCCATGTTATTGTGATATACTACTATATATCTACTATTTGGAAAATTAATATCATTTCACTACACCTCCTAAGACTCGAAGGATGGTCATAATAATTTAGGTGATAGAAATGATGTATGGCACCCCAAAGGTGTAATGGGATTTTGATCACACCACAATGAGTATGAAAAATATCCTCACCACGACGTTCATGTAATAAGGAAACCCTATTATCTAGTAGACCCAAAAAGACTTATTCTCTCTCATAAAGGTGTGGACTCTTGAAGGAATGGAGAAAAGGGTAGAAGACCCACTTTTAGTTCTCTAAGTGATGCATGATATGCCAGAGAAGATTATTGAGGAAATCTAGATACATGTCAAAAATATTAAGGTAGAGGTTAAGAGATATTTCTCTCCAAGATTAATCCAACATGTTAAGGATGCCCTCCTACAAATTTTCTCCACTCTAGGCAAAGTGGTAAGGACTATGGAGGATACTTAGGTACTCATCCAACTAACCCAACACTATCTAGATAGTGTCACTATAATTGATGGGAAGTGCCAAAAGTTAACAATAGTAATTAATAAAGGCATGTTATTGGAGTTCAATTTGATGCCCATTTAGATTTGGGCTTATATCTGACCTACATTGGGACTATGAAGACTATAATGGAAGAGTGGCTTGCCTTGTCCCAAATAGTGATGAGACCCTTAGAAGATGGTAAAAATAAGATATTGGCCCATTTTAAAGAAGTTAATATATTTGTGGTGTTCCATATTTATGGCACTCTACTAGATAGGGGTGAATTTAGGGTCCACCTAGGTCACTTCAACTAGGTCATGAGGGAAAAGGTATCCAAGGTGAACTAGGAGATATTTTAGGTAGTTCTCAATCTTTTAATGTAATACATAATGAGTATTAGCTAGGTGTCAAAATTCTAGGTGTCAATGGAGGCTCCCATTTAGGTGTACCAAAGACTAGTAGCCTACGCTAAGATGATATTTATAGAGAACTTGATAAACCTTGCCAAGCTAGATTGATACTTTAACCTCATAGTATTTATGATGGAATCTAAGGAGGTGAAGCTGAAGCAATTTGGAGCTAACTCTTCTAAGCTACATCCACATATCAGTTGAGTTGTACCCATAAATATTTTAGGGTGGGCTTAAGGGGATTTTATAATTTTTTGAATTATATGATAATACTAAGAGTGGCCATCATGGCCTAGGATATGAATCTGATGATACTTAGAGTTGAATCCCATCCTTATTTATAAAAGTGTAGTTGTATTTTAATTTGAAGGTCAATTATTTTTTTAACTAAAAAGTGTTGTAGAAATTAATCTAGGATTTAACTTGTTATTTCATTCATCCCCTTTTTAATTTTAAAGAGTTGGGTAATATCAATCTTTGTAATATAATTGGTTATATTAATGAAATATATTTCAGCTCTTTTAAGTGGCATATGTTCTATTTACCAAAGCATATTTCATTTCAATTTAAGTGAACATTAATGCCCATATAATTTTTTTGAGACTCCACTAATTTAGTAATGAAATGTTTATGATGTGCCTTCCTATCATAAACTTCTTGTGAATTCCTTTCATTTTCTTCATAACACTAATAACTAGTGTGATAACCTATAAGTTATTTTGGAAGTTTATGTGTGATTTTATATATATTTATATTATTTATATTTATAGAGGATTCACAAGTTAAGAAGTTTAAAGTTGTTGTTATAGACTCTTCCCATTATGTGAAATTAGTGTTAAAGCCTTTGGGAAGACTCATTACATAGTGGTATAAATTTGGTGGATGTGTTCAGCTTAATTATTGAAGCATTAATTTGACATGGTTCTAAAAGCTTTCTTTACTACCTTATCCTTCCCTCTTTTTGTGTTTATTTTGGAAATTAAACTAACCTTTCCTTTTTTTTTGAATTTTGGATAAAAGTACGTAAATACTAATAATATCCCCAAGTAATTCACTCATTTCATTCTCAGTTATCAATATTGAACCCTCAGTGGTGACTTTTACATCTTTAATAGGTTATTCCATGTAGGTTCCATTGTGAATACAAATGTATGCAATCATATCCTAGGCTGATTTCAAATTATTCCTAAAATGGTGGATGAAAGTCCATCAATGTTCCACACTATTCTTTCTAAAAATTCTCAATCTCATGAGCATTTTTGGATAAGGATCTTGGATCAAACAAAAATTGGCACTATAAGGAGGGCTTATTTTATTTTAAGGATAATTGTTAGTAGGCACCCAAACCCTAAAATAGTAGCTTATTGATTAAATCATGTTCCCCCATTTATGTTTTCTCCATTATTGTGTGCTTCATACACACACAATAATAATACATGAAAGGGAAGACACCAAGAACTTATGTTTTGACTAAAAACTTATTTTAAGTCAATTTATTGGTAATAATGTATTAAATACTACTTATTTGTGAAGCATCCTAGAGACTAATTCACCTATCACCAGAGATAGGTGTCATCATGACTAATTGGTAGTTTCCCCTTTTCTACTCCATAGAAGACCCAAGATCAATATACCTATGTATACCATGATTCCAACTAGATTTTTACTTCAACCTATCACAAATATACCACCTAAGATGGCTTGGTTGGCTAGCTTAACCATTAACTTCCTGAGAGTTATCCATGATTTACCCAAAATCCTTGAGAGGTATCTTCCCCATTTCACTCTTGGTAGAGGATGGACCTTTGAATAAGTTGTAACCTCTACAAAACTACCCTAAGTCTATTGAATGTAGAAAATGAGGATGTGACATATAGGATTTTACCATTCACATTGATGAATTTAGCATATGACTAGGTTCTCAACCTACCTAAGGACTCAATCCCTATTTGGGACCATTTTAGTACTACCTTACTCACCCAATTTGAGTAGTAATAGAACCCAATATCCTATACCAATAATTTGATTATATTAAATGGGAGCTGAAGTAGCCTATTAGGAATTGTAATGGTGGTTTTCAATATATGTAAAGCTAGGTTATCATGATCTACCAACCTACCCCCAACTAGTGCTTGAAATATATAAGAATGCCTTGGACCCTTCTACTACTATGTTTTTGAGAAGAGATTTAATAATAGCAGACCTACCCCTAGCTTATATAAGATCCATCAAGGTAAATAGGCAATTAAACCCACAAGGTCAGATGATGGTCCCCATTCCTAATGTGTTACCACAAATTCCCACATCGAGCCTTTTGCCTAATTCTAATCATAATATCACAATGCTTCAACCATTCCCTATAACACATCAAATCTTGTCGAGTCATCTTACACAAAACCAAAACTTGGGTTTTATTAACTTAAGGAGCCATGAAATGACTCCTTAATAGAAACATTAGGTAATATTGGTAATAGATAACAATACCCAGACTATACCCCAAGATTTCATAAAGAATGAGTTGGATGCCATTTAGTGAATGGTACAAAAACTCAACAATGATTTCCTTGGACTACAAATGTAGATGAGTAACTCGAATGCAAAGAGTTATAGAAAAAATTCACATATCAAAGACTAAATAGGAACTACAATCATCCCCATAATCCCCTAGAACCCTCACCCAATAGCTTGTTAGAAATTAATATATTTGAGATATCCTTGCCAAATTGATGTCAAGTAAATAATATAGTAACTCATGGGGAACATGACTGCACATAATTCAATTGTTATTTTGAGATATTAAAAAATTAAATATAATAATATGAGGTGGTTCCCAATCACTTAAAATCATCCATCATAGGTAAATCCCCTAGCACTAATATGGTACTAAAAACCATGGAATTTTAGGCTAGAAATAAAATGAGCTAGAGGAGGGAATTAATGAAGTGTAAGAATTTTAATAGTTCCAAAGGAGAAAATACACCCTTAAGAACATGTAACAATAGCAAACCTTAACTACCTCAACTCCCTCTAATAATGGTGCAACCCTACTTGACCATAATGCTAGGAATGTCCCACCACCTTCAAATCACAAAGAACCTAAATACCCCATGGAAACCCCAAATATTTATAGAAAAGGAGGATATAATATAGTGGAAGAAATGAATAAGATCAAAACCAAAATCAAGCTCCATGAACTTGATCAGATCATAAAGCAGTGTGATCTTCTACTAAAGTCCTTAACTAAGAAGCCAATTCAACCCACCAATGTAAAGTCTAAAGTATACCATACCAATGTGTTCACTCATAAGAAAAATATGAAGGTGCCTCCCTTAATTTTCACCACCAAATTATTCAAAAAAACCATGCATAATTACCTATTATATTTGCGAGATTCAACCAACATAATGCTAATATGCATCTACAAAAAAATAGGGTTGGTCTCTATAAAGTTAGATAAGGTAATGGCTCAACTAGACAAGTTTGAGGTTAGATTGGTAGGAAAGATTTTGAATGTCCACCTATAACTAAAATCATAACCTAAGATTTAACACTTCATATACATCCAGGTGGTGGATATTCTTGATGACTATGGCATGTTCCTTAGTAGATATTTGTCTAAATTCCTAAATGGGTATATGGCCACATACATATCTCATATGTGGCTACCTTGGATAGGAGTATCTAATCAAATTATGGAAGATATAGATCCTTATATCAAGCACATGATAATTGAGTATAATTCCATTAATGAAAAAGTGAACCTAGCATCCTCAAACTTAGGAATCTATACATTAAGTACAAAACCAGCCAAAGATACATCTGATTACTAGCCAGACTTACCAAGTCTATGGTCTGTCTATGTATATAGGACTCATTATAAACTAGGTAGTGGGGTTGATGTTATATTAATAGATCTTTAAGGGAAGAAGTACCTATAATAATATAAGATGCATTTCCTATGCACAAATAATCTAGTAGATTATGCAATGTTAATATTAGGATTATAGTTCACATTGAAACACAAGGAAAATAAAATTAGAGTATTCAGTGATTTTGAGCTGGTAATCATATATATAAAGAGTAAATTTCAATGTAAACTATCATATCTCATAAGGTATAAGCACTAATCTTGTGACTTGATCAAAAAATTTATCACATTTAATGTCATCCCTATCCCTAGGAGAAAAAAACCAAATTGATGACTCACTCACATCTACAATAATGAGCTTACCCCTAGATGATGTTGAGTTGCAAGATTGTCTATGCAAATTTTCCCTTGTCCCTCTATCCCCAATAATATGATTAACTTCTACGTACTTTAATATGACCAAAAAATAATCCAATTCCTTAATGACATGGAGGTATTTGAAACCCAAATCATTGATAAGGTAGATAGGGATAACCCTGGTAATGAACTAGATAAAGACCAGATCCTCAATATTCATGGAAATTGGATCCCAAAGGGGATTATTTTTATGGAAAGAGTGTTTGAAATTTTCTATCCCACATTTCAAATAATGAGGCATAATTTAGAAGGACAAAAATTCAATCTCCTCAACCTAAGTTTGATAGTGAGTCCTCGACATTTAATTTAGGCCTTGATTAGATAGACTCCAAGATAGAATAGTTTCCAAAAATTAATACTAAGGCATAAGGATGTGATTTACTAGGTCTATAGAAACATTAATGTCTTTAACCCAAGAGTTATCACTGATATTATCCCCCTCAAGCCAAAACAAAGACCATTTAATTAGAGGTAGAGGCTGATTAACCCTATATGGAACCCTTGATACATAAAAAGGTTTATAAATTATTCACTATCAGTATAATTTTCCCAGTTCATCATTCTACTTGGGTATCCAACCTAGTGCATGTGTGTTATAAAAATAGATAAATTTGCTTGTGTGTATACTTCTAATATTTGAGTCAAACATCAAACATGGACAATTACCTACTACCTTACCTTGATAGAGTGATATAAATGGTGAGTGGATCCTAGATGATGTCCTTTCTATATGGTTTTTTTGATATAACTAGGTCTTGGTTAATTTAGAAGACTGAGCTAAAACCACACACACCAATAAATGGGGCACATTCACCTACATGTGAATTTTCTTTGGGTTGATCAATGTTGGCGCAACCTTTGAAGAAGAAATGGAGCTTGATTTTAAAGGACTAATTAGGAAGTGTATAATAATTTATATGGATGACCTGATTGTATTTCCAAAGTACATGTTAGATCATATACACCACCTGGATAAAGTGCTAAAAATGTGCAAAAAGTATGGTATTTCCTTGAATCCTAGAAGAGTGTGTTCAATGTTACCAAAGGTAAACTTCACAGTCATATCATCATGAAATAAGCTATTGATATTGATCTAGATATAGTTGATGTGATTTGTAAATTATCTCTATCTAATAGAAAGAAAGATCTTAAATCTTTATTTATGAAAATCAAATTTGTTCATAAATTCATTTCTATATTTTATAAAATTGTAAAACCCCTAAACGCTATGTTGAAATAAGATGTGAATATGGAATGGCAGACATAATCAAATAAGGATTTCCAAGAAATCAAGGATTCCATTATGCAAGCCTCAACCCTCATCATATAAGACTATATGCAACATTTATATATCCACCCCTTTGCTTATTGACACACCATTATTGCCTACCTCACCTTGAGATTGAATGGATAAGAACATCTCATCACTTTCATGAGCACAATTCTGAAATATGTAGAACTAAGATATTATACTCTCACTAAACATGCCTACTCCCTAGTCAAATTAGTGAATAAATTTAGGCACCATATTCTAAAGAATAAGGTGCATGTTATTGTATCAGACCCAGCCATAAATTAAATGTTGGGGTAGAATGAGTTAGGTGAATGTAAAGGCTGATGGATGGTGAAGTTATATGAGTATGTCTTGGTGATCAATCCAGCCAAGTTGGTTTGAGCATAAAGCCTTACTTATCTGATAAGTAAGATAGACTAATAATAACTTTACATCAAGTAGACTAAAAGATAAGGCTATAACTAGATTGGTACTCTTTGATTGTGCATTTCCTACTCTACAAGAACACACCACTTGGACTCACCCATATGTATAAGATAAATATATACATAAAATATGTAATATAAAATCTAAATGAGGGAATTATCACCAAAAATAATCATGAACTAATCTACCTCAAGTGTTTATCCCTAAAAAAAGCCAAGGAAGTGATGGCAATTTACCATGAAAACATAGTAGCTACTCACCCTACTATAAATGACATAACACACAAGGTCCTTCAAGTGAGATACTACTAGCCTAATTTATTAAATATATTCATGCTCATGTAGATTATTATCATCAATGCCAAATAATTTCTAAAATGAAGACCCACACAACCATGCCACTTTAACCCATGGTGGAGTCAACCCCATTTACCCAATGGGGGTTGGATTTTATTGGGGTTATCAACCCTAACTCATTAGATGACCACAATTTTTTTCTCATGGACATAGATTATTTCACAAGGTGGTTGAAGGTAGTTTATATGAAAATAATCACCACTATCTAGGTCATCAAATTCATGGAGAATGCTATAACCACCTAATTTGGGATCCTTTTCTCTCTAGTATATGATAATAGTTATACTTTCTAGTCGATGTATCATGCTAAGATTATCATCCAATCATTATCCCAAAGTAAATGTATTAGAATAATCCACCAATAAGAATCTAATGGATGCCATCAATAAATATATAGGGGAAAATCCCTAGGAGTGGAACTAATTACTGAAGTTTGCTTTATGGGTTGATTTTACCAGTTATAAATGGGTCCTCAAGAGATCTACTTTCCTTATAGTCTATGGATTATATCCAATCATGTCAATCAAACTTAGACTAACAACTTATATATTCATGTAGTGGTTCATGGAACTAGATGTGAAAGTGAGTTCTTGGCTCTTGGATATCATTTAATTAGAGGAAACCTAGGATAAATCTTTAATAATATTTAATAAGCATTAGGGTACCGTCAAATGATGGCTTGACAAGAGGGATAAAAACAAGAATTTTAGAATCTCAAATATTGTATTGGTGTGGGAAAATCCCAGAAAAATAAATACTAACACTTTAAGTTTGATCCTCTTTTATTATTTCCTATTCGATAGAAAAAATCTTGGGCTAGAATGTAGAATGCCTTTTGTCTTAAAGAAATTAAAGGCCATGACCTACCAATCCTAATAAATGGATAGTTTTTTTTGGGCCCCTTATTTCAATAAGTATGGGATTCATTCTATCACAAAAAAAAAAAAAAAAAATCAATATAAGGAGATCACTTGGCATGATGATTACTATTTTGAAATCTTGGCACTAACTAGAGGAATCAACGCTTACCTTATAATAGCTAGAAGATGGCTGACCATTTATAGGATTTTCAAAGAATATTTCATGTTGATTGATATGTGGTGACTATAATTAAAATATTTTAAGGTGATGGAGCTGGTGGAATGATCATCAAGGCTCTAGTTCATCACTTCATGTTTGTACTCCACCCTAGCAAGAGATATTCTAGTAAAGCTATAAGAAGAGCTTAAACTAGTAAGTAAAGAATGATGTGAAAATGATGTAGTAAAGCTCTAGAGAATTAGTTCTATATTTATGTAATGGCTACCATTAGAATTAGGAATATCTTAGATTCCATGAAGGCTCTAATTGTATTTTCTTAAGATCACTTGTGAGCCTCTGAGTAGTTAAGTAGCTTGAGCAAAGTATTTACTCTATTTTTTAGTGTTATGAACTTTATTTTATATGGACTTTTATTAATGAAGAATGGTTATATTAAGACATAGTTATTCTAGTTTGAATGTATTTTGTTTTGTTATTAAATTGCATAATGGTTATAATATTTTAAGTTTCATACATTTAAATTAAGAATGATGTTTATAAGTTTCTCGTTTATTTCATTAATGACATCATTGTGTTAAATGATGATGACAATATATCTTGTATGTCAATTAAGTGTAGAGAGCTTATGCCAAATGTCCACACTCTTTCTAATAAATGATAGCCTAAGTATGAATATTTTAAGTGAGAGTAGTCCCTTGACCCTTCAAAGTACCTAAATGACATTAAGCTTAGTGAAACAAAGGATTGTGCCGTTAAGACTATAGAACCACCCCAAAATAGGCTTTCACCTATTGAACATTAATCATAGTCCATTAAAAGTTTACACCAAGGAATCCACTTGAAACCCTCCTTGAATTGACCAAGTCCCATAAGCCATGACTTGTGTCATGGCACAACTAGCCCAATGCAGGCAACAATTATTTCTATACTATGCTTTGGGTGAGTGCATAAGTCTTGGGCATTGTTTGAATATATGCCATCATAGTTGAGTGTTAAATGTTGAGTGCAGAAAGACAACCCCATGTTTGTGCCTAGTTTTAATGAGTCTAGAACCAACTTAGACAACTGAATGAGCACTTGAATCTAAATTTTATACAACATTTTGGTTTTATTACTAAGACCCATGTTGAATTTTGTTGTTACAATGGTGTGGTAGAATGATGCTCTAAATTTCCCTAGAAAACATTTAGTGTTGGTTACAATAGGTGGAAGATAACTTTATGTTGAAGCATCTAACCTATAGAGGACAAAAGTTGAGAAATGAGTTTATAACAACCTATATGATGCTCTATATGAGCTTTTTTATATGAATTACCTAAGCATGTGTACCAATAGTTGACCACATATAAAACCCATAGAAGGAGGAGTTATGGATAGTGTTATGAGTGGACAAAAGGAGCACCTAGAAAGGCTTGAGACCTTGGATTCAAATTGGACTAAATAATTAGATAAATGGTGGCAAGGAGCATTGAATAGTTACATTCTTGGGTTCTTAATTTCAACATAATTATGCCTTGAGGAAGTAGAGTGTCAATTTTTTCACAAACCTAGAGGCATGCTTGTGATAGAATTTGGCACAAATATTAAAATCTAATGGTGTATTAAGGGTTTGAAACTTTGGGGATTAAAGGCTAAAGTTCTTTCACATAAGAGAAGTGTAAAGGGGGAAAAGGGGATGTGTAGGTAAAGCACAATGGAAGGGGATGATCATATTAACACTTGAGACCTCAAAAAATAAACCTATAAAAAGAGAAAATGTAGGTTGATGGATGATATAAAACCCAAAAGTTTTGAGAGAACTCGTAGTGGGTGAGAAGGGAATGGGGAAGGATATATTGAAATAAAATAGTGCAAGGAGGATAGATATGAAGTAATGGATCAAGCTTAATATTTGATAGGTGTGGAATCTAGTAGGTTCTTACAAGACTTGGTGACTAAAGATGCACTTGATTCACCTACCACTTTTGAACCTTTGGAGTATGCTCATGCACTAGATCCCCCATTTGAAGAAATCACAAGAGTGATAATTAACCATACTATCGACATAGATTTTAGATGATTTTTAGATTTGAAGTGTAATTTTGTGATTGAAAAAAATATTACCTATAAGGAGGTGAGTGAAAATAGATATATACCATTGGGTTCTAGTTTACCACAATAGAAATTGAGCACAAACATCTTAGATCAATCAATGTCAGTGATGAAAAATGGTCAAAAACCCATAGAAAGTGGTTCATCACCATAAGTAGTAAAGTGACATCAACATCAATGATGCTAGCAATAATAATGGGACTAGTGCCTAACATAGTGGTTGGAGGCATTGGAAGGCCACCACCAAGATAGACTCTAGGGGGACAAGCACCTTAGATTTTAGTTTCCCCCTCACAATAAATCTGTTAAAAATGGCCATGCACTTGATAGAGTATCATGATATATAAAATGTTATAGAGCATGTGTTAAAGTGTGAACTACAATGACACACTTAGGGAATAACCTAGTTGGAGTGTAAGGCAACTTAGTTTGTGACCGTTATGATTGATCACACCCATACCTAATATAGGAAATTTAACCCTAACTAGGCTATGGTTGACTATGACATCTTGAACGAGGCATTCTTAAAGGAATTTGACATTCCATAATTTGAATAGAGAAACATTGTCATGCTAAAAGAGACAACCAAGGGACTCTAAAAAATTATGCACCTATATGATGCAAGGTTCAAACTCTCCTTTTGAAGCTACCTTATGACATACACCCTTCACAATATTCACAATGGTTCATTAGAGGGTTATTAGTGTGGTTCTAAAGATCAATTTCCATGAATACCTTTACAAACCCTCATGAAGTGATTGAAGTTGTGCATAGATATGAGGTGATCAAAAGCATTGATATTAGGATCAACCCATTTATGGAGGTGAATATTACATCCATGGCCTCCCAAATTGAAAATCTTACCACTAACTTGTCAAAAGATGATCAAAATGGATTATGGTGCATCAAATACAAAGCTAGAAGGCCATAATAAGAATAACTACCCTCAAATAAATGTGTCCACATTGATTCTAAGCTATCAAGTTTGTCTAGAGGTATATGATGTTCACAACTTCTGATTATTACAACATGCCATCAAGGTCAACAAAACCATATGTTATCATTTGTGTGATGCCCACACCCATATAAAATATAATTATCAAGTGATTGATGAGATGTATGACAATATGGAAATATGTACAAGGTAGGACACTATATCAGTCAAAGGTCAAGCTAACCAAAAAAGTGAAGGATACAACCAAAAAAGCATAGGCTTTAGGATGTAATGAGGCACCAGAGGGTGAGGTTGAGGATGTAGTAGAGGAAGGTTCCCACCCCACTCATGTTATAAGTGTGGTTCAATAGAACACTATCAATGTGACTACCCTACACATCCCATATGTGGGTATTTTTAGGGGTACCATAAGGTTTAGGAATGCCCAAACTTGTATAAAAATTTGACTCAAAGTAGGACTAACACAAATAAGGGCATATGAATGATCAAGAATGAGCTAAAAATGGAGAAGTAGACTCTAAAGATGAAATTGACCTACACAGAGATGGTCAAAGTGAAGGAAACTACTCTTAGTGGATTCACCACTTAGTCCTAAGTGCTGACAATAATTGAGTTACACATAGAATATGGGGATAAAGGTCATACTAAGTGCATGATGTGGCTTGAACCCAAAGTTTTACCTTATCTAGACCTATCATGCTAAAAATATGTATTACAATAGGATATGAGTGTAATCCAAAACCTATAAGGAGAGCCCAAATTAGTGTGAGACTTATAAGCATAGGCTATTTCTTCTCAAAAGAAGTAAGACAACTAGGAGGTTGAGATATAATAATTAACATAGATCTTGTGCATCTAACAAATAGAGAGTATGTTGCCCCTATAGAATAACTTGATCTTAGAGCATGTAGGCCAAAATATAGTTGAATTAATTTCACCACACATGGAGAGAGTGTGAGAAGCTAAGCATACATATAATTTGGAGTATAATCAAGAAATCCTCATGGATTCCATTATAGGTGGATGGTTTGTATGTGAGGTCCTTATAGACACAAGTGCCAAGGCCAACATCTTAACCAAGAATACCTAGGATAAAATGGCTAGGATAGCCTTAAGGCTTTACCTTCATGTAATTTTAATGGCCAATAAGACCCAAACACAACCCACTATAATTCTAAAGGCATATTTATAGACATCATGGGTGTTGAATTATGTGTTGACTTTAAAGTGATCGAGTTGGTAGAATAAGACATTGACCTAACACTTCTAGGAAGGCCATAGTGTTATGTAAATAATATATATATATATATATATATATATATGCACTTCAAAAATCACTACATGACATTTGAGAATGGAAAGGAGAGGGTATTTATACCACTCTCACATGACCAAGTACCCCCTTATGTCAAGAGTGTGGACATCAAATATGAGATCAACCAAATATATAGCATCATGGTGCAAGGCATAGAGACACTAAACCCCAATGATAAATGAGTGCTTTTTTAGTAAGATGGGTAATAATCCTCATATAATATCAATGTTTCCTATGATTTATGGTTTGAGGAAGCATATGAGACCATTGGTTGAAGATTCCACTTGATGCATGTAAAGGCACTAAAACTAGTGAAGATAGGCTAGGTCTAGATTGATCATGCTTCTAAAAAGTGGGTCCATTGTGCCAAGAATAAGGGAAAGAGATTGTTTTGATTTATTAAGGGTAATATTTTAGTGCTTCCAAGATATATAGGTATTAATATAATAGAAGACTATGTTTGAGACCTCGAATCATGCATCCCAAAAGATATAGATAGGATGGGTACACTAGTGTATACATTGAAGAACACTACTACTCATTGGTGGGAAATGCAAAGGCCTAGCTTGAAAATTTTTCAAGATGTGAAGGAATCCATTTGTAATATATTTAGGAAGAGTAATGATGACCTAGACATTTCAACTTACTCTGGTGACTCTGACCCCATCGCACATGTGCCCCTTTATGAATAAATATGGATTGTTTGTAATGAGAATGCCCTAAATAAACTATGGGTGAATGATTTATATATGAACTTGAATATTTTAGCATGATCATGGTACATTATCAATGAGATACATTAATAGACAACCAATTGGGATGCACTTAATGATTGGTTTTTCACACCTTAACCTTTTCTTTACAAAATATTGAACTGATCAAGTAACTACAAATAGTTTAGAGGTCAATGTTTAAGGACACTATAATAATGGAGGAACACATGAAAGACATGTTTAGTTAAAAGGGGTTTTCACTCCTAAAATTATTTGAATAAAAAACCCTCAATAGTGACTCTAGTGATAAGGATGATAAAACATGGAAGACATACAACTAGACAAAGTTGATAGGCAAAAGGAAGATAGTGTGCCAAGTTAAGGATAACACTCTAGAGGAAGAAGACTCTACCCACCTTTGCATATAAAAAAATGAGGGTAGTATGTAGGTTGAGGATTCATATTAGGATAAGAATGAGCCCTATCATGTGTCACTAAAAATAATAAAGGTATATATTAGCTTAGAAGGGGAACCAAAGATTGTTACTCTAAGCACATATTGGTATGACATAGAGCTGCCGTGCATTGTGGACCTCTTGAATGAATTCCAAGGCTTTTCCCCTAGGAACTATAGATACATGAAGGGCACACGCCCATCCCTTGGAAATATGAACATCAAGATAGGTGATGACATGAGACTTGTTAAGAAGTAACCTTATAAAATGAACCCCAATCTTCATGCCAAGGTCAAAATAGAGATTGATGGCATGGTATATATAGGCATCATCTATCCTATTAAATAATCTAAATGGGTTAGTTCCATGGTTATCAGTATCAATAAGGATGGGTGTATTCAGATTTGTGTTGATTATAGATTGTTGAATGTTGTCTATGTAATTAACCCCTTTTTGACTCTATTCTTTGATGAAGTTTTGGATGGCATCATAGACTAAAAATATACACTTTCACTACTAGGTTTTCAAGATACCATCAAGTCCAAATTGAGGAGGACAAGACCAAAAATACATTTGTGATAGAATGACATTGTTTTACATATAATGTGACACCCTTTAGACTTAAAAATATTCTAGTTTTATTCTCTTGATTGGTGATAATTTATTTTAAGGACTTAATTCACAATTTCCTCTAAGTGTACTTAGATGACTACACTATGTATGGGTTGGTGAAGGATCATTATGATAACTTGTGCCTGATGTTTGAGAGGTGAGGGTAGTTACAAATTTATTTGAACCTTAAGAAGTGTGTCTTCACAACACCATTTGGAACTTTTCTTGAGCACATCATCTATAAATATGGTTTACTCATTGACCCAATGAATATCACCATCATCCTTCAACTCTAAACCCCATAAATGTAGGAATTTAATTCCTTTCTTGGCCATTAAAGATACTATAAAATGTTTATATGGAATTATGCCAATATTCTAACACTGATAGAAGAGCTTTTATGAAAGGATGGACCATTATATTAGAGTGTGGTATAGGAATATGCATTTGATACCCTAAAAATCAAACTTGAAAGCTCATTGATATTATAATTTCTTGACTAGATGACTCCCTTACATGTCTATTCGATCCATCTAGTACTGTAATTAGAACCATTCTAGTGTAATCAAGTGAGGGTAAGATGGATCATCCCATTTATTTTGCATGTAGAAAGTTGACCATAATAGAGTATAACTACACCAAAACTGAGTGCAAATTACTTGTCATGGTCTACACCCTACACAAGTTTTGGTAGTAGTTATTAATGACCCCCTTCATCTTATTCACTATTCATGAGTTATTTAAGTACCTAGTGAACAAGATTTTTCTCCATGGGTGCATATGTTAATGGATAGTTTTATTTCAAGAGTTCCAATTCTCTATTATATTCAAAGCTGGGAAAAAAAACTTAGGCCTAAGCCATTTGTTCCTCATAAACTTTGGTGATGTGGTAGTGCCTATTGAAGATGATATGCTAGACACAAAAATTTATAGGTTTTAATGCATCCCATAAGACATGGTAGATATTTCCACATTTATGATGTATAAGTCTATGCCCCAAACTATGAAAACTAAAGAGAGGAAGTAATTCATAATTCATACTTCCCCCTTTTATCTTATTGGCAAGGAACTATACAATTTGATCCATAATGAGTTCTTACACCAATGTGTCCTAGAGCATGAATGAGACTCAATATTATAAAAGGAAAATGAGGGGATTGTTGGAGGCCATTGCACTAGAGATGCAATGACATGTAAGGTAATATAATTATACTTGTGGTCACACACCCTATTTTAGGATGTGAAATATTATTCCAAGGTAGTTGACATCTACCAATGTATAAGAAAACTTAACTATTGGGATGATATGCCTCTCATTCCCATCCTTGCCCAAGTGCCATTTGAAAAATAATCCATTGAATTTTTTGGGACTATTTATCCCACAAAAAGGTACATAGACACATGATACATTATGGTAGCCATAGACTATTTTACCAAGTGGGTCAAGATAGTTCCAACCAAAGATTGCACAACTACCATAAATGTAAGGTTTATATGGGATAACATCTTTAGTTGATATGGGTACCCACTTAGTTTGAATAGAAACCATGGCATGTACTTCATGAACAAGACCATTTTAATCCTACTAATAGAATACATTATGGCACACCAAAAGATAACACCTTATCATCCCCAAGTGAATGTCATCACTAAGGCATTTAATAATATATTGAGAATGTGCCTCATAAATTTATGCAATGTTGGTTGTAAGGATTGTAATGAACATGTGTCAATAGTGTTATGGGACTATCATACTACATACAAGTACCTAAACAAGGAAACACCATTTCAACTAGTGTTTGGTGTAGAGGATATTCTACCAGTGAAATTCATATTGCCCTCATTATGCATTACATGTATTGGTCATTTAGATGACCAAGAGTATTTGAGAACATGACTAGGAGACTTTGAGTGCCTAGACAAAACACACACCCAAGAAAGATGGAGTGAATAATAGAGAAGACATGCCATAAAATGTGGCATGATAAACATATCGATTGCAAGGTACTTACTGAAGGAACACTGGTCTTTCTATATGACTCCAAGTACCTTAAGCACCCATACAAGCTATAGATTAGGTGTATGGGACCTTATGTCATCCATAACATATTAGATATTGGAGTATATAAACTATGCACATTGATGGGTGAAATTTTCCTTGGGAATTTTAATGGCACAAGATTGAAGACCTATAGTCAATAGGATGGTGCTTGCACCATCATAGATCAACTTCTGAGTGATACGTTGATTGTGTTATGTTAACTAGAATAAAATGTAGAACAAGCCAAATCTTTACTATTGTTATGTTATTTGTGTTATGGAATAAGTGAGCCACCTTTAGGATTATAGGAAGCCTTTTCTAGTGCTTTCACTCATAAATCTAGTTAGGTGAATTGAGCACAGTTGCTTTCTAAGTGCCTGAGGCTAGACACCTAAGTTTTTGGGTATATAAAGTTTTATAGATATATTAAAAGATGAGGATACATTGACAAAGCAAAGGCACATAAGATGATAATGTAAAAGAAATCAAGAAGAGAGAAGAAATCACTGGAAGACCAACACAAAAAATTGTATAGGGTATGGGAAGACTAAAAAAGAGATGAAATCATAGATAAATCAACCAAGAAATGGAAGTACACTTGAAAAGAAGCACAACTATAAGAGGAGATGGAACCAAGGAGGTTGAATCATGCACATGTGAAGTACTACACCCAAGTTTACATAAGAAGGCTGAATATCATGTTAAAGTGAACAAAGTTTAGGAGGAAGATCATCATTACAACTGGCATCCACCTAATGGTTGATGGTAAGTGACCATTTGAATCACTTGTCACTTCACCAAATAAGTCATTAAGAGAATTGATGACTATGATGATGAAGGCACAAATATATGCAATAAATGCAAATTTGGTAGTGGATTTTCATGGATTCTATAAGTTTAGTATATTTCAAGAAATCTATGTACTACCACACCATTACTCTCTAGACATTAATGGGGTAGTTAAAATTAAGGTATAAAGAGGTAGATGATACACTAGACTAGGTTAAAAACCTTGTGTAAATTTGAACCTAAACATAGAGTAAAATATATAAAATGATACCAAGTGAAAACCTAAGCACCCACATGCCCAAATAAGAATGGTGGAATAGAGATAAAGATTATATTCCATTTGATATTGGAAATTAGGTGCATGGAGATAGAATTATGAGAGAACCAAATAATAAAAAATTTGAGTGACACCAAGGACACCATTAATTGTGAACAAAGATCAAGAGTTGAAGTCACAAACAAAGACCCTACAACTATGAAGAAGCATAAATCAAGATTAAGGGCTTCAAAAAGATCAACAAATTGTACTTTAATAACAATCATTTTAGGATGGGCAAAAAATGGTTAAGTTTAGGTTCATTGTAGGTGCAGAGGCATGCCAAGAAGTTGTGGATGATAAAATAAGTAGTACCTATGAATAAATAGGTGCAAATATTTAAATGTGTTAGTGTTATAGAAATAGACCTAGAAGTAAGCACAAAGCTTGCATACAAAGAAATGTAATTTCCCCCTAAGGTCATAGTGGGGGAAACATGGGTATCCTTTATACACACATGCATATTAAAAGAGTATAACCATCATATGTTAATTAATGTATAGGATCTCAACTAGGACTCGATGGTTGATATAAGGGTGAATACTAAGGTGGGCATGATGCTATTCAACATCTCCATCCAAAACAAGTTAACAATAACCAATGATTCATCTGTATGGGTTGCCAAGTTTTGGTAAGCTGATGGAATTAGTACAATTCCTCCTCTCATGCATATATGGTTATTGAATATATTTTTTAGGGAGGTACATGAAGATATAAATTCACCTCATCAATAAGATAATGAGATTCACAAGCATAGGGATAGATATTCATTAGATGATGGAGGATGATGTAAAGGTAGAGAGGGTTACAAAACTCCTAGGCTACTATAAGGTAGGGTTCACATTCCTAATCAAGTACATTCAAGACCCTAGCATGAGGGTAATTTCATGCCTAATTAGCTTTAATATATCCCTTGGTAAATGGTGGTTTAACATAAGAAAGACATACTTCTACATCACCCACCACATGGAGCAAGGGGAAAGTTTAATATCATAAAATTTATTGCTAAAGAGATCATAAAAAATGAACTAGAATGCCATAAGGCATGTGAGACATTTATGTGGGGTTCCATGCTAATACTTATAGTGATGGAGGAGATCGACATGCCTAATAGTGAAAAACACAATCTATGGGTGTTCCCACCACATAATAACTCCTTGATGCTGAAGTATCAATAATTCACCTACCCACACAGATTTTCCAAAAAGTATAATATAATAGTATAGGGGTGGTGTGATCGATAAATAAAGGCACTTGAGATTGAATGGTGAATCCTATAGGAGATCCCTCAAAATATGGTAGGAATGGTGACTTTCATAATCATGCAACACTTTTGTGTAGTATGCCTGGAGCTCATAGATGGGAACCTATCTAGTTGGCTCAAACTACCTTATGAATGTTATGCTAAATATTTCATAGTGGCACTAAAGAGGATTTCTAATTCTTAATAGTTGGATATCCCATTGAAGGCCATGGACCAAGAAAGGAGAAGGTTGAGGTTCTAGTATGTGCACCTAGGAGAAAAAGCCACAAATAATGAGGAGGATAATTCTAATCAAATATATCTCCATCTCATCTAGATTGAAATTATAATTGAGTGTATATTCAATCTATACTACAAGATGAAGCCATAGATTAAGGGTCTCCATCCTGAGAAAGATGATGATCACCACCTCTTGATCAATAAAGAAGGGAATCTAGTGCCAAAAATGAAGTAAAACTCTCCCCAAAATAAACAATAGAGATAGTTGAGGAAATATAGGAGCACATCAAGTTGAGGATCACCTTCAACAAACAAGCTACACCCCAAACTCCTAATAAGTGCATAACTATTATGCCAGAGACTACTTCCTCTAGCAAGAAGCAAAAAAAAGAAGTCTAAAAGACCCATTTCACTCCCTATACTAACTATTTTGGAAATGGAGAAGGAAGAAAACCTCATATATAGACTAGAGGAAAATACGGAAGAATAAGAAGAAGGAATAAGGACCTACATATTGATATAATAAAAATAAAAAGAGGATCCCAATGCCAAGGATGTATAGGAGGCCCTCTAAAGTGGCACAACTACTTCACTTAAATAAGTAGAGAATTTTGCAAGCTCCTCATCTAGATAACCCTCCATATAGCCTCCATGAATATAAGAGGAAAATAAGGCTATTAAAGAAAATGGTCCATAATGAGGAATAAATTGAGATGGCACTAGAATTTGAAAATAAGAGGAGGGATTGGAGGGAAATGGCCCCCAAGTGATGTGAATATTTTTAAGGCTAAGGATGAATAAGAGAAGGACAAAGAAGAGAAGTCCAAGAAAGAGAAGAAGACAAAGAAGGTTCCCATAAGCACATGACTAGCTTTTGAGAAACATAATAAGGTACAAAGTTCCCTCACCATCAAAGTAGATTAAACTACATAATAGGCACACCCAATTAGTAAAGGAGAAATTGAAAAAAAGGAAGGCAATACTGACACCTCAAAATAATAAAAGGAGACTAAATGAGAACCCCAACATAAATAAGGTGATGATGGCATAAATGAAATAAACTTGGAGGTGAGCATTGAGAAACCCCAAGAGGAAGAAGTGGATCAAGGAGAAAAGTATAAGAAATAACCCCTCAAAGAACAAGAAGATGAGTCTTCTAAGGAAATCATCAAATAAAGTAGTAGTATCAATGAAGAGCATGAATATAAAATATAGATATTCATCACTAAGAAGGATGGCATTAAATTAAAAATTAGACAAAAGGTGTAGAGGGGGTAGATAGATGAATACTTATACATGTTTGACTTTAGGTCCCAAAGCTGCCACATCTAGGATGGAAAAACAACTTGCATTTACATTTGATCACTACATGGATGAGTTATACTTTGAGGTGCTTAAAAAGGTGATTTTGGGCCCAAAATAACTTGAGGAAGGGCATGACTCCTGCATCATAAACATGTGTTCCTTGAACCTAGTTTAATTTGGGAATGTGCTTATTATAATGGTGACTAAAGTGGCATGTAAAAATATCATCAATGATGGTAGCACATAAAAAATTAATAATCTCTATAAGGATGTTGAAGATGAAGCATAGGCAACAAATTTCAAGTTGTAATATCTATATGAACATGTAGAGATAGCTAAACCATCCTTTCTAGTCATTGTGGATACTCTAAACCTCTCTAAGGTTGATAAAATATGTGTGCTAGTGGAGCATATACTCCCAAGGATGAAACTAAAGCTGGTGTAAGAAGAAGAAGATATATACACCATGCTATAGAAGGATATTGATGTTAATCTCAAAGAGGTGGAGGAATTCTTTATGAAGCTACAAGAGGGTGCAGATGTAGGCAATGCCATATTATTGAGCTTCTCCAACTAGGCATCAATCATAAATGCACACCTCAAGTAGGAAAAAAAGGAGAAGGAGAAGGTGATGGCACAAGTGTACTCTAAAAGTAGTTTAGATAACATATAGACAATGCAGAAGATGAATGCATTAAGCACATATATAAAGGATCAATTAAAAAAAATGGAAGCACTCTTTCATGCCTTATAGACTAAGGCCTATAATCAAGGAGAAATCTTGGATTGGGGTGTGATAAAGGATAAGGAAAGTATAGAGGTCTTCGAGAAGGAATTAGACATGAATTATGTGATCATTATTAGTGCCACTTTCACTAAAATATATATTTCCACTGAGGAAATCAAGCTTGCCATCAAGGGATTTTAGGAATTTAGTGTTAAACTTAAGGAGAGTGTGCTCAAGTTCTACACACCTAAGACTTTGACAACCTAGTTCGAGGATGAACTACCAATTTTTTAGGGGTTAATGTTGGGCTCCTTATTTTGGTAATTATGGGATTCATGATAGCATAACATACACATTAGTGCAAGGCAATCACTTACCATGATTATTCTTATTTTGTCATCTTGACACTAATTAAAAGTATTAACACTTACCTTATAACACCTAGAAGATGGCTAACCATTTCCAATATTATCAAGGCATATTAAGGTTGGGTGATATGTGGTGACTGCAACATGAATCTCATATGGTGATGACACTATCAAAATTATCATCAAGGCTCCAACTCAACACTTCATGTGCACACTTCACCCTAATAAGAGACATTCTTATAGATATATAAAATGAGCCTGAACTAATGAGTAAATAATGATTTGAAATTGATTCAATGAAGCTCTAGATAATTGGTTTTATGTGTTATATAATGGATGTCATTAGACTTAGGACTAACTCAAATGTCATGAAGGCTCTAGTTGTATATTCTTAAGCTCACCTATGAGCCTCTGGGTAGTTAAGTAGATTGAGTGAAGTATTTACTCTATTTTCAGTGTTATGAACTCTATTTTATATGGAATTTTATTAATTAACAATGGTTGAAGTAAGACATAGTGTTTCTAGTTTGAATGTCTTTTTCTTTTCTATTGAATTACGTAATGGTTATAAGGTTTTAAGTTCCATACATTTACGTTAATAATGTTGTTCTCAAGATTCTATTTTATGTTGTTAATGGCATCCCTATATTAAATGATGACAATAATATATCTTGTATATAGATTAAGTGTAGAGAGAGCCGGCACCAAATGTCCCTACTCTTTCTAAGAAGTGCTAACATAAGTATTAATATTTGAAGTGAGAGTAATTATTTGACCCTTCAAAGTGCTTGAATGATGTTAAGCTTAGTGAAACAAATTTTTTCACCCTTAAGACTATAAAACCACCCCAAAATAATCTTACACATACCAACCATTAAGCATAGTCCATGAAATTATTTTGCCAAGGAATCCTCTTGAAACCCTTCTTGAATCGACTAGGTCCCATAAGCCATGACTTACACCATGGCACAACTATCCCAACATGGGCCTTGATTATTTCTCTAATATTTTTTGGGTGAGTGTGTAAGCCTATGCATTATGTGAATTTATGTTGATGCAACTGAGTGTTAAATGTTGAGCACATAAAGATAACATCATGTTTTCACTTGGTTGTAATGAGTCTAGAACTAACTTAGACAACTGAATAAGCAATTAACTCTGAATTTTCTATAATAGTTTTTGAAGCACTACTTCTTGGTTTCCCCATCCCATGTAATTTTAGAATAATCTCGATGGGTGGTGTTAATGTATATAGTAGGTTAGTTTTCTTTAGTTATGTGGTTGATTTCCTTGTTACTTTGTTTCATTTATTTGGCTTTGTCCTTGTAGTGTTTACCTACCCTAAATTAGACCCTTATTAAAATTATGAAAATGAGGCCTTTATAGAAAAATATAAGTTTGTAACTACTCTAAGTGATGACCAAAGCCTAAAAAGCATTGTAAAAGTAAATAAAATAAAGTTTGAGTCTTTGATCCCAACCTACCACAAATGATGAATGGGTGATTTACATTTTATATCTTGAGGGCCAATTATTCTCACTAAAATAAGTGGATTTTAGAATATCCTATGCACTAATATAGGCCAACAAGCTGAAATTAACATAACATCTTGAAAAATAATGCAAAGGTTCAAGCTAATAATAAGTCAACTAGATATTAAAATCTTATTATTTATCCCTCACCCATTGCTTGGACCCCAATCCTAAATGGATAAAGATTGATAAATATATCTTCAAGAAACATTAAAATAAGATTGGAAAAACATGTAAAATCTAAATTCTAAGTATTCTTTAAAAGGGTTATTTATGCAACTTTCATCATAGGCTTTTCATCTTAGCTACTAGTGGAGTAAGATCTCAAATAAGACTAGAGGTATCTTTTTCAGGGCTAAGAATGATTGGCTAGTAGCATAGCAATACTTGTCATTCCCATCTAAGTCATGAAATAATTAACAACCCTACATAAATTTGATGCCTAGGTTGACCTTGGTTTCTTGAATGAAGTCCATAATTGAATAATTTAATTAAAAATCACTCCCTACACACACTAGTGATCTTCTAAAGGGTAAGGGATCAATATGTCACTTATTATTGCATGACTTTAGTGCTTTATTTTTTGATATGTCTAAGAATCTCTTTTATAGTCTATGTTATACAAAAACAAAGGATTAACTTCTAGGGTTATAAGAAAGGGGGACCCTTTTTTTTAAAAAAACATAACCAAATTCCTAGACCTATTATCACATTATTTTGGCTCCACTTGTGTTAAGTTTATAAAATCCTAGGTTTCCTTATTTATTTATTTTACTCCCTAAGTAAATGATGTGGATAATTACTAATGGATCTAACTAACAAGATTCATTGGTCTATAAAAGAGATCAAGGAACATCCCATTTATTTTCCATGATTAGGATTGGCACTATTGCCTTGAATGTTTAACATGATAATGTTGAAGGCTTGCCCCTACTCAGAGGTTCCTAGAGTCTTAGTCCTATTCCTAGTGTATCTAACCCTAGATTCCTACATGGTGTTGTAGAGCCTAAATGGTGACCATGTGAGCACTTAATTACTAATTTGTCCTTTCAATTTCACTTAGTAATATTTTGTGCTTTTTATAGGGTCTTCCATGTGTTAATGTATTTGTAATACATGGCTTCATGATATTCAACTGAGGGATAGTCAGAGGTTTCATAATAAGAAAGTACCATGTGACCATTGTTAGACTTATTAGTATCCTAGTTTTGACAAGGATGTATGAACTTGGTAGGTCCTCATATAACTAGTGAGAACCATGAGGTCTATTGGTAGAGGTATTAATTTCCTAGGCCTAACAAAGGAGTTCAAAAAATAAAAAAGCCTAAGTAAAGAAGTATAATACAATCATAATTCAAACACTATAAGTGATCCAACCAATTACCCAATTCAAAAACTAAAATGGCCAGTCTCCTTGACCTGCTAGATATGTCAGATCCTAGAATATCATAGTCTAACAAGTGGATGACATGTCAACCAGTGATAGAGTGGTTAGTCTCCTAATCTTGATATGAATGTTAGATCCAAGGAGAGACTGACCAAATCAATAGATTCGATGTTCCTTAAAGGTTAGTAGTACTCAATTTTAGCCAATGAAAACCTCTCTATTATTAGACTTGTTAGTACCCCAATCTAATAGAGATGTCAAAACCTAGGAGAGCTTAATGTAGTGAGGGGGTGCCATGTATCTTACCATCAGAAAAGTTAGTTTCTATGTCTAACAAAGAGGTCAGAATCTAGGAGATCCCAATGTATCTATCATGACACATGGAATAAATGATAAATTTAGTAGTTGGAACCCCTAAAGTACCTAATATGGCCATAAATAAGTATAGGTGGAACCATAGGGGCTAATCAAAGGATAACTCATGTCACTATTCAATAACTCATCCCTCCCTTGAAGATATAGAAATAAAGTCCTAAGTTAGGCTTTATCTTGATTGGTACTTTCAAGAAGACCAATCAGAATCTAACAAATGGAATCCTTGAAGCTCTTAATAGGCGTTAATGATGAGGTGGCCATGCATATACCCCAATCCAAACATTTATTAAGTGAGGAACTAGACGTTGATTGGACAAATTAAAAATGTCACATTGCCTTTACTTGATTTGATAAGTAATGTGTAATCATATATTCCAAATTTAACTCCTAATTAGGAAATCAAGTTAAGGATTGAGATACTCACTCAAATTTGAATCCATGATGGATGAGCCACCAAATACCATTAATGAAGGGGATGAATCCAAATTTCTGTAAGTATCTTAAGCAAATCTCATTTGTTTTTATATTTTTGAGCTACCAAATTTGACCTCCTTACTTTCTACTCTCACCTACTACTTTTTTCACCTTCCATTTTAGTCTTAAGATTTTACCATATTTTGTCCCACAACAATGACCACTTCCTCTTTGAATCCTAAGGTTGAATTTAGGAATATTGATACTCTATTTTTAGATGGTTTGACTCAGTTTAAGCACTATAACAGATTATTCGATGCCATTGAAATGGTGCCCAAAGAATAAATTACCAATGATGATGATGAAGATGATTTTTAAGATGCCTTTCAAGTGTACCAAAAATTTTCCTACATTGATTTGTGATAAATTCTAAATTCCTCCATTGTGACAACTTGTCTAGTAAGCTAATCCTCATTACTAGATGAGTGTAGGCTAGCATTCATGATTAGGTATACTTGGTCAAATCCAAAAACCATATTTATAACATCTCAAGAATGGATTATAAATATTATTATAATCTCCTAGACCCCACTTTTTCATATGACTTAGTTTTGATGAAGACCTAGACTGACACCTTCCAAATCTATGACATCCTCCAAGATTAGGTGATGAGCCTAGATGTTAAAAGGGTTGATAAAAAAGATTTTAATGCCTAGATAGTCCTCAACTTCAAGGAGGACGTTTATATTGGCATGATCCCATTGAACTAATTGTTTGAGGCCCAAAATTACCTTCACATCAATGAATAGTGGGTGCCCATACTTCATATGATATTGGATGACTCCCAAGTCCTTGACCTTGGAGGCACGGTCAATTTTCATGTGGTTAGAGCCATATTAGATGTGCAGGTTGGGGATATATTTATATGATGAGCTATTTTATATACTTGGTCTATAGGAAAATCACTATCAAGCCCTCTACCTTTCCTACATGGGTTCTCAATGGCCCTATGGTCCATGTAGTTTTATACAAACTATATGGCCACCAATATAGAAAAAACATTTGGGAAATTTATGAATTCTTCTACCTAGTGGTATATAATGTGATTAATGAGGCCCCTTTGCCTTAGCTATCACAAAAAAGTATATATTCACTTTCTCCCATTAGGGACTACTGGTAATTTTAATAAATTCATGGGTTTTAGTCATTTTTAAGGAGCCCATCTGCTTACCATATCACATCCAAAATAATCTGATAGAGGTCAAAATCACTAACTAATTGATGGAAGGCATTTTTGGGCACTATATCAGTGAATATAAAAAGGCTTGCCCTATAATATCTTAGAGTGGGATATTTATTAAAATCAAATTAAACTATAATGTCCACATTGTATGACATAATTCTCTGATACCACTATAATATCCCTTAAGGATATTTACTACAATTTTTTTATTTTTGGAAATAACAAGTAAATTCAAACACATATACAATTATAATATCTAAATATTGATAATATCCACCAAATATAATATTTATTAAATAATATAATAAATACATATAAACTATTGGGAATAAATATAACATGTAACTATCATAATACAACTACTTACATATAGACTCATTTGAAACACAAAAGCAGTTTTTGAATGAAACTACCACAAGCTAGCTAGGGAAGATCTCTCACCACTGAAACCAACAAACCTTAGAGGGTTTTCATCCTTAAAACATTCTTCACTCCAAAGTTTTTCATCCTAAGGATAGGATAAGTTGAGCACAAGTTCAAACTCTAAAATTGGGGGGGGGGGGGTTAATGATAGCCAACATTATTTTTACAAAGGAAGCATTGTAAATATATATAATTTACAAGTGAGGAAGGGAAGAGAAAAGGAATATGAGGAGATAGAGATATTTTTCCCTATATCCATGTGGTCCAAAAGATTTACTATTGGGCATGTGACCCCAGGTGAAAGGGTCAAGAGAAAATCTTCTCCTTTCCACCATTTTCTAAATGACTCCAAAATGTCCTCCTCACTCACACATGTGAGCAATAGGAAGATTCTTGTACCCATGTGGGAAAGGTTAAAAGTGGATCAATGATCATGTTTTCTTTTGTCTCTATATCCCACCTTCCATGTTCTTCCAAAATTAGTGAGAATCTCTTTCAAAGTTGTTCCCCACTTCAATCATTAATAATGATTTGATGCCCACTATCCCATGTGATATCCCAACACCTTTTTGACCCATTAAAAATGTATTCACATGAAAAAAGGTAATTCAATCCTAGATTTGTGCCCCAACTATTCATCCATTGTACTCATCCTAAAGGGTAGGCATGTGACTCACCAAAAGACAAGAAAGCTTATGTTACTCCATCACATGCACTAGATTCCATGGGAGATACTTTATGGGCCATGCCACATCATCCACAAGCCACTTAATATGATGCATCACTTACCACATCACCATGAATAGTGATATCTAATAGTAACTCATGAATATTAGATGTGTGAATAATGACTCACCCTCAGTTATTCCTTGATATCACCTATTTTAGCCTCTAGGAATAAAATAGGCTAATAGACTTCTATAATTATCTCATTGAGAAGAAAGGGACATTGTAGTCTTCCCTTCCAAAAATTTCTTGTCCCTAAGTAATTATAAACATGGATGTTGTATAATCTACTCACTTTCCAAGTAGCATCCTAAACTAACAAATCCTTCCACTTCACTAAGTACTCCCTAATAGTCCTCTCTTTTAGAATATGTTCTCTAGAGTTAGTCATAACCTCTGGAGTGAGAATGAGTTGTAATTCCTAATCCAATGGTGGAAACTCAAAAGAAATAAATAAATTATGCCTAAGTAACTTATTAAGGCATGATATGTAAAATAAATTATGCACCTTGCTACTCACTGATAGCTCTAAATCATAAGCCATTACTCCAATCCTTTTGGAAATCTTGAATTGGACATAAAAGTGTGGCTTCAACTTATCTGACCCAATTTTCTTAAGAGTCAACTGCCTATAGGGATGCAACCTCAAATATATGCTTAATGTGGTGTTAATATTCATATAATTTCTACCTTTTTTGATCTTGATGCAAGTTTTCCTTCAATGAATTCATTATATTCTAACTTTACTCTAATAAATCCTTAGATTTGGGCACTCCACTTTCTCCTAGTAGCAATTCAATGAAGTTAGGGTATTTGTATCCCTATAAATGTAATTTTGGAGATACCCCTCCATTTACTTATTTACAATCTCACTCTAATCATCTATTTATGGGTGATTCTTGGTATTAAGAGTGATTTCAAACCCACTTAATCTAAATCTCTCCTACCAAAATAAGCTCAAGATCTTTTTATCTGTATCATTGACTATGTTCTTTGGCATCCCATACAACCTAGATATCTTTCTAAAGAAGAAATATTCTACTTGTGATACTGAAAATGTTGTTTAAGTGTAAAATAAATGAGAAAATTTGGTTAATATATCCACCAAAAAATAGATTAAATCCTTACATTGTACCTTAGTTAACCCTATGATGAAGTCCATTGTGATACTTTTTTATTTTTGACTAAGAATGGGTAGTAGATATAATAAACCTTCAGGATAAGTATGCTCATTCTTATTTTGCTAACAAGGATAACATTATCAAACATTCTTAAGGATTTCATTCTTAAGTCCTTTCCATGTAAATCTTTCTCAGATATGCTTGTATGTCTTGAATAATCCTAAGTGACCAACCATGGGTGGATCATGAAAAAACCTTATGACATGCATATTAAACACTAAACTAGGTACCAAATAGATACTATGCTTGTGAGTAATAATATCATTAACCATGATGTACCTATCATCCTATATAGTTCCCTTAATGATAATAGTATCCCAAGAGTCTTTAACATATTCTATTAAAATTTTTCCTCTCCAATCTACATTAATCTCCACCCAAGAACATAAATATGAACTCTTAGACAAAGCATCAACCACAATTTTTATCTTCCCTTTAACATATACAATTTAAAATTCATAATATTGAATCTTAATCACCCATTTTTATTGTCTATAATTTTGACCATTTTGATATAATAAATACTTAAGGTTGTTGTGGTTGGTTTTGACAATGAACTTACCTCCCACAAGATATGGTCTCTACAAGAAATACCTGAGGTTGTTGTGGTTGGTTTCTATATATATACTAAATCCCTAAATATATGAGATATTAGTGGGAAGAAGCCAATCTAAAATTAATTTAACCTTTTCCAAGTCCATTAAAACAGCCTTGGAGATGATTATGTGACCAAGGTAAAGAATCTCCATCATACCAAATTCACATTTTGACTCCTTAGCATACAAAGAACCCCTCTCAAGGATGATTAGAACCTCGTCTAAATGCCTCATATGTTCTTCCCATGTTTTGTTAAATATTAATAAATCATCAAATAAATCAAAATAAACTTATAGAGTTATTTTTTGAATACCTTGTTCATGCAAGATTGAAAAGTGGTAGGGGCATTTGTTAGATAAAAGGGCATAACCAAGAACTCATAGTGTCCAAAATGACACCTAACAGTAACCTTATCCAAATCCTCCTCATGAGCTCATATTTGATGATAGCCCACTCTCAAATCAATCTTATAAAATTATCATGCACCATGGAGGTCATGAATGATCTCATCTATCAATGGAATGGGATAATTATTTTTAATTGTCTTTTTATTTAGATCCCTAGAGTATATGCACATATGCATAGTTCTTTCCTTTTTCTTTACCAATATTACTAAAGATGCAAAGTATCTCTTACTAGGCCTATCCCATGTCAATCAACTCCTTGATGGCCTTTTCTATGTCATCTTTGTGCCATTTATATGTCTATAGGGAGTGGTGATGATGGGGTTGGCACCCTCCTCTAACTCAATGACATGCTCAATGCCTCTTTCAGGATTTTTCCTAGGAGGAATGCTACCAAAAACCTTATTGTGCTTGGAAAACAAAGTTTGTACATTTGGAAGGCAACTCTTCTTCTAATACTCTATAATAGTTGGCATAATGAAGCTTTATACTACCCACTCTACCTAGTCATGTTTGATAAGTATCTCCATTCTTTTGAAAGAGACTATACATAGTCCACAATCTAGCATGCCTCTAAGCACAACCTTATTACCAATAAATTCAAATTTTATCTCCATGAACTACAAGTTCATTTATAACTCTCCAATAGATCCTAACCATTGCATTACAAGAATTACATCTATCTCCTTTGCTTAAAACATAAAAATGATCTCTTAGATCATGATCTCCTAACTAAATGATTAGGTTACGAATATTCTTATTACATGTGAGGATAAATCCATCTTCGACCATTACCTTGAAACCATCAAATTATTCTATTTTAATTCCCCTTCTAGCCATAATTCCTTTATCAATGAAATTATGTGTAACACTTGTGTCAATAAGAGTGATTATCCAATATCCACATAATACTCCCTGAACTTTGAAATAAATAATTCTTTGGAAGCTATATAGTTGTGAAAGTGTGATATTTCTTCCATGCTCCTTCTCTAACTCATCTGAAGAGTGTTCTTTATCATGATCTTCCAAATCAGATTATGAATTTGAATTTTCAGTAGCAAATTCATCTATTGAATAGTACTCAATTTGATTGGCTTCGACCTTAGGTAAACATTTGTGATTTTGAACCCATGGGTCCTTACAAGTGAAGCACAATTTTTTCCTATAGATTTAATTAAGCTAGTTTGTATTCAACCTTATGGGATGATTCTTAACTTGATTTGAATATTTGTGGATGTACTTATTGACCTTGTCTTTTGGAACCCTTTTGTGATTTGTAAACTGAAAAATACAAGTGTACTACATTCAAAAATCACTTGTTCATGTTTATGAGATCTTTCAAAATTTTACTTTCTTGTGTTTAATTTTGCATAAAGAAAGTAAAATTAGAATTAAAATGAAGATTATAATGCAATAATAATCAGATAAAATCAAAGATAACACCAGCAAGTTGATAACGGAGTTTAGCTTCAATAGCCTACATCTCTGGGTCCATTCCAAGTGAGGACCGTTCTATTAAAATGCTGCAATAAATGGCTTTAAAAACCTTTACAAATCTTTAATTTCATCTTCTCTAATCTTTATATGCCTGAAAATATTTATTTTAGACTTGAAAACAAAAGCCCAAGGCCATACAAGGCAAAATCAAGGCTCTAATCCTCTTATTTCTCTTTGCACAGTCAGAAATCCATGTCAAAACAAGTAAAAATAACTCCCTTTTATAACACTTCAGCCACCATGGCTGAAGCAGTCAAGACCTTAGCCTTTTACATAGGAGGTTGAGGGTTCAAAACCTCCTTCCTCCATTCTAGGTGCTCAGGCTCTCCTCCCTAGGTGCCAAGCATGCAATTTGAATTTTCTTCCCTCCATTTTAGGTGCTTGGCTTAAGTTTTGTCCCACATTTGCTGGGCATGGTTGTTTTACATGATTTTAATAGTAAACTTTTTGAACTTTTCAAATGAGTAAGATTTGGGCGCCAACTTTGGATTCCACATAGCCTAGTCAAATGCCTAGATGCTTGTTTAGTGGAGTATTTGGTGGGTGGCATGGAGGTTTGGCACCTTTAATACATTTGAACTTATCAAATACCATGTGCATAAAAAAAACACCTAACCAATATTTTTTGCCCTCTAATTATTTTCCATGTGTCAAATGGAGATTAGTCCACTTGGCATTCTGCAACTATGCCACGTCACCTTATGACACCAAATTTTTACCTATTGAACCAAAACTTCAACGACCTATAACTTTTGCATACAGTGTCCATTTTATAAACCTCAAAAAGCATCAAAAATCTCTCAATGAGTACTAAAATGTGAAAATTATTTAAACTAAATTTGAAGAATTTTGAAAAATAGAACGGTACATGGATCCATTTGGATCATTCCTCCCCACTAGGAACTTTTAGAACTCTGAAAGTTGAAATTAATTGGTAATGAGGTGAGGGTATTTTTCCCTCACCTTTCTAACTTCCATCCATCTAGCCTTGATTGGGTGCATCCCTTTGAGACCAACATGAAGATATTCAACATTACCTCTTCGCAAAGTCTGCATATTCTTGTCAAGTATAGTATCTTCCTGCAATTTTGTTAGATATTCAGGATAAAAATTATCAACGAAAGGAATGGATACACTTTCATCATTATCAATGATCATTGGAGGCTCATACAATTTCAAATTTTCCACATTTACAAATGAATAAATCTACATGTAAGATGGTAAGTCTAATTGAAAAGCATTTGTGCCAATTTTTTTTGTTATTTGAAAAGGACCATATCGGATTGGTTTCAACTTTTTACCTTCACCTGTTAGTCTTTCCTTACTAATGTGAAGCCATATCATATCACTTACAACAAATTGGTGATCAATATGATGTTTGTCATGCCTGGCTTTGTATTTGGCTTGACTTTTCTCCAGTTGAGTACAAATAGTTTGATGAATGAGCTATATTTGTTCAATGAACTTCTTGGCTCAAATGGCTTCTTTTGGTTCACCAACAGCTGTATCTTATCCATATCAAACATCTAGAGTAGATTTAGGCAAGTATCCATAGTATAAGAATGAAGTGCCTGGTTATATGCATGTTGTATGTACCACAATTGTTCATCCCATAAATTTGGATTTTTATTGCTATAACCCCTAAGCAAATGTACCATAGTGCAGTTCACAACCTCTGTTTGTCCACCAGTTTGTGGATGAAATGTAGTGCTCTATTTTAATTTAGTGTCCATTAGTCCCCACAAAGTTGACCAAAACTCCCCAATAAATCGAGAATTCTTGATAAAAAATAATTGAAGTAGGCAAACCAAAATGAACCATACATGTTTAATGAACAAATATGTAGTACCTTCACCAGTAATCTGCTTAGTGTAAGGAATCAAAACACACATTTTTCTAAATCTATCCACAAACACATATAAATAGTCATGTTTTCTTTGTGTCATAGGCAATCCCCCCACAAAATCCATAGAGATACTTTCCCAGGGGTAAGTAGGAATAGGTAGAGTGTAAAGTCCCAATTTCCTGTTACTCGGTTTACTTGTGGCACAAAGAGTACATCCCCTTATATATTTAGCAACATTTTCCTGCATATGAGGCCAATAACAATACATTTTCAAATGTGAAACCATTTTAGCAACTCCAAAATGACCAGAAATAAGAGAAGTATGTGCTTCTCTAATCATGTACACCCTCTCATTTTGAGGAATACATAGTTTACCCAAATGATACAAAAGATCATTGTGTACATGATAGTCCAATTCTTCTACTTGTCTACTACTCATCAAGTCTTTATAAACATCCTAAAAATCAAGATCATTCACATATTGTTCTTTATAACTTTCATGAGACAAAGAACCATGTTGTAAAAGAATAGATGCAATAACCATAGGAGGCCTGGATAGCATATCTGCAACCTCATTCTGAATTCCTTTTTTATACTTAATCACAAGATGAAATTGTTGTAAGAAACCCATCCAAAGAAAATGTCTAGACTATTGTAGCTTAGTAAGTGATTAGAGATACTGTAAGGGCTAATGATCTGTATGTATTATTCTTTCTTTTCCCATTAAGTAATGTTTCGATTTTTAACACTTTGAACCAACACATACAATTCCTTATCATAAGTTGGATATTTTCTTACTGCACTTGTAAAGGTTTCAGAATGAAAACAAATTGGTTTCTTACCTTGCATTAAAATAGCTCCCATAACATACTCACTTGCATCCATCTCGATCTCAAATGGTTGTATATCAAGAAGTACCAAGACCAGAGTAGTACTTATCTTTTCTTTCAAAGTATCGAAGGCTTTTTGATGTTTGCCTCCCCACTGAAAGACCTATTTCACACTTATCAAAGAATGTAAAGGTTATGCAATATATGAAAATTGAGCAATAAATTTCCTCCAAAACTGTACTACACCAAGAAAACTCCTAATCTCAATTGTGTTAGTGGGTGTAGGCCAATTAATAATAACTACCACTTTTGCAGGATCAATTTTCAATTTACCATGTCCTACAATGTAACCCAAGTATATCAAAGAGGTCTTGCCAAATTCACATTTTGACATTTTCAAATAAAATATTTCCCTTCGTTATGCATCCATGACTTTCTTAATGTGGATCACATGCTCTTCCCATGACTTCCTAAAAATCAATATATCATCTAAGTAAACTATAACAAAATCATCAAGGAATTGTCTAAGAACATCATTCATCAATCTCATGAATGTAACCGAGGCATTGCACAACCTGAAAGGCATAACAAGCCATTAAAACAATCCTTGTTTTGTCTTAAAGGCAATTTTCCATACATCACCTTCATTAATTCTTACTTGATGATATCCACTTCTCAAATCCAGCTTAGTGAAATAAATAGCATGTTTTAATTGATCCAACAAATCATCTATATGAGGAAGAGGGTAATGATTCTTAATAGTGATTTTGTTTAAAGCATGAAAATCAACACACATTCGCTAAGTTCCATCTTTCTTTGGCACCAAAATAATTGGTGAACCAACAGGAGACGAACTTGGATGAATAAAACCTCTTTCTAATAGATCCACTACCTATTTCTTGATTTCCTTATTTTCCACCACTGATAACCTGTACATGCCAATGTTAGGGAGAGGATAATCCTACAATATCTGAATTTCATGTTGAACTCCCCTTTTAGGAGGTAAGCTCTTAAGATCCTGAAATACATCATCATAAGTAGAAATGATTTCAACCAATTCATTCTTATGTCTAGGATCACACTTTTCCAAAGCTTGAGAATATTCTTCTTCCTTAGACTTAATCAACATGAGACAAAAAGTCTTACTTGAATTAACTAGTCTTTTCATTTGCCCTGTTGTAACCAAGGAAAGACTTGTTCTAATGTGATGTGTTCTAACTATGTATTCAATGCCATCCTTAACAAGCAAGTACTTATCCTCCTCTCTATAGAAGATTGCTTTTCTATCATAAAGATATGGGCTTCCCAAAATAATCTCACATATGTCCAATGGAACAACATCCAACTCAACCTCATCTACGAACTTGGATGTGATGGCAAACCTTAGCCTACAAGTTTGTGAGACTTGTAGTTTTGCATTGTCACACACCCAACCTAGTGGATAAGGCTTTGGATGGGGATTGGTTTGTAAGCCTAGATTCCTAACAACCTCTTCAGAAATTAAATTTGCTTGTGAACCACTATCAAATAGAGTGTCAATCTTTGTATGCTTTGAAACAACTCTAATGTGGAACAATTCATTTCTTTTCTCATCAACATGCATAGAATTCTGTCTAGAAGAAGATGCATCATTTGATGACTTAGTGCTAGAAACTGAAAGAGAAAAATCATTATGTAAACCCATAGTTATGATCTTAGTTTCATCACCTGAATCTGATCCTAAGTCCTAAACCATAGCATTAGCCTTCTTTTCTTTCTTTTGATACTTCTTAGGCCTTAACTTAGGATGTAATTTCCAACACTTAGACTCATCATGATTTTTCTTGCAACGATTACAAAATGGTTTTCCTTCTTTTTTAATAGTATAAGTGGATTTTTATTTACCCTTTCTTGATGAACTTTCCCCTTTGGATTGCTTAACATTAGATTGCTTACTTTTTACTTTAGGAAAAGATTATTTTGATTGTTTTCCTCTAGCCTCTATATGAGTGGCTTGAACACATACTACATCTAAATTAGTGGGATTGAACATGAGAATCATATGTCTTAAGTAACTATGCAACCCACCTATATACTTTAGCATTGTTTCTTGTGTGTATAGAGGAACATTCAAAAGTAAAGCTTTTTTCCTAAAATCTAGTGTATAATCTTGAACACTTTGGCCTTTTCGTTGTATGAAACTTTGCCAATCCATCATAGCTTGTTGCATATAGCCTAAAGGATATAATTGCTTTCTAAGTTCTTCATTAAAATCATTCCAAGTAGAAATTGAGTTACCTTTTTGAACCTCAGCTTCCTTCAACTTACTCTCCCACCAAATGAGAGCTATACCTCCCATACGAAGAGTAGCCAAATGAATTTTTGACTCATCCCCTATAATATTTTGGACCCTGCAATAAATTTCAATCTGCTTGACCCAATTATCCAACTTTTTGGCATTAACTTTGCCATTAAACATTGGTAATTCAAACTTAATATCCAGTTTTAGTGAAGGGAGAGATTCCATAGTTTTTTTACTGTCATCTGATGGAGAAGGTTTTTCAGTTTCTTTACCTTTTGATTCTTGTGAATCACCTTCTTTTTCATTCTCAGATTTCCTTTGTCTATCATGGTATAGTTCCTCAATCATGCCTCTCATGTCCATGAAAGCTTGACGGAAAGCTTGTTCGGATTCCACCTCTTTTTCAGCCATCCTTAAAGCATGCCTTGAACCAATATTTGGATTATACTCAATGAGTTTTCCTTCACCCTTTTGGTATTTAGACCTTGTCAACATACACTAGCAATCACTATTAAATAACAACTGCTCTGATACCAAAAATCTGATTTGTAAACTGAAAAATACAAGTGTACTACATTCAAAAATCACTTGTTCATGTTTATGAGATCTTTCAAAATTTTAATTTAATGTGTTTAATTTTGCATAAAGAAAGTAAAATCAGAATTAAAATAAAGATTAGAATGCAATAATAATCAAGGAAAATCAAAGATAACACCAACAAGTTGATAACGGAGTTTGGCTTCAATAGCCTACATCTCTGAGTCTGTTCCAAGTGAGGACCGTTATATTAAAATGCTGCAACAAATGGCTTAAAAAACCTTTACAAATTTTCAATTTCATCTTCTCTAATCTTTATATGCCTGAAAATATTTATTTTAGATCTGAAAACAAAAGCCCAAGGTTGTACAAGGCAAAATCAAGGCTCTAATCCTCTTATTTCTCTTTACATAGTCAGAAATCCATGTCAAAACAAGTAAAAATAACTCCCTTTTATAACACTTTAGCCACCATGGCTGAAGCGGTCAAGACCTTAGCCTTTTACATGGGAGGTCAAGGGTTCAAAACCTCCTTCCTCCATTCTAGGTGCTCAAGCTCTCTTCCCTAGGCGCCAAGCATGCAATTTGAATTTTCTTCCCTCCATTTTAGGTGCTTGGCTTAAGTTTTGTCCCACATTTGCTGGGCATGGTTGTTTTACATGCTTTTAATAGTAAACTTTCTAACCTTTTCAAATGAGTAAGATTTGGGTGCCAACTTTGGATGCCACATAGCCTAGTCAAATGCCTAGATGCTTGTTTAGTGGAGTATTTGGTGGGTGACGTGGAGGTTTGGTGCCTTTAATACATTTGAACTTATCAAATACCATGTGAATAAAAAAAACACCTAACCAATATTTTTTTCCCTCTAATTATTTTCCATGTGTCAAATGGAGATTGGTCCACTTGGCATTCTACAACTGTGCCACGTCACCTTAGGACACCAAATTTTTACTTGTTGAACCAAAACTTCAACAGCCTATAACTTTTGCATATGGTGTCTGTTTTGCAAAACACGAAAAGCGTCAGAAAGCTCTCGATGAGTACTACAATGTGAAAATGATTTGAACTAAATTTTAAGACTTTTGCATAATAGAATGGTACATGGATCCATTTAGATATTTTTGGCTTAGATTTACTTCTAAAAATAGAAGATTCCATATATCTTACCTTTATAATTACTTATTATAATGTGAATGGATTAAGATCCTCAACCCAACCTCTCAAGGGGTTAGAGAGACCATCAACAAAAAGCAAGATATGTTCTTATAGAGCTATAAAAATAGCTCAAACCAATGAGCAAAGAATGATGAAAAAATAATACAAAAAATATCTAGAGAATTGGTTTCATATGTTATATAATGTCCATCATTAGACTTAGCACTAGATTGGATGCCATGAAGTCTCCATTTGTATATGCCCAAGCTTGCCTGTGAGCCTCTAGGCCATTAAGTAACTTGAGAAAATTATTTACTCTATTTTTAGTGTTATGAACTCTATTTTATATGGATTTTAATTAATGAAGAATGGTTGTAGTAAGACATAGTGTTTCTATTTTAAATGTCTTTCACTTTTTTTATTGAATTGCATAATAGTTATAATATTGTAATTTCCATACATTTATGTTAATAATGTTATTTGCAAGCTTCTAGTCTATGTCATTAATGGCATCCCTATGTTAAATGATGATGACAAGATGTCTTATAAATTGATTAAGTTTAGAGAGAGCCTACAGTATATGTCCCTACTCTTGCTAAAAAATGCTAGCCTAAATATGAATATTTGAAGTAAGAGTAGTCCCTTGACCCTTCAAAGTACTTGAATGATGTTAAGCTTAGGGAAACAAAGGCTTATGCCCTTAAGACTATAGAACTAACCTAAAATAGGCTTTCACCTATTGACCACTAAGCTTATTCCATGAAAGGTTTGTGCTAAGGAATCCACTTGAAACCCTCCTTAAATTGACCAATTCCCATTATTCATGACTTGCACCATGGCACAACTAGCACAATGTGGGCACCTATTCTTTCTGTGTTACACTTTAGGTGAGTGCATAAGACCTGTGGCCTACATGAATTGATGCCAGCACATCTAAGTGTTAAATTATGAGTGCATAAAGATAACCTCATTTTTTTGCCTAGTTATAATTAGTATAGAACTAATTTAGACAACAAAATGAGAACTTGACTCTAACTTTTCTATAATAGTTTTTGAAGCACTACTTCTTGGCTACCCCATTCAATGTAATATTAGAATAGTCTTGATGGGTGGTGGTAATGTATATTTTAGGTTAGTTTTCTTTAGTTATGTGTTTTCTTTCCATCTTAATTTTTTAATTTGTTTGGTTTTGTCCTTGTAGTTTTTGACTTCCCCAAATTAGACCCTTATTTTGAATTGAGAAAATGAAGCCTTTACAAAAAAGGATAATTTTGTAACTACACTAAGTGATGACCAAAGCCTAAAAAACATTGTCAAAGTACATAAAACAAAGGTTGAGTCTTTGATCCCAACCAACCATAGATGATGAATGGGTGATTCACATTTTATATCTTGAGGGCCAATGATTCTCACTAAAACAAGTGGATTTTAGAGTAACCTATGACCTAATAGAGGCCAAAAAGCTACACTTAATATAATATCTTGAATAAAATGGGAACATTCAAGCAAATAATAAGTTGACTATATTCTCAAAGCTTATTATTTATCCCATCACCCATGGCTCGATCCCCAACCTTAAATGGATAAAGATTGCTAAATATCTATTCAGAAAACATTGAAATAAGATTATAAAAACATTAGAATCTAAATTATGAGTCTTCCTTAAAAGGGTTATTCAGGTGACATTCATCATAGGCTTTCCAACTTGGATATTAGAGTATGGCCTCAAATGGGAGTAGAGGTATCTTTGTTGAGGATATGAAGGCTTGGCTGGTAGCATAACAATACCAATGGCATTCCCATATAAGCCATGAGAACATTAACACCCATGAATAAATTTGATGTCTAACTTGACCTTGGTTTCTTGAATGAAGTCTAGATTTGAACAAGTTAATTAAAAATCACTCCTTACACACATTGGTTGTCTTTTATAGGGTAAGGGATCAGTATGTTACTTGTTATCACATGACTTTAGTGTCTTATTTTTTTATGTCTAAGAATATATTTTATATTCTATGTTATTCAAGAATGGAGGATTAACTTATTGGGTTCTAAGTTTATATCACCACTTTCCTTGTAGAAGTCACGATTTATTGTGACTAATATGCCTTCTTTTCATAAGAAATGGGGGAACCCTTTTTTTAAAAAACTCATAACCAAATTTATATACCTATTATCACATTTTTTGGCTCTACTTATGTTAATTTTATGAAATCCTAGGTTTCCATATTTATTTATTTTCTTCCCCAAGCAAATAATGTGAATAATGACTAATAAATCCAACTAGCAGGCCTCATTGGTTTATGAAAGAGATTGAGGAACGTCCCATCTATTTTTCATGATTAGGATTGGCACTCTTGCCTTGAATGTTTAACATGCTAATGTTGAAGGCTTGCCCTTACACAAAGGTTCATAGAGTCTTCATCTTATTCTTAGGGTATCTGACCTAGAATCCTACATGGTGTTTTAGAGCCTATATGGTGGCTAGGTGAGTAGTTAATTAATAATTTGTCCTTTCAATTTCACTTAGTAATTTTTTGTGATTTTTATAGGGTCTTCCACATGTCAATGTATGGGTGGCACATGGCTTCATGATATTCAACTAAGAGATAGTCAGAGGTTTCACAATAAGAAAACACCATGTGACCATTTTTAGACTTATCAATCTCCTTGTTCTAATAGGGATGGTAAAACCTAGTAGGTCCTAATATAACTAGTGAGAACCATGAGGTTTATTATTAGAGGCATCAATCTCTTAGGCCTAACAAAGGAGGTTAGAACTTGAGAAATCTCTATTAAATAAGTGTCGTAAAACCCTAAGTCAGACACTATTAGTGATCCAACCAATTTCCCCATGCTAAAACTAGAATGACCAATCACTTAGACTTCACAAATATGTCAGATCCTAAGAGAGCCCAATCTAACTAGTGGGTTCCATGTCAACTAGTTATAGATTATTAAATCTCATAATCTTTATAGAGATGTTGGATCAGAGGAGATCTCAACCAAATAAAGAGATGCCACGTGCCTTGAAGGTTAGTAGTGATCAAATTTGGCCAATGAAGACCTATCTATTATTAAACTTGTCAGTATCATAATCTGATAGATGTGTCAAAACCTAGGAGAGACTAATGTAGTGAGTGGGTGACACATAACTTACCATTAGAATAGTTAGTTAATATGTCTAATAAAGAGGTTAGAATCTAGGAGATCAAAATGTATCTAGCATGGTACATGGAATAAATGATAAATTTAGTAGGTGGACCCCCTAAAGGCCTTGAGATGGCCAAAACAAAGTATAGATGGAACTATAGGGGATAATCAAAGGATGCCTCATGTCACTAGTTTACAACTCATCACTCCCTTGAAGATATAGAAGTAAAGTGTTGAGATAGGCTTAGGTCTTGATTATTACTTTCAAGAAGATTAATTAGAATATGACAAATGAAATCATTAGATCTCTCAAGATAATTTAAATATAATGTGGCCATGCACCTACCCCACTAAAAACATTTATTAAGTGGGGAATTAGACCTCAATTGGACAAGTTAAAAATGTCACATTACCTTTACTAGATCTAGTAAGCAACGTGTAATCATATATTCCAAATTTAACTCCTAATTAGGAAATAAAGTTGAGGATTGAGACACTCACTAAAATTTAAATCCATGATGGATGAGCCACCAAATACCATTAATGAATGGGATCAACCAAAATTTTTATAAGTGTTCCAATAAAAGCTCATTAGTTGTTATATCTTTGATATACCAAATTTGACCTCCTTACTTTCTACACTCACCTATTATTTTCATCACCTTCCATTTTAGTCTAAAAATGTTGACATATTTTGTCCAACAATAATGACCACTTCCTCTTTAAATCCCAAGGTTGAACTTGAATATAATGATACTCTATTGTTAGATGGTTTGACTCAATTTAAGCACTATAGTGAAATATTCAAGGCCATTGAAATGGTGCCTAAAGAATAAATTCCAATGATGATGAAGAAGATGAGTTTGAAGATGACTTACAAGTGTACCAAAATTATGGCCTAAGTTAAGCCATAACTAAACCTAAAGTCATCCCTTGTACCAATATTTTCATCAAGTTGATCCTCATTATTAGATGAGTGTAGGCTAACATTCATGATTGGCTCTACTTGGTAGACTCCAAACACCATATTGTTAACATATCAAGCATGGATTACAAATATTAATAAAATCTCACAAAACCCAATTTTTCATATTACTCAACTCTGGTGAAGACCAAGACTGATATCCTCCAAGATTAGGTGAATAACTAAGATGTTAAATGGGTTAATAAAAAAGATTTCAATGTATACATAGTCCTCACCTTCAATGAGGGGGTATAGATTGGCATGATCCTATTGAAATAGTTGTTCAAGGCCCCAAATTACTTTCATATCAATAAATATTGGGTGCCCTTACTTTATATGATCTTGGATGACTCCCAAGTCCTTGACCTTGGAAGCCTGGTCAATTTCAATTTATGGATGTGAAAGTAGGGGATATTTTTATATGATGAGATATCTTGTAGACATGATCTATAGGACACTCACTATCGATCACTCTAACTTTCCTACATTGGTTCTTGGTGGCCCTATGGTCCATGTAGTTTTATATAAACTATATGGCCACCAATACAAAAATAACATTTGATAAATTTATGAATACTTCTACCCAATGGTATAACATATTATTAATAAGGTCCCTTTTCCTCACCTATCAAAAGAAATTATTTATTCACTATCTCCCATTAGGGACTACTAGTACTTTTAAGAAAGTCATCTAGGTCGTAGGCATTCTTAAGGAGCCCATATGCTTACCATATCATATCTAAAATAATTTGATAGAGGTCAAAATCACTTATCAATTGATGGAAGGCATTTTTGGGCACTATATTAGTCACCATAAAAGGCCCACCCTATAATATCTTAGAATGGGATATTTTCTAAAAACACATAAAACTATAAAGTTCACACTCTATGACACAAAGCTCTGATACCACTATAATATCCATTAAGGATATTTACTACAATTTTTTTATTTTTGGAAATAACATATAAATTCAAACACCATACAACTACAATATCTAAATACTGATAATATCCACTAACTCTAATGTTAATTAAATAGTAGAAGAAATAAATACATACTAGTGGGAATACATATAACATGGGAATATCGAAATATAACTACGTACATATAGACTCTTTTAAAGCACAAATGTAGTTTTTGAATGAAACTACCACAAGCCAGCCAGGGAGGATCTCTCACCACTAAAACCAATAAACCTTAGATGGTTTTCATCTTAAAAAATTCTTCACTCTAAGAGTTTTCATCCTTAAGAGAAGATATAATGAATGCAAGTTAAAACTTTGAAATGGGGGGGGGGGGTTTAATGATAGTCAACATGATTTTTTTGGTGGAAGACTTCTTGATATATATATTTTAAAAGTGAGGAATGGAAGAGAGAAGGAGCATGAGGAGAGAGAGATTTTCCCCCATATCCATATGGGCCAAAATGGTTACTATTGGGCATGTGATCCCATATGCAATGATCAAGAGAGAATATTCTCCTTTCCACCATTTTTTAAATGACTCCAAAATGTCCTCCTCACTCACACATATGAACAATAGGAAGATGCTTGTCCCCATGTGATAAAGGTCAAAATTGGATCAAATAATTACATTTTCTTTTGTCTTTATATCCCACCTTCCATGTGCTTCTAAAAGTACTAGGAATCTCTTTCCAACTTGTTCCCCACTTCAACCAGGATTAGTGATTTGATGCCCACTATCCCATGTGATATCCCAACACATTTTTGACCCATTTAAAATGCCTTTACATGAAAAAAGTAAATTACCTCATAAATTTATGCACCAATAATCCATCCCTTATCCTCATTCTAAAGGGTAGACATATGACTCACCAAAAGAGAAGAAAACTTATCTTACTCCATCACATGCACTAAATTCCATGGGATATCTTCTATGGGCCATGCCATATTATCCAAAAGCCACTTTATATGCTACATAAATTTACACATCACCATGAATAGTGATAATTAATTGTAACACATGAATAGTGCATGTGTGTATAGTGATTTACCCTTAGTTATTCCCTAATATCACCCATTTTAGCCTATGGGAATAAAATAAGCAAGTGGTCTTCTATAGTCCTCCCTTCCAAAAATTACTTGTCCCCAAGAAATTATAAATCTAGATGTTATATAATCTGCTCACTCTCCCAAGTAGCATCCTTAACCAAAAAATCTTTCCACTTCACTAAGTACTCCATGATAGTCCTCCCTCTTAGAATATGCTCTTTGGAGTCAGTTATAGCCTTTGGAGTGAGAATGAGTTTTAATTCCTCATTCAATGGTGGAAACTTGAAAGAAGGAACTACATTATGCCTAAGTGTCTTCTTAAGTCATGATAGGTGGAAGATATTATGCACGTTGCTAATCAATGGTTGCTCTAACTCATAATCCATTTCTAAAATCCTTTTCAAAATCCTGAATGGGCCATAAAACTGTCTTTAACTTTTCTGACCCACTCTTCTTGAGAGTGGACTACTTATAGGTCTACAACCTCAAATAAACCATGTCACCCACCTTGAATGTAAATTTAATGCAGTGTTGATATGCATATAGTTTATACCTGTTTTGAGTTTGTTGCAAGTTTTCCCTCAAGGATTTCATTATATTCTTATTCTACTCTAATAAATGCTTGGATTTGGGCACTCTACTATCTCCTAGTATCAAGGCAATGAAGCTAAAGGATTCATATCCATTTAGACCCATAAATGGTGACATCTTAATTAATATGTGATAGGTAAAGTTATAACAAACTCTCCTATATGAAACCATTTCACCCATACCTTTTGCTACCCATAAATGTAATTTTGAAGATACCCCTCCACCCACTTATTTACAATCTTAATCTATTCATCTATTTTTGGGTGATACTTGGTACTAGGAATGAGCTCAATCCCACTCAATCTAAAAATGTCCTACGAAAATAAGCTCAAGAACTTTCTATCCCTATCACTAACTAAGTTCTAGGGTATCCCATATAACTTGAATATCTCTCTAAATAATAAATATGCTACGTATGCTACTAAAAATGTTTCTAAAGTGGAAAATAAATTATAAAATTTGTTTAATATATCCACCAAAACATAGATGCAATCTTTACCTTGCACCTCAGGTAACTCTGTGATGAAGTCCATTAAGATACTTTCCCATTTTTGAAAGGGAATGGGTAGTGGCTATAACAAACCTTTAGGATAAGCATGTTCATTCTTATTTTCCTAATAGGTATAAAATTATCAAACATGTTTAAGGATTTAATTCTTAAGTCCTTTCCATGTAAATCTCTTCCAGATCTGCCCATATGTCTTGAAGAATCCCAGGTGACCAGTCATGGGTGCATCATGAAAAAACCTTATGACATGCATATTAAAAAATGAACTAGGTACCAAATAGATTGTATATTTGTAAATAATAAGATCATTGACCATGATGTAACTATCATACTATATAGTTCCCTTAATGATAATAACATCTCTAGAGTATTTAACATATTCTATTAAAATCTATCCTATCCAATCTGCATTAATTTCCACCCAAGAAAATAAATGTGGCCTCTTGGAAAAATTATCAGCCACAATATTTCTCTTCCCTTTGACATATACAATTTCAAATCTATAATCTTGAAGCTTACTCACCCATTTTTATTGTTTATCATTTAAATTATTTTGATATAAGAAATAATTGAGGTTGTGGTTATTTTTGATAATGAACTTACCTCCCACAAGATATGGTCTAAACTTGGCCAAGGCATGCATAATGGATAGTATCTCCTTATCTTAGATAGATTATCTCCTCTCGTCACCCCTCAATTTTTTTCTATCATATGTAATTAGATGTTCATCTTACATCAAGACAACACCTACTCCTGTAGAAGCATCACACTCAAGATCAAAAGGCTTGGAAAAATTAGGAATAACTAAGACTGGGCATGCAATCATAATCTTCTTAAACTAATCAAATCATTCTTGTGATACATTAGATCAAAAAAATTCCCCATTTTGGTCAAATGCATAAGTGGGGAAGCTACTTGTGAAAACCCCTTAAAAAATCTCTTGTAAAAACCACATAGACTAAAAAATCCCTAAATCTATGAGAGATTAGTGGGTAGAGGTCAATCTAAAATTAATTTAACCTTTTCCAAGTCAATTCTAATACCCTTTTAGATGATTATGTGGCCAAGGAAAATAATCTCCATCATACCAAATTCACATTTTTGACTCCTTAGCATACAAAGACCCCCTCTTAAGGATGCTTAGACCCTCATCTAAATGCCTCATATGTTCTTTCCATGTTTTATTAAATATCAATATATCATCAAATAAATTAAAAGAAATTTATATATTTGTTTATTGAATACCTTATTCATGCCATATTATAAAGTGGTAAGACTTTTGGTTAGACCAAATGGAATAACTAAGAACTCATAATGTCCAAAATGACACTTAAAAGAAGCCTTATCTACATCCTCCTCACAAACTCATATCTGATGACAACTCAATCTTAAATCAATCTTAGATAATTAGAATATACCATGTATCTCATGAATGATCTCATCTATTAATGGAATTGGATAATTATTTTTAATTTTCTTTTATTCAGATCCTTATAGTATATGTACATACACATAGTTCTATCCTTTTTATTTACCAACACTACTAAAGATGCAAAGGGGATCTTTGGATGTGTCCCATGTCAATCAACTCATTGATGGCCTTGTTGATATCATCTTTGTGCCTCTTTATATGTCTATAGGTAGTGGTGATGATGGTGTTAACACCCTACTCCAACTCAATGACATGTTCAATGACTCTTTCAAGAGGTCTCCCAGGAGTAGTACTACCAAAAACCTTATTGTGCATGGACAACAAAGTTTGTACATATAAAAGGCAACTCTTTTTCTATGGATCTATAATAGTTGGCATAATGAGGATTTATAATACCTACTCTACTTGGTTATGTCTGATAAGTATCTCCATTCTTTTGAAATAGACTATACATATTCCACCATTTGACATGCCTCTGAGCACAAACTTCTTACAAATAACTTCAAATTTCATCTCCATGGACTACAAGTTCATGTAGAACTCTCTAATAAATCACAACCATTACATTTCAAGAATTGAATCTATGTCTCCTATGCTTACCACATAAAAATGATCTCTGAGATCTTAATTTCCTAGCTAAATTCTCAAGTTAGGAATCTTCTTGGTACATGTGAGGGTAAATCCATCTGATACCATTACCTTGAAACCATCAAATTCTTAAGTTTTAATTCTCCTTCTAGCCACAATTCCTTTATAAATGAAATTATGTGTAACACTTGTGTCAATAAGAGTGATTATTCACTATCCACATAATAATCCCCTAACTCTAAATCAAATAATTATTTGGAATCTAGAGAGTTAGAAAAGTGTAATCCCATATCCATTTTTAGACTTGACAATCTCCTGGTTCTAACAAGGATGTTAGAACCTAAGAAAACCCTATCCAATTAGTGAGCACCATGAGGTTTATTGTTATATGAGTTAGTCTATTAGGCTTGGAAAAGGAGGTTAGAACGTAGGATATCCTAATGCAATCAAAATCACCACATAGCCCAAGGTCAGACACTGTTAGTGTTCCATCTAATCAACTTATGTCAAAATTAGAATGGCTAGTCTCATAAACCTGATAGATATGTCAAATCTAGAGAGATCCTGGGCCAACCAGTGGATGCCCTATCAACTAGTGACAAAGTTTTCAGTCTCTTTATCTTGATAGAGATGTTATATCCTTGGAGATCTTGACCAATTTAAGAGAGACCACATTTCCTAAAGGTCAGTAGTGCCTAAATTTGGCCAATGAAGACTTCTCCATTGTCATACTTGTCAATCTCTTGGTCTAACATAGATGTTAAAACCTAAGAGAGATATATATAGTGAGGTGGTTCCATATAACTTGTGGCTAGAAAAGTTAGTCTCCTAGTTTGAAAAGGAGGTTAGAATCTAAGAGAGCCCAACATAATATGACATGACATGTGGCATAACTAGGTAATGTAGTAGGTGGCCCCTTACAGGGCTTGAGATGGACAAAATGAAGTATAGGTAGAACCAAAGGTGTTAATTAGGGATGCCTCATGTCACCAATTTACAGATCATAATTCCTCAAAATATATAGAAATAAAATGATGAGCAAGGCTTGGGTATTGACTGATACTTTTAGAAGACCACTTAGAATGTTATAAATGGTATCATTAGATTTATTTAAAGACTTTATGGATGAGGTGTCCACATAGCTACCTTACTCCATACATTAATGAAGTGGGGAATTTGACCTTAATTAGACAAGTTAAAAATGTCACATTGTCTTTACTATATATAATAAGTGATGTGTAATCATATATTCCAAATTTAACTCCAGATTAGGAAATCAAATCTAGGATTAAGCCACCCACTCAAAGTTAAATCCATGATAGATGAACCACCAAATGAAATTGATGCAAGGGGGATGAATCCAAATTTTTATAAGTGTCTCAAGAAAATCTCATTAGCCACTATTTTTTGAGCTACCAAATTTGACATACTTGCTTTTTGCTCACTTGCTACTTTTGTTGTCATTCCTTTCGGTCTAAACTTTTTACCAAATTACATCCTACAATAATGGCCACCCTAAGTTTGAGCTTAAGTATAGGGATACTTTATTATTATATGGTTTAACTTAGTTTAATCAATATAATTAATTAATCATGGCCATCAACAAGGTTCCTAAAGAACTAAGTACTAATGAAAAAGATAAACTTGGGTTTGAAGACACCTTATGAGCATACCAAAAGTGTGGCCTACACTGAGTTATAACCAAGATTGAAGTTCTCCCTTGCATTGAATTATTTAGTAAGCTTTTATTAACTACTAGATGAGTACAAGATGATATTCATGATTAGGTCTACTCAAATGGCTCTCAATACTAGATTGCTAACATCTTAGGCATGAATTAAAAATATTACTACAATATCTCAAACCCTACTTTTTCATATGACTTAAAGGTGGTGAAAACCTAGAATGAAACCTTCTAAATCTATTACATCCTCTAAGACTATGTGGATACCTTATAAATTAAATAAGATGTCAATGCATACATGTTCTACACCTTCAAAGAGGGGATTGAGATTCAAATGATCATATTAAATGAGTTGTTTAGATCCCTAGATTACCTTCACATCAATCAACAATGGGTTATCTTACTTTATATGATCCTGGAAGACTCCCAAGTCCCTAACCTAGGAGGCATGGTTAATTTAAATGTGGTTAGAGCCATAACAGATGCACAGCTAGGGGAAAATTTATACCTGATAATCTATATCATAGATATGGTTTGTGGGACACTCACTTTCAATCCCTCTACCTTTCCTACATGGGTTCTTGATTGTAATGAAATTACAATAAAGTAGAATAGAAAAAATAGATCCAAATATGACTTAAATATATCAAAATATATGATAATAGGGAAGCCACTTCAAGGGGGTAGCCTCCACAAGTTTTAATAAGAGTAGAATTCACAATATGATGATAAACAATTACCCACTACCTCTTATATATAGTCTATCTAGGTCATGGTTACTCCATAGGCCGACCTACTAACCAAATTAATGCATATAGAAATGTGATATAACATCAAATATGGATAAGTAAGCCACATATTGGCTATTCCTATCCAAATACATGTGATAGGTTAGGGGTGTATCATGCCCTTTCCCTTCAAACAAACATTGTCCTTAACATTGAACAACTCTAGATGTTTTTATAGAAAATCTTCACCTTCCTAAGTTGCATCTTCAATGCTCAAGTTCTTCCACTTGATCAGATATTCCTTAATCTCTCTGGTTTTCAACCTCTTGGTACATGTTTGGAAGATCTTCTCTAGTTCTAAAATGACTCGTCCTTATTCATCTAGTTCTAGGAGCTCTATTTGGGTTGAAACTTTCTATCCAATGCCCTTCTTCAAATAGGAAACATGAAATACTAGGTGTATAAGATATGGATGAGGTAACTGAAGCTTGTAAGCCACACTTCCAATTTTTTATAGAACCTGATAAGGGCCATAATACTTAGGAGCAAGTTTATTGTCCTTTTTCTATTACTTCAAGGACATCTACTTGTAAGGCTACAAACATACAAAAACCTAGTCACCCACCTCAAAATTTCACTCACTATGATGTTGATCTCCTTTTTACTTCATCCTATTGTATGCCAAGGCCAAATTCTCTCTCAAACTAGCCAAAACCTCTTGTTGATGTTGAATGTGCTCCTCCACATCTTGAACCTTGGTTTGCACCTTTAATGAAGAAGTGATGGAAGGTGGATGGTAAACATATAGTGATAGAAATGGAGACATTTTAGAAGAGGTATGGAATGATGTGTTATACCACCATTCTACAAGTGGTATCCATTTAACCAAATGTTCCTATTTATCTGATACAAAACAATAGAGATACACCTCTAAACATTTGTTAACCACTTCTATTTGTTCGTTAGATTGGGGGTGGTAAGATGAGCTATGAGATATCTGAGTACCCAAATAGGAAAATAGTTCAATCCAAAAATTACTAGTGAAAATAGGATCATGATCACTAACAATTATTTTTGGGGTTCCATGTAATTTTAGAATTGCCTCCAGAAAAATAGTTGCTACTGTACTCCTTGAAAATGGGTGTGAGAGAGCAAAAAAATGGGCTTAGTTTGTAAGCCTATACATAATGACCAAGATAACATTCTTAACTTTAGATCATGGCAACCCCATGATGAAATCCATAGAAACCTCCTCCCAACATTGACTAGGAATTGCTAACGGTTGTAACAAACCCAGGGTCTTAACTGTCTCACTTTTATTCTGTTGGCATATCAAGCATTCTACCAAAAAAAATTGTACATATCCCTTAATTCCTTCCCAAAATAATTATTTCTTAATTATATGATATGTTTTCAATAACCGTGAGTGTTCCCCAATTGGAGATGCATGAAACTCCACAAGAATCTTATGCTTAAGCTCTAAATGTTTTCACAAGTATAACCTACCCTCATACCATTAGACATTACCTTTCCATTCAAATTTGTCAGAGGATAAAGTACCTTGCTATAGATTCTAAATTATAACCTATGTATCCTTGTCTTATTCCCATTCTAACCTAGCTTCATCCACCCAATCTGCTTGCAACATGGACATTACACAAAGTAATGCTTCTATAGATGTATCTCGTCTAGATAGTGCATCTGTTACTACATTATCTTTAACCTTCTTGTACATGATTTCAAAATCATAACCCAACATTTTGGTTACCCACTTTTATTGTTCCTTAAATGATAATCTTTACTCCAAAAATTATTTGAGACTATCATGATCCATTTTCACCTTAAAGTGTCTACCAATCAGATAGGTCCTCCATTGTTTAACTGCATGAAGAATAGCCATCATTTTTTTCTCATTGTTTAACTTACTTAAAAAAGGCCTAAAAATAGTATTCATCAAGATCTAAAAAGTATATGGTGTATTTATGAGACCAAAGGGCATTACCAAAAACTCATAATGGCCCTCATGCATTCTAAAAGCAATTTTATGAACATCTGCATGCTTGATTCTAATTTGATGGTACCCCAAGTGAAGATACAATTTTTTTAAATAACTAGCACCATGAAACTCATCAAGTAAATCATAATTATTGGAATATGAAACTTATCTTTGATGGTGTACTTGTTGAGTTCCCTATAATCTGGGTGCATCCTCCATGTGTCATCCTTCTTTCGCACCATGACCACTAGTGATGAATATGCACTTTGGCTATGCTTGATGATCCCTACCTCCAGCATCTCATGGACCATATTTTTGATTTCAATCTTATATGCATATGGATATATATATGGTCCAATATTTCATGGTTAACTCCTTGGAAGTAGTTGAATGGCATGATCATGTTCTTTTTTTGGTGGTAGTCCTTTTGGCATGGCCCCAAAAATAGATGGGTGGTCATCAAGAATCATCTATAGATTATGATGTGTATATGCCTGTATGGGTTGAAATTTTATGGAACATAATCATGCAATAATTCCTTTTACCCCCTTTTTTAGCATCTTGGTCATCTAATGTGAACTAATCAATTGTGGAGATTTTGTCTATAATCCACGTAGTTCAATTTTCCTACCTTTAGAATGAAAGCACATGAATAGTTATTGGAAGTTCATCTCAATGGTACCCAAGGTTTTGAGCCAGTGGACTTCCAAAATAATGTCTGTGCTACCCATGGGAATAGTAAACATAAGAGAATCAAGATTATACTCACCCATAGCAAGCCTAATATTATGCCATTTACCTGAATAATTAATTATGCCACCATCTATAATCATGACCTAAAATTCTAGTGTTGGGTAGATGAAATAGTTTAAATGAGTGGATAACTTATGGTTGATGAAGTTATGTGTGCTTCCTAAATCGATCAACACTATCACCTTCTATTTTTTCAGGAAACCCCCCACCTTAAGAGTTTATGGAGTGCTAATACTTGCAAGTACATGATAAGAGATTATAGGTTGGGAATATTTAGGTACCTCCTCTATATCTTCCTCATCATCATTGGTGGCATCATCTTATTCTTCATCATCATTGGATCCCTTGATGTATAATAAATTCTTCTCATAACATCTATATCCTTTTCTCCACTTGCTATCACAACTGAAACATAATCCTTTTTCACGCTTCTCTTCAGTTTGTGAAGGGGTCAATCTGGTAGGTGGAAGAAATGTTGGTGTTGATATGCTACGATATTTAAAGTGAGTGAATGGTTGTTTCTTATTGGTTATGAATTTTTCCTTAGCTCTGTATTCCATGATAATAGAATAAAAAATATTAAGTGGATTAAATATGCGTACCTCATGTTGAATGTGGTCCTTCAGTCCACCCAAAAATAGGTCATTCAAGTTTTCCTCATAAATTGTCTCCACATGTAAGGATAGGTTCTAAAAATGATGAATATAATCCTTAATGGAGCCAGTCTATCACAATTTTTCTAGTTGGTTGAAGTAATTCTCTATGACACTATTGCCATAGTGTAATTGTAGCTCCTCTATAACAACTAACTAGGTGGCACTAAGAGTCATTTTTTTCTTTTAAGCACACAGCCATCGATACCAAATGAATTGATCAAGTTCAAAATACAAAGATGCCATGGTAACCTTATATCCATGTAGGATCTAATGGAGATAAAAAAATTCTCCATTTGGTTGATCCAATTGAGTGGATCTTTTCCATCAAATTTGGGCATATCCACCTTTGGTAATAGGTTCTTCTATGGCAATGTAGTTGGATTTAAAGTAGACTAGTTGGGAGAACCACCTTGGTGGGGTTGTGTAATAGAGATAGATAGATGATCTGAATAATTATTTTTAAAATCAATCATGATATTTACCAAACTATCTTGTATGGATTTCATATTAGATTGTATGCCTCGCACCTCACTTTGAATTCCTTACACACTATAGTCAATCTGGCTCACTTTGTGATCTATGTCAGAGCACCCTAGTAAAAAAGATATACTACATCCCCCTTTTGACTCCATCTCTTCCTTGTTAGGAGTTTTACCTAGAGTTTTAGCACCCTTTCTTTAGCCCTAAGTTTGTTGACCTACCATAAAAGGGCTTTACGATGTCGACCCTGATTGGCACTTTTGACCCAACTTTGACCAAGAAATTTTGGACTTATGTCAGCCTCAAATCAAAACATACAAAGAACATACCCTAGCCAATTTTTTCTAAGATTTCCAAAAATGTAAATAATTTTGAAAAATTCTTTGAATTGTGCACTATAGAGCAATTTTATGAAAACCCCTAAAATGGAGATAAATTTTGTAAAATAGATCCAAATGATCTAAGATTTTAATGGAAGATTATTTTAATTATTTATCACCTCCAATAACAAAAATTTAGATAAATTTTCAACCATTTTTTAGATATATCCAAATTTTAAAAATTAGGGTTTCACCCACAAGATTGCCCAAATCACAGCTCTGATACCACTTGTAATGAAATTGCTTCAACAATAAAGTAAAATAGTAGAAATAGATCCTAATATGACTAAAATATATCAAAATATATGATAATAGATAAGCCACTTTGAGGGGGCAACCTCCACAAGCTACAATAAGAATAGAATTCATAATATGATGATAAATAATTGCCCACTACCTCCTAGATATAGTTTATCTAGGCCATGGTTATGCTATAGGCCAACCTAATAACCTAATGAATGCATAGATAAATGTGATATATCATAAAATAGGTATAATTAAGCCATAAGTCAGCTATTCTTATCTTAATACATGTGATAGGTTAGGGGCGTAGCATTGATGGCCCTATGGTCCATGTAGTTTTTTACAAACTATATGGCCACCAATATAGAAAAAATATCTAAGACATTTATGAATGCTTATACCAAATGGTATATAATATGATTAATAAGGACCCTATGCCTAATTAATGGGTACTATATTAGTCACCAAAATAAGGCCTACCCACCTCTCCCAATCATCATAAGGGACAATGTATACCTTTTTTTCCTTCCATTAAAAAACATGGCAATTGGTCATGACTCTTTAACATTATATAAAGCCAAGCCACATGATTGAGACTTGAAGGGAATGATTTAATCCCATTTCGATAAATACTTAGTTTTCCTTAACCTCAATTATGGATAGTAGACAATAAATGATGATGAGTTATATATAAATATCATGGGTGACTAGGAGATGATCATGAAGATTGAAGTTTGAAGGAAGGAGAAATGGAAGTAGGTCCAAGTTTTTGGGCACTATTGAACCCCCTCCATATACACTTAGTCTTTAATGGATATCGCATTGACTCCCCCTATAATTTTAATAAGAATCCTCTAAGGGATCCCATCTCATTCTCCCATATGACTAGCATCTCTTCCCACCATAGCTCTACCTTCTCCATCTTCAATAGTTTCAGCACTTTGGCCCCAACCAAATCAAACTTAGGTGACTCAATGGTTATCCAAAAAAGCACAAGAAACTCCACCATAAATGCCTTGACCTAAATCCACCTAGGATTTGAGGTTTGATGTCAATAACAACTTGGAAATGAGCCTAATATGGGATTAATAGATGATAGTAGTAAAAATTCCTTCGCTCACTCGCTCCTCTTTCCAGTTTCCCTTTACAACACCACCCTTTTTACCTATAATTCCACCTCCTTCACCCTTCTCCAAAACATACATGGCCTCCACCTTTCTTGGCTTCCTAACTTCTTCATCCCATCTACCCCTTCCATTTCCTATCTTGGAACTTTCTTCATACCCCTATTGACTATGCCTAAAAAACAAGTGCCTATGAAGGCCCCATATATTTCATCCACCTCAATTTTTCTAAGGGTATGTTAACCCATGTTCATGTATCCACCATTTGGTGTCATCCATATAATCCCTCTAAAAATACAAAAACTCTCACATTTAGCCCTTGACACCCTCATTACATTGACTCCTTCCATAACAAGATCTAGAGTTGACCCATGTAAAAGGTTAAGGAATAAGTGAAAGACAATTCATACCTAACCCATGGTACATATGGTAATTACTCAAATTCCATCTCCTTCACTAGTTTATTCTATTCTTATAGAACTGACCCCATTAGCTCCTCTCATAGTTCCCTAACCCACTTTTTCCATCACTTTGACTTTCATCTTTAATCATCCAATCTCATCCTTCTTGGTAAACACCCCCTCCCAAGGGTCATCACCCCTTAGGTGGGCATGACCCAATGTCTACAGTAGGCATAGATGTTCAAATGGGCCTTATATTTAATTTTTCCCCTTATGCCTCCATGCCTCCTCCATTATTTTCATTCTTCACTCCTTCCACTTCCTCCATTCAACCTATACCTCATCTTCCACCAATGAATATCATCTCTACCTACCACCTACACCTCTTAAGACTTGAAATATGGTCCTAATAATATAGGTGTTAGAAATGATGATGTAGGGCACCTTAGAGGTGTAATGGTATTTCAACCACACCACAATGAGTATGAAAAATATCCTCACCTTTAATTTCATGTAATAGGGAAACCTTATGATCTATTATATCTAACAAGATTTATTCTATCTCATAAAGGTGAGGACTTTTAAAGGAATGGATAAAATGGTAGAAGACCCACTTTTAGTTCTCTAGGTAATGCATGATCTGTTAGAGAAGATTCTAGAGGATGTGTAGAGCCATGGTAGAACTCTTTAGGTAGAGGTTAAGAGATATTTCCCTCTTAGATTAATTGGGCATGTCAAGGATGCCCTCCTACAAATTTTCTCCACTCTATGGAAAGTGGTAGGGACTATGGAGGACACTTAGGTACTCATCCAACCAACCCAGCACTATCTATACATGGTAACTATAATTGATGGGAAGTACCAAAAGTTGAAAATGGTAATTAATAAAGTCATGTTTTTGGAGCTCAAATTGATGCCCATTTTAGATTTGATCTTGTATTAGACCTACATTGGGACTATGAAGACTATAGTGGCTTGCCTTGTCCTAAACAATAATGGGACCCCTAAAAGATGGAAACAATAAGATATTAGACCATTTCAAAGAAGTTAATATCTTGATGTTTTTAAATATTAATGGCACTCTACTAGATAGGGGTCTATTTTGGGTCCACCTAGGTAAATTTTACTAGGTCATGAGGGAAAAGGTATCCAAGGTAAACTAGGAGGTAGTTCAAGAATTTCATAATCTTTCAATGTAAACCATAGTGAGTATTCGCTAGCTGTCAAAAGTCTAGGTGTTAATGGAGGTTCCAATCTAAGTGTAACAAAGATTGGTATCCCAGGATAAGATTATATTGAGATAAAACTTGATGAACATTATCAGGATAGATTAAGACTTTGACTTCATGATAGCTATGCTGGAAGCTAGAGAGACAAAGTTGAAGTAACTAGGAGCTAGCTCACTCTTCTAAAATACCTCCACATATCATTTGAATGGTCACCATAGATATTTTGGGGTGGGATTAATGGTATTTTGTAATTTTTTGAATTATATGATTGTAACCACTAGGAGTGGACATTATGTCCCAAGATAGGAATCTAATACAACTTGGAGTTGAATCCCATCCTTATCTATAAAAGTGTAATCATATTGTAATTATAAGGTCAATATTTTTTTAACTAAAAGAGTGTTGTCATAATTAATCTAGGATTTCACTTATTATTTCCTTCATCCCCTTTTGAATTTTAAAGAGTTAGCTAAGATTGATCTTTTTAATAGAACTTTTTATATTAATGAATTCTATTTCAGCTCTTTTAAGTGACATATGTTCTATTTACCAAAATATATTTCATTTTAGTTTAAGTTAAAATTAATTAACATATAATTGTTTTGAGTCTCTACTAATTTATGAATGCAATTTTTATGATGTGCTTTCCTATCATAAAATTCTTTTGAATTCCTTTCATTTTCCTCATAATACTGATAACTAGTGTGATAACCTACAAGTTATTTTGGAAGTTTATGTGTTATTTTATATACACTTATAGTATTTATATTCATAAAGGATTCAAAAGTTAAGAATTTTAAATTTATTTCCATAGACTCTTCCCATTATGTGGCATTAGTGTTAAATCTTTTGGGAAGACTCAGTACATAGTGGTATAAATGTGGTGGATTTGCTCATCTTAATTATTAAAGCATTAATTTCAAATGGTTTTGAAATATTTATTTACTTCCTTACCCTTCCCTCTTTTTATATTTGTTTTATAAATTAAACTAACCTTTCCATTTTGTTTAGGAATGTTGGATAAAAGTAACTAAATACCAATAATATCCCAAATTTTGACTCATTTCATTCTTAGTTATCAATATTAAACCCTTGGTGGTGACTATTACATATTTCATACATTATTCCATGTAGGATCCATTATAAATCCAAATATATGCAAACATTCCCTAGGCTTACTTCAAATTATTCCTAAAATGGAGGATGAAATTCCATCAATGTTCCCCACTATTCTTTTTTAAAATGCTCAATTTCGTGAGCATTTTTGGATAAGGATATTAGATCAAATAATAACTGGTACTATAAGGAGGGATTATTTTATTTTAAGAATAATTTTTAGTAGGTACCCAAACCCTAAAATAATAGTTTATTTATTAAATCTTGTTCCCACTATTTACACTTTCTCCATTATTATGTGCTTCATACACACACAATAACAATAGATGAAAGGGAAGACACCAAGAATTTGTGTGTTGAGTGATGAATTATTTGAAGTCATGTTTTTTAGTAATAGTGTATTAACTACTTCTTATTTGTGAATCATCTTGGAGACTAGTTCACCTATCACCAAAGATAGGTCCTATCATGACTGGCTAGCGGTTTCCCCTTACTATTCTATAAAAGACCTAGACTTAATAGACCTAGGTATAACATGATTCCTTCTAACTTTTCCCATCAACCTCTCATAAATATACCACTTAGGATGGATTATTTGGTTGGATTAACCATTAATGTCCTAAGAGTTATCCATGATTTACCTAGAATCCATGAGAGGCATGCTTTCCATTTCACTCTTGGTAGAAGGCAAACCGATGAAGAAATTATTACCTCATATAAAACTACAATAAGGATATTGGATGTATAAAATGATGATGTGGCATGTAGGATTTTACTATTGACATTGATAAACTCAACATATTACTAGTTCCTCAACCTCACTAAGAAATCAATCCCCAATTGGGACCATTTTAGTACTACTTTTCTTACCCAACTCAGGTAAGTAATATACCATAGTATCGTATACCAACAATTTGATTGTATTAAATGGGATCCTAATGAGCCTATCAGGAAATTTAATTCTAGGTTTAAAAATATATAAATCTAGGTTATCATGATCGACCAACCCTACCCCTAACTAGTGCTTGAAATGTATAAGAATACCTTAGACCCTTGGATGGTTATGCTTATGAGAAGAGATTTGGTAATAGTATACCTACCCATAGTATGATCCATCAAGGTAGATAGGCAACTAAACCCATAAGGTTAGATGATGGCCCCAATTCCTAATGTGTTACCACATATGCCCACATTTAGCCTCTTGCCTAATTCTAATCAGAACATCCCAATGCTTTAACCATTCCCTATAACACATCAACTCCTACCAAGTCATATTACACCAAACCAAAACTTGGGTTTTATTAACTCAGGGATCCATGAAATTACTCCTTAATGGATACATTAGGTAATATTGGTCGTAACTAAAAATACCTAAACTATACTCGAAGAGTCCATAAGGAATGAGTTGGATGCCTTTCAGTGAATGGTATAAAAACTCAACAATGATTTCCTTAAAATAAAATTGTATATGATTAAATATAATGCAAATATTTTTATAAAAAACATTCACATATCAAAGACTAAATATAAACTACAACCATCCCCACAATCCACTAGAACTCTCACTCAATAATTTTTTAGAAATTAATATGTTTGAAATAGCCTTACCTAATTGGTGTCAGGTGAATAATATGGTAACTCATGGGGAACTTGAATACACATAATTGAATTATGCTTTTGAGATATTTCAAAAATAAATGGAATAATATGAGATGGTTCCTAATCACCCAAAATCATCCATCATAGGCAAATCCCCTAACACTATCATGGTAATAGAAACCATGGAATTCGCAAGCTAGGAATAAAATGAGCTAGAGGAGGGTATTAGTGAAGTGTATTAATTTTAATAGTTCTAAAGGATCAAATACACCCTTAAGAACATGTAATCACAATAACCCTTAACTACCTCAACTCCCTTGAATAATGGTACAACCCTACCTGACCAAAATGCTAGGAATGTCCCACCACCTTCAAAGCCTAAAGAACCTAAATATACCATGAAAACCCCACATATTTATATAAAAGGAGGATATAATATAGTGGAGGACAAAAAGAATATCAAATCTAAAACTAAGGTCCATGAAATTTCTCATATCACAAAACAATGTGATCTTTAACTAAAGTCCTTAACTGAGAAGCTAGTTCAACCCACCCATGTAAAGTCTAAAGTAGACGATACCAATGTACTCATTCATAATAAAAAAAATGGAGGTGCCTCCCTTAATTTTTACCACCATACTATTAAACAAACATTCATAATTTCTTAGTATAATTAGGAGATTCAACAAACATAATTCTAGCATGCATCTACAAAAAGTTAAGGTCAATCCCTATTAAGTTAGATAAGGTATTGGTTCAACTAGACAAGTCCAAGGTCAAATTGGTAGAAAAACTTATGAATGTCCACATATAGCTAGAATCACAGCCTAGAATTGAACACTTCATATACATCTATGTGGTAGATATTCTTGAGACCTATGGCATATTTCGTGATAGAAATTTGTCTAAATTCTTAAATGCATATATGGCCACATACTTATCTCATATGTGTCTACCTTACAGAGGATTATCTAATCAAATCAAGGTAGATAGAGAACCCTAAATGAATCACATAATAATTGATTGTAATTACATCAATGAAAAAGTGAACCTGACATCCTTAGACCTAGGAATCTATACATTAAGTACAAAACCATCTAAAGATATAGCTGATAACCAACTGAATTTACCATGCTTAGGTCTCTCTATGTAGATGGGACTCCTTATAAACTAGGTAGTGGAGTCGATATTATATTAATATATATTTATGGGAAGATGAGCCTAACATCATATATTTTACATTTCCTATGCATAAACAATCTACTATATTATGAAGTGTTAATCCTAGGATTATAGTTCACATTGAAACACAAGGAAAATAAACAAAGCATATTCAATGATTTTTAGTTGGTAATCAACTAGACAAGAGTAAATTTTAATGTAAAATATCATACCTCAAAAGGTATAATAACTTATCTTGGCACTTGATCAAAATGTTTAGCACATTTAATTTCATCCATATCCCTAGGGAGAAAACCAAATTACTAACTCACTCCCATCTACAATAGTGAACCTACCCCCCTAGATGATGCCAAGTTATAGGGTTTCTCTATGGAACTTATCCCTTTTCCCTCTATCCTTGATAATATGATTAACTTACAAGTCTTTTAATATTACCAAAAAAGAATCCAATGCCTTATTGACATAGGGGTATTTGAAACCCAGATCATTGATGAGGTAGATAGGGATAACCTTGGTAATGAACTAGTTAAGGAATAGATCCTCAATATTCATGGAAATTGGATCCCAAAAGAGATGATTTAGATGGAAAGAGTGTTTTAAATTTTATATCCCATGTTTCAAATAATTAGGCTTAATTTATAAGTCCAAAAATTCCATTTCATCAACCTTAGTTTAGTAGAAAGTCCCAAACAGTCAAAATGGGCCTTGACTGGATAGGCTCCAAGCTGGAGTAGTTGCCAAAAATTAATTCTAAGGTATAAGGATGTGATTTCCTAGGCCTATCTAAACCTTAATTACTTTAACCCAAGAGTTATCACTCATACTATCTGCATCAAGACAAAACAAAGACCATTTAAATAAAGGTAGAGGTTGATCAGCCTAATTATGGAACCCTTAATACACAAAGAGGTTTATAAATTCCTCACTATTGGTATAATTTTATTAGTTCATCATTCTACCTAGGTAGCCAACCTAGTGCATATGTGTTATAAAAATAGAGAAACTTTCTTCTATGTAAACTTCTAAAATTTGAACTGAGCTTCAAATAAAGACAATTACCTATTACCTTCCCTTAACAAAGTGATATAAATGGTGAGTGGATCCTATATGATGTGATTTTTTAATGGTTTTTTGGATATACCTATGTCTTAATTAATTTAGAAGACTAGGCCAAATCCACACTCAGTAATAAATGGGGCACATTCACATACAAGCAAAAGCCATTTGTCTATATCAACGTTGGGGCAACCTTTCAAAGAGAAATAGACCTTAATTTTGAAGGAATAATTGGAAAGTGAACAATAATTTCTATGGATTACTTGATTGTGTTTTCAAAGTATAGGTTAGATCATATACACCACTTGGAGAGAGTGTTAAAAAGGTGTAGAAACTATGGTATTTCCTTGAATATTATGAAGAGTGTGTTCAGTATTACCAAAGGTAAGCTTCTCAATCATATCATCATGAAATAAGGTATTGATATTGATCCATAAATATCTATTATGGTTTATAAATTATCTCTACCTAATAGAAAGAAATATCTAAAATCCTTCGTTATGAAAATCAACTTTGTCCATAAATTCATTTTTAGATTTTTTGAAATTGTAAAACCCCTAAATGCTATGTTGAAACAATATGTAAAGATTAAATGGCACACATAATCAAATAAGGCCTTTTAGGAAATCAAAGATGCCATTTTTAAATCCTCAAACCTTATCATCCTTGACTATATGTAATATTTATATATCTACCCCTTTACTTTTGAACACACCATTACTTCTTACCTCACCTAGAGATTGAATGGAGAAGAACATCCCATGGCTTTGATGAGCACCATTATCAAATATGTGGAGCTAAGATATTCTAATCTTGATAAACATGCCCACTTTATTGTAAAATTAGTGAATAAATTTAGGCACCATATTCTTAGGAATAATTTGCATGGTATTATATCATGCCCAACCATAAATAAAATGTTGGGGAAGAATGAGTTAGGCAAACACATAGGTTGATAGATGGTGAAGTTGTAGGAGTATGACTTGGAGATCAAAATATCCCATTTGCTATGAGTACAAATCCTTAATCAAATAATAACTAATATAGACTTGAGAATAACTATATACCAAGTAGACCAAAACCTGAGGCTATAACTAGACTCACACACTCTAATTTTACATTTCTTGCTCTACAAGAATACACCACTTGGAATCATCCATATGTAGAAAAGAGATATATGATTGAAAGATGTAAAATATATGTTAAATAAGGAAATTATATTTTGAAATAATCATGAATGAATCTACCTCAGGTGTTGGTCCCTAGATGAAGCTAAGGAAATGATGCTAAATTTCCATGAATAACTAGGTATTGGCCACCCTATTTTAAATTCCACAACACATAAGGTCCTTCAAGTGGGATAATAATATCCTACTTTGTTTAAATATATTCATGCTTATGTACATGATTTTCATCAATGAAAAACCTTTTCCAATAGGGATACCCACAGAACCATGCCACTTTAGCGCATGGTGGAGTCAACCCCATTTTCCCAATAAGGGTTAGATTTTGTTGGGGTCATCAACCCTAGCTCATCAAATGTCCACAATTTTTTTCTCATGGACATAAATTATTACACAAGGTAGTCTAAATTATTTTCTACAAAAATAATCACCACTATCAAGGTCATAAAATTTATGGATAATGTTATAACCACCTAGTTTTGGATCCCACTCTCTCTAGTATGTGATAATAGTTTTACTTTCTAGTCCATAAAATTCATAGATATTCTTATGTTAATGGTATCACACTGAGGTTATAATCCAATCATTATCCCCAAGTAAATTTATTTTCAAAATCTAGAAATAATAATCTAATGGATGCTAAGAGAAATATATAGGGGAAAATCCCCAGGGGTGGAACTCATTACTGAAGTTTTCTCTATGGGTTGATTACACTAGTTATAAATAAGTCCTTAAGACATCTCCCTTCTTTCTAGTATATGGATTAGATCCAATCATATTAGTCACACTTAAACTTTTGACTTATATATTCATGTAGTGGTTCATAAAACTAGATGTCAAAGTGAGTTCCTGGCTCTTGGATATCATTTAATTAGAGGAAACCTAGGATGAACTCTATTAAGATTCAACAAGTATCAAGATACCATAAAATGATATTTTGAAAATAGGGATAAAACAAGAATTTTAGGATCTCTAATCTTGTATTTATGTGGGATAAATCCTATGAAAATAAAGGCCAATAATTGAAATTTGATCCTATCTATATTAGCTCTTATCAGATAGTAGAGATTTTGGGCTAGAATGCCTTTTATCTTAAGGACATTGAAGGCCATGACCTGCCACTCCTAGTAAATGGAATGTTGTTTTTGGGTCCCTTATTTTGGTAAGTATGTTATTTGTTCCAACATGGTAGACACATTGGTGTGAGGTGATCACTTAGCATGATGATTACTATTTTGGCATCTTGGCACCAGCTGAAGGAATCAACACTTACCTTGTGATAGCTGGTAGATGGATAACCATTTTTTAGATTACCAAGGCATCTTCTAGGTTGGGAAATACATGGATACTATAGTGAAAATATTTAAAGGTGATGTATATTTTAGAATAATCATCAAGGCTCCAACTCAACATTTCACATGTGCACTCTACCTTGGCAAGAGACATACTTGTATATCTCTAAAAAAAGGTCAAACCAATGAGAAAAGAATGATGTGAAACTGATGCATCAAATCTCTAGATAATTGGTTCCATATGTTATGTAATGGACACCATTAGACTTAAGACTAGCTCAGATGCCATGAAGGATATGTTTGTATATGCCCAAGCTCACTTGTGAGCCTTTAGATAGTTAAGTAGCTTGAGCAAAGTATTTACTCTATTTTTAATTTTATTAACTCTATTTTATATGGACTTTGATTAATGATGAACGGTTGTAGTAAGACATAAATTTTTTTGTTTTAATGTCCTTTTATTTGCTATTAAATTTCATAATGGCTAAAATGTTTTAAGTTCCATAAATTTACATTAATAATGTTTTTTGAAAACTTTTGGCTTATGTTGTTAATGGCATCCCTATGTTAAATGATGATGGAAATATATCTTGTATGTAAATTAAGTATAGAGATAGCCTACACTAAATATCCCTACTCTTTCTAAGAAGTGTTAGCCTATGAATGAATATTTGAAGTGAGAGAAGTCACTTGACCCTTCAAAGTGCCTTGATTATAAAACCACCACAAAATAGGCTTGTGCTTAATGACCAATAAGCATAGTCCATGAAATTTTTGCAGCAATAAATCCACTTGAAACCCTCCTTGAATTGACCAAGTTTCATAAGCCATGACTTACACCATGGCAAAAATATCCTAATATGGGCCCCAGTTTATTTCTCTACTACACTTCGAGTGAGCGTATAAGGCATGTACCTTATGTAAATTGATGCCAACATAGTTGAGTGTTAAATTTTGAGTGAAAAAATACAACCTCATGTTTTTTCCTAGTTGTAAGGAGTCTGGAACTAACTTAGACAACTGAATGAGCACTTAAATCTAACTTTTCTATAACATTTTGGTTCTATTGTTGGGACCCATGTTGGATTTATTATTACAATGGTGTGGTATAATGATGCTCTGACTCTCCATAGAAAATATTGAGTGTTGGTTATAATAGGTGGAAGATAGCTTTACACTGTAAAGGATGAAATCTAAGAAAGTGGGTTTAGTAAAACTTATATGATGCTTTATATGAGGCATTTTTTGTGAATTTCCTAAGCATGTGTACCAATGGTTAATTGCATATGTAACCCATAGAAGGAGGAGTTATGGAAAATGATATGAGTAGACAAAGGAACACCTAGAAAGGCTTGAGACCTTAGATGCCATTTGGATTAGAGTAATAGACAATTGGTGGTAAGGATCACTGAATAGTTACATGCTTGAGTTCATAGATTCAACATACTCATGCCCTGAGTAAGTAGGGTATCATTTTTTGCATGAACCTAGAGGCACATTTATGAAATAATTTATTGTAGAGCTTAAAAATATAATGGTGGATTATGGGTTTGAAACTTTGGGGTTGTAAGGTTAAATTCATTTTGTGTATGAGTAGTGTAAAGGGGGAAAAGGGGATGTATAGGTAAAGTGAAATGGAAGGGGATGGGAAAATTAGCACCTGAGATATTATAAGATAAACTTATAACAAGAGATGGTATAACTTGATGGAATATATATAACCTAGAAGTGCTAAGAGGACCCATAAGAAGTGGGAAGGGCATGGGGAAGTATATCTTGAAATACAACAACATGAGGAGAAGAGATATGATGAAGTGATGAATTAAGCTAAGTATTTGATAGGTGTGGAATGAACTAGTTTCCTACAAGACTTGGTAACTAAATATGTGCTTGATGCACCTACCCCCTTTAAAACTATGACAAATGCTCACACATTAGATCCCCACTTGAAGAAATAACAAGAGTGATAATTGATCCTATGGTTGACATAGATTTTAGATGATTTACAGATTTGGAGTGTAATTTTATGATGAATAAATTATTCCCTATAAGGAGGTGAGTGAAACTAGCTCTAGATAATTGGGTTCTAGTTTACCATAATATAACTTGAGTGTAAACATCCTAGCTCAACCATGGTTAATGATGTAAATTGGGAAACAACACATAAGAAGTGGTTCAACACCATAAATAAGTAGTATAAGACCATTGACATCAATGGTGGTAGTAGTAATAATGGGGCTGATGCCAAACCTAGTGGCTAAAGGCATTAGAGGGTCACCACTAAGATATATGCTATGGAGATAATTGCCATAGATTCCATATTTCCCCCATAAATAATCTATTACAAAATGGCCATACACTTATTAGAGTATCATGATGTGGAAAATGCCATATAGCATGTGCTAAAGTGTGAACTATAGTGCCATACTCAGGGAATAACCCAATTGGAGTGTAAGGTAATCTAGTTCATGACCACACTTCTTGATCATGCCCATACCTATTATAGGAAATTTGAACCTAACCAGGATATGGCTGACTATGACACCTTGAAAGAGGCATTCTTGAAGGAATTTGACATTCCAAAATTTTAATAGTAGTGCATCATTGCACTAAAAGAGATAACCCAAAGACTCTCAAAAATCATGGACCTATATAATGCAAGGTTCAAAACTCTCCTTTCAAATATACCTTATGATAACACCCTTCATAACATACATAATGGTTCATTGGAGGGTTGTTAGTGTCATTCTAAAGAGCACTTTCCTTGAAGACCTTTACAGACCCTTATAAAGTGCTTGAATTCATGACTAGAGATGAGGTGGTTGAAAGTGTCGATACTGGGATCAACTCATTTATGGAGTAATAAATTGCATCCATGGCCTCTCAACTCCAAAATCTTACCACAAGCTCATTACAATACAATTGAAGTGGATTATGGTGCCTTAAATGTGAAATAGAAGGCTATAATAGGAATGAATACCCTTGAATGAATGTGCACACATTGTTTTTAAGCTATGAATTCTATCGAAAGGCACATGATGTTCACAACTTATCATTGTTGAAATGTTCTAAAGAGCTCAGCACAACCATATATTATTAGTTGTGTGATGCCTACGCCCATACAACAACTAATTATTAGGTTATTGACAAGATGCATGAGAACATAGAAAGAAGTGCAAGGTAGTCCATTATAGTAGTCAGAGGGCAAGCTAATTGGGAAAATGAAGGCTAAAACCAATCAAACACAAGATTTAGGATGCAATGAGGGACCATAGGGTGAGTGATGCAAGAGCATCTACAATGGCAAGTCATGTCTTAGTTTGAATTCATATTATTGTCTTTTCCCTCCTAAATGTTGTTAAGGAGGAATAAATGTAAAAAGTAAAAGTAAAAAGGTAATTGCTGGGCTATTGAGGAAATAAGGGGGAAGTGGTTGAAATTGATTTAACCTTAGTAAATTGTTAAAAATTTCAAACTGTTTCTATTTTACCTTTAGCCCAAAATTGGGCATAGAAGTTAGAGAGGGCTGTCCAGTTGGTAAGTTGGTAATCAAAACAAATTTGAAATTATTTGATTTATTTTGGTGAATAAATAAGACAGAGGAGTAAAAAGAGGAAAAATAGGGGAGGATCTCCTTAGGGAGAGGAAGAGTCAAGAAGGCAGGCCAGAATAGAGTTCGCCACTGGAAGCCAAACATGAGCATATGAAGAAATTGCAAATATAGATCGAAGATGGAATGACAAGGGGCATTGAAGAGAAGGAGCAAAATTTGGATGCTTTCCAAACAAAGATGAAAGATCATGACATGTATCTAAAGACATTGCATTTGATGAAGAATATTGCCATCAAGGGGAATATTTGAATAGTCAGTCGTTGGTCGATGGAAGTTCCTCCCAGGATAATGTGACAGACACAGAACTTATCGTGAAGGAGGTGGAATGTAATACCATTAAACATGGACCTATAGAAGAGAATGCAAATAGAAGAAACAATGTAATTATTAATGAAGATGAACAACAACTTATGAGGAATGAGCATAAGACATTGTATGATCCGTCTGGAACAAGTGACACTAGAGGTATGTTTTAGCAAGTCTTTGCAAGGACTCAAAATTTATTTCTTTGAGACAAACATGCTTGGGATTTGGGTGCTGGATGCATTGAGATTGTAGGGAATTAAAAATAAAAAGTGATTGACATTTTGCATTGAAGGTAACATTAGTGTTGGAAAATCAACATTTCTTTAAAGGATAAATGAGAAACTTAAACTATGTGATGTCGTGGAGATTGTTCTTGAACCTGTTTCTAAGTGGCAAGACATTAGTCCTGAGCATTTTAATATACTGGATGCTTTCTATGCTGAACCTCAAAGATATCCTTACACATTTCAAAACTATGTGTTTAGCACCTGTGTAATGCAAGAGTGGGAATCTGCAAGTGGCTTAAAGTATTTTTAGTGACTGAATGGTTTTTGTGTGTGTTGTTCATGAGGCAAAGTGGATGAATGAAATGGAGACCAAGACCTATGATCAAATCCATTATAATCATGGTGAGTCATAATACTTCTATTGTAAGTAAGTTCATATTATGCAAATGTATTATGCAAATCTGAGTCTGTTTGAAGGGTGCCTATATTATGCAATAAAAATAGTTTAGCAAAGGCCGAGGATTATTATAAGTTGAGCCACAAGGCATTGATATTGATATATAACACACCAATTCCTCAAAGCCTTCCAGAGACTATGGAGTCTGTAGGGTCATCATTTTGACTTGTATGAAGATGGATTGTAGAGCTGAGGTTAAGTATAGATCACTTATCACCTACTGGAACTCAATATGGTTCTATTTTGTTTGATATTGACCTGGATTGATTGAAACCTTGGAATTCTTAGTTTAGAATTGACTTTCAGTTAAGAGGATTCTTCTTGCCATGGAGTGTGCCTGGTTTGAGTCTAAAACCACTTCTAAATCTATTTTGCATTGATTCGAATAGGACAAAATGTGTGTGGGGTGTATATTGCAACGTATAGGTAATTGTTATATTGAATTTGATTGTGGCAAGTTAAGAAGTTTTAACAAGGTGAGGGTTCTATCTAAGTAGTCCAAGGACAGTTTCATCATTTGGTATCAGAGCTTGAAGCTCTTGGGAATTGATAATTTGTTGATGGTTATGATTTCTAATGAGTTGTTACAGGATTTGGCAAGAGGATTAGCAGGACAAAGTGTTAGAAGACCCTGGATAGAAAAGGTATGAGTAATCTTTGCTATTTTATTTGAGTTTATTGTGTTAAGAAGCAAACAGGTGAAAAAGGAAGGTTTAAAGCCATTAAGGCTTAAGAGAAGAAGAAGAAGATCCAAGAAGAAGCTTGGATAGTTTGCCAAAAGACTAAGGTGAAATAGACTTAGGTGAGGTAAAGGATTGAGTTTGAAGAATTGAGAAGAAAAGCTAAGAGAAGCTCAAAAGTAAGGGAGCAAGTGAATGCTCAAGAAGAAGATCCAAAGTAAGGTAAGCTTGGATTTGTGATTTGTGTTTGATAAAGAGTTGCTGCAGGATTGAGAGAAGAGGATCAAAAGACTAGGATGCAAAAGGCCTAGGTGAGATCAAGTAGACTATCAAAATACCAATCAAGAAGAAAAGGCTTGGGTGAGACAAGGGATCAAGAGACCAAGGTGGAAAAGACTTGGGTGAAGATATCAGAGATGGAAGTATTGTTGAAGGCACTACAGAGTAGCAAGGTACATGAGGGCACCAAGAAGAAGGCAAGTATTCACAAGAAGAAAGGTATGAACAGTTTTGTAATTGATAAAGAGATTTTTAATTTGAAGAGAGAGTTAGCTAAGATTAAAGATGAATATGAGTCTTGGATATAGATGGACAAGCAAGCATGGGTATGGCCAATGAGGAGGAGGTTGAAGTGGCCAATAGATCTCCTAAGGAAGAGGAGAAGAAGGAAAAATAAGATTGCCATGAAGAGAGAAGCCCATAGAGACAAAAAGATAAGAAGTTTGCCAAGTGAGCAGCAAGAGAAAGAGGTGGAGAAGAAGGTTCTCATTGAGGAGAACAAGAGAGAAGAAAGAAAAGATGAAGCACCAGGAAGAGCACTTGGAAAGATGAGAATGTCCATTAAGAGGACACTCATGGAGACATTATGGTCTCTTGTTTTTATATCTAATGTTGTTTCTGAGTGGGTAATTGCAGGTATGAGTAGCCTTGTGAAGGTCAAGAGAAGGGCCTTAGAGAGTGAAGAGATTGGTGCAAGAGAAGACACCAAGTACACAAGTGAATGTGTAAGAGAGAGAAGAGAGTTTGTTGTTGCTGTTGATAAAGAAGAAGAGATGCATTGGTTAATGCATGAGGGAGGTGTTGAGGAACCCCTACAATTAAGAGAAGAGGTAGAAGATGAAGTTGAATTCCATGATGAAATTGAATGCCAAGAGGAAGAAAGAGAGCAGCCAAGCACAAAGGAAGAGAAAGATTGCTACATAGACCAAGCTATCAAAGAGGTAAGTGAAGTGCTAAAATCTGATTTTGATCATTATTGTAAGCATGAAGCTGCTAATGTACAGATACAAGAGTTAAGGAAGATGATAAAGCCTTCAAAAAGAGAATTTAAGCATGGGTATGTGATTCCTAAATGGTGGAAGAAGCAAGCTCCCAAGCAAGAGGAAGTGCTGGTACAAAAGCATGGATGCAGGATGCCTAAATGGCTTGTGAAGTCAAATGATAAGAAGAAGAATCAAGTATGGGTGCCTAAGAAAGCAAAGAGAAAAGATGTGAGTGTTGAGGCAACAACACTAAGAAGTCAATGGAAGAGGATTGAAGGTGATTCCAACAGCCAAGAGAATGAAGGTGAGAAAGAAAACTTCTCAAAGAATAATGAGGTAGAGCATGAAGACACAAAGATGAAAGGTAAGTCAATTGCTTATAATGAATGGGATGATGATGTTTTTGAATCATTGAATGATATTTTTATGGAAAATAAGGAATGTAAAATGTCTATGAAAATTAATGAGTAGCAAGGAGAAAGTTTCAAGAGGATGGATAATGAAAGTGGAGATGTGAAATCAGTTCACATCTTTGAAAAGAACAAGGAAACACAAGGTAATAGTGTTCGTATTGTTTTTGATAAGTATATTTATGTTGATGAAGAAATTGATTTATGTGAAGACAAGCTAAGAAAGGAAGGGATGAAGAGTGAGGCTAGTGAAGGACAAGTAATCCTTGTGAGTGATCAGCCCAAAATTGATGAAGAAAATAGTGAGATAGATGAGATCTTACTAAAGGAAGAGTTGAAGATTTTGGAGGAGCTATTTGGTAATTCAAGAGAGATAAATGAAGGTACATGCCATGGTGAAGACACCATTGGAAAGTGTGAGACAATACAAGAGCAAAGCAAAGAGGCAAGGACAGTTTTGATCAAGGAGCAAGAACATGGAGGCAGCCAAAAGGCTTCATGGCCTAAAGATTTTGATTCTAAGGTGGCTTTGAATGTTTTGTATGTAGGTATGAAGATTGCTGAAGTGAATGACATACATGAGTCATTAGAGAAGCTCATGAACCAAGAAGAACAACAAGAATATTTTTAAGACATGTATGAAGATGATGAAGCATGGAGATTGGACATGGCAGCTGAGAAAGAAATAAGGAGAAGAACATACCAGAAGAAGAAGAAAAGTAAGAAGTTGAAGGACAAAGAATATCAAAGACAAACAGTAGTATTGGCATTGACAACAAGATCTTGGAATCCAAGTATACAAGTGAGGACTAATGCATCGAGGTAGAAGTTCATTTCAACTAAGGCTCAAATCTTTTCTAGAGGGAGAGTATGATGCAGGAGCATTTACAATGGCAAGTCATGTCTTAGTTTGAATTCATATTATTGTCTTTTCCCTCCTAAATGTTGTTAAGGAGGAATAAATGTAAAAAGTAAAAGTAAAAAGGTAATTGTTGGTCTGTTGAGGAAATAAGGGGGAAGTGGTTGAAATGGTTTCAACCTTAGTAAATTGTTAAAAATTGCAAATTGTTTCTATTTTACCTTCAACCCAAAATTGGGCGTAGAAGTTAGAGAGGGTTGTCCAGTTGGCAAGTTGGTAATCAAAACAAATTTGAAATTGTTTGATTTATTTTGGTGACTGAATAGGATAGAGGAGTATGAAGAGGAAAAATAGGGGAGGATCTCGTTATGGAGAGGAAGAGTCAAGAAGGTCGGCCATAATAGAGTTTGCCACTGGAAGCCAAACATGAGCATATGAAGAAATTGCAAATACAGATCGAAGATGGAATGACAAGGGGTATTGAAGAGAAGGAGAAAAATATGGATGCTTTCCAAACAAAGATAAAAGATCACAACATGTATCTAAAGACATTGCATTTGATGAATAATATTGCCATCAAGGGGAATATTTGAATAGTCAGTCGCTAGTCGATGGAAGTTCCTCCCAGGATAATGTGACAGACACAAAACTTATCGTGAAGTAGGTGGAATGTAGTACCATTAAACATGGACCTATAAAAGAGAACACAAATGGAAGAAACAATGTAATTATTAATGAGGATGAACAACAACTTGTGAGGAATGAGCAGAAGACATTGTATGATCTGTCTGGAACAAGTGACACTAGAGGTACATTTCAATAGGTCTCTGCAAGGACTAAAAATTTATTTCTTCAAGAAAAACATGCTTGGGATTTGGGTGCTGGATGCGTTGAGATTGCAGGGAATTCAAAAGAAAAAGTGATTGACATTCTACGTTGAAGGTAACATTAGTGTTGGAAAATCAACATTTCTTCAAAGGATAAATGAGACACTTGAACTATGTGATGTTGTGGAGATTGTTCCTGAACCTATTTCTAAGTGGCAAGACATTAGTCCCAAGCATTTTAATATATTGGATGCTTTCTATACTGAACCTCAAAGATATGCTTACACATTTCATAAGTATGTGTTTGGCACCCATGTAATGCAAGAGCGGGAATTTGCAAGTGGCTTAAAGCTTTTTTAGTGACTAAATGGTTTTTGTGTGTGATGTTCATGAGGCAAAGTGGATGAATGAAATGGAGACCAAGACCTATGAGCAAATCCATTATAATCATGGTGAGTGATAATACTTATGTTGTAAGTAAGTTCGTATTATGCAAATCTGAGTTTGTTTGAAGGGTGCCTATATTATGCAATAAAAATAGTTTAGCAAAGGCCAAGGATTATTTTACGCTGAGCCACAAGGCATTGATATTGATATACAGTACACCAATTCCTCAAAGCCTTCCAGAGTCTATGGACTCTACAGGGTCATCATTTTGACTTGTATGAAGATGGATTGCAGAGTTGAGGTTAAGTATAGATCGCTTATCACCTACTGGAAATCAATATGGTTTTGTTTTGTTTGATATTGACCTGGACTAATTAAAACCTTGGAATTCTAAGTTTAGAATTGACTTTTAGTTAAGAGGATTCTTCTTGCCATGGAGTGTGCTGGTTTGAGTCTAAAACCACCTCTGAATCTATTTTTCATTGATTCGAATAAGACAGAATGTGTGTGGGGTGTATATTGCAACGCATAGGCAACTTTTATATTGAATTTGATTGTGGCAAGTTAAGAAGTTTTAACAAGGTGAGCATTCTATTAGAGTAGACCAAGGATAGTTTCATTAGTGAGGTGGAGGATACGATGGTAGAAGGTTCCCATCCTACTCATGTTACAAGTGTGGATTGATAGAGCACTATCAACATGACTACCTTACACATCTCACATGTGGGTATTATTGAGGGTCCCATAAATTCAAATAATGGCCTGACCTATACAAAAATTTGACTCAAGGTAGGTCTGGCATATATAAGGGCATAGAAATGATTAGGCATGAGTAAAAAATGGAAAAGTAAACTTTGAATATGTAACTAACACACACAAGGATGGTCAAAGTATAGGTGACTATTCATATTAGATTCACCACTTAGTTTCTAGTTATAATAATACCTAATTTATGCATAGAATATGGGGATTAGGGTCAAACTAAGTGTGTAACATGTCCTAAACCCAAATATGTCCCTTACCCAAACCTAACATGCTAAAAGGATGTATTTCATAAGGCCATGGTTGTAATTCAAAACCTATAAGGGGAGCTTAAGTTAGCATGAGACCTAGAAGCATAGGCTACTACTTCTCAAAATAAGTAGGATAGCTAGGAGGTTGAGTTACAAGAATTAATAGAGATTCTATGCATCTTAAAAATAGAAGGGTTGTTTACATATTAAAGAACTTACTCTTGGAGCATGCAGGTCAAAAGCCAATTGAAGTCATTGTGCCACATATGGAGAGGGTATGAGAAATTAGGCATACATATAATGTAGATTATGATCAAGAACTACTCATGGATGCCACTATTGATGGATGGTTTGTATGTGAGGTCCTTATAGACACAAGTGTCAAGGTTAACATATTGACCAATAATTCTTGGGATAAAATGGGTAGGCTAACCTTGAGGCCTTCTCCTCATGTATTTTTCATGGCTAACAAGACCCAAGTACACCCCATAATAATTCTAAAGAGTGTAGTTGTAGACATTATGGGTGCCAAATTCTATGTTGACATTGAAGTGATTGAGTTGGTAGAATAAGATAACTACCCAATGCTTTTAGGAAGACCATGGTGTTATGTAAATAATGCATATATGTCTTTCAATAAGTACTACATGACATTTAATAATGGAAAGGAGAGGGTAGTTATACCCCTCTCACACGACCAAGGACCCCCTATGTCAAGAGTGTGGATTTTGAAGATGAGATCAACCACATATATAACATCATGACGTAAGGCACCAAGACACTAAAACCCAATGATCAAGGAGTGATTTATTAGAAAGATGGGAAATTAGCCTTAGATACTACCTATGTTGCCTATGACTTATGGGTCAAGGAAGCATATGAGACCATTGGTCAAAGATGTTTCTTGGTGCATGCAATAGTGCCAAAACCAATGAAGAAAGGTTGGGTTAAGATTGATCACACTTTTATTTGTCCCTTACACCAAGAAGAAGGTAAAGATAGTTTTTTGCCTTAGTAAGGGAAATCTTATAGTTATCCCAAGATATATATGGAGTAATCTAGTACAATACTATGTCTAAGACTTGGAATCAAGCATCTAAAATAAGTGAATAAGATGGGTGCACTAGTGTATACATTGAAGAACACTATCATTCATTGGTGGGAAATGCAAAGGCCTAGCTTACCAAATTGGAAAGATGTGAATAAAACCATTTGAACTAGATTTAGGAAGAGTAATTAGGACCTAGACATTTAAACTTACTGTGGTGACTCTGACCCCATTACACATGTGTGCCTTTATGAAGAAACATGGACTATCTATGATGAGAATGCCTTGAGGAACCTATGGCTGCATGCCTTCCATAAGACCTTAAAGATGTGGGCATGAGCATGGTACATAGTTAATGAGATGTACTATGAGATAGCCAATTGGGATGTACTTAAGGAGTGGTTTATTCACACCTCCTTTTCTTCATAAAATCTTGAACTGATTGAGCCACTATAGATAGTTTAGAGGTGAATGTTTGAGGACACTAAAATATTGGAAGATAACATGAAATACATGTTTGGTGAAAAGGGTTTGGTGATCCCAACATTATTTGAAGATCAAATACTTAGTAGTGACTCTAATCATGAGGATGATGAAACATGGAAGGCACATAATTGGACCAACCTAATAGGTAAAAGGAATCTAGTGCACCAAGTTGAGGATAACACTCCATAGGAAGAAAAACCTACCCACCTTTACATATAAAAAACTAAGGGTATTAGGAAAGTCAAGGATTCACATTGAGAGAATAATGAGCCCTATTACATGCCACTAAAAATGATAAAGGTATATATCAGCTTAAAAGGGGAATCAAAAATTGCTACTCTGAACACATATTGGTCTAACATGAAGCTAACATGCATTTTGGACCTCTTGAAGGAATTACAAGACTTGCTTCCTAGGAACTATAGATATATGAAGGGCACACACCCATCCCTTAAAAAGATGATCATAAAGCTAGTCAATAGTGTGAGACTTGTTAAGAAGTGACCTTACAAGATGAACCCCAATCTTCTCACTAAGGCCAAAATAAAGATTGATGGTATACTAGTTGTAGTCATCATCTACCCTATGAAATAATATAAATGGGTTAGCCCCATGGTTATCAATATCAAGAAAGATGGGTGCATTCAGATTTGTGTTAACTATAGATTTTTGAATTCCAGCTACGGAATTGATCCCTTTCCAAATTTGTTCATTTATAAAGGTTTGGATGAAATTGTAGGCTATGAAATATACACTTTAACTGATGGGTTCTCAAGATACCACCAAGCCTAGATTGAGGAGGATAAGCCCAAAAAAAACTTTGTGATAAAATGGGGTTATTTCATATATAATGTGTTGCCTTTTGGACATAAAAATGTGATATCCATATTATCGTAAGTGGTGATCACCACTTTTAAGGACTTAATTCACAAGTTCTTCCAAGTGTACTTAGATGTCTAGACTATGTATGGGTTGGTGAAGGATCATTATGAAAACTTTCACATGATGTTTGAGTGCTACAAGAAGTTAAAGATCTTTTTGAACATCAAGAAGTGTGTCTTCATGATACCATTTGACACTTTGCTTAGGCACATTATCTACAAGGATGGTCTACTCATTGACCCAATGAAGATAGCCATCATCCTTTAGCTCTAGACCCCATGAATGTAGAAAGATGTTCATGCCTTTCTTGGATATTATGGATATTATAAGAATTTTATAAGTAACTATGCCAAGATTACAATGCTACTAAAAGAGATCTTGTAAAATGATGGACCATTCTATTAGGGCATGGTGCAAGAATATGAATTTGAGACCCTAAATCTCTAACATACAAGTGTATTTATATTTAAATTTTCCTAATTAGATGACTCACTTCCATGTTCATGTCAATGCATTTTATACTACAATTGGAACCATTATAGCACAACTAAGTGAGGTGAATATAGACCATCACATTTCTTTCATAAGTAGAAAGTTGACCATGACAAATAAAAACTACACCATAATTGAGTGTGGGGTACTTGTCATGGTTTATGCCCTATAGAAGTTCTAGTAGTATTTATTAACAACCCCCTCCATCTTCTTCACTAATAATGAGGTACTTAAGTACTTGGTGAATAAGCTCATTCTCCATAAGTACATATGTCAATGGATATTTTTGTTTCAAGTTCTCTAGTTCTCTATTGTAGTCAAACCTAGGAAATAAAAATTAGGCCCAGACCATTTATCTTGCATCAAATCTAATGATTTGGTAATTCCTATTAAATATGATATGCCAAATACACATCTTTATAGGGTCCAACACATCCTAGAAGAATTGGAAGAAATCACCACATTTATAATATTTAGGTCTACACTCTAGACTATGGCAACCAAAAAGAAGAAGCATCTCATAATTCACGCCACCCTATTTCAACTTATTATTAAGGGACTGTACAATTTAAACCATAATTAGGTCTTACAATAATGTGTCCTAGAGCACAAATAAGACTCAATATTGAAATAAGAACATGAGGGGATTACTAGAGGCCATTATGTTGGAGATGTAATGACATGCAAGGTATTGTAATCAGGCTTATGGTGGTCCACATTATTCTACGATGTGAAAGATTGTACCAAAGTATGTGACATCTACTAGCATATAGGAAAACCTAACTATTGGGATGAGATGCCTCTCATTCTTATCCTTTCCCAAGTGGCATTTGAAAAATGGGCCATTGACTTTATTAGGCCTATTACTCCCATTGTGAGGCACATAAGCACGTGATACATTCTGGTGGACATAAACTATTTCACAAAGTGGGCTAAGGAAACACCAACAAAGTGTTTCATAGTTTCCATAGATGTAAGGTTTATATGGGAGAACATCATTAGGCACTATGGGTGCCCACTCAGTTTGTCTAGTGACTATGACACACACTTCATTAATGAGACCATTTGAATCTTGCTAATTGAATACATGGTATCACACCATAAGACAACACCTTATCATCCCCAAGTGAATGGAACCATTAAGGTATTCAATAATTTATTAATATTTTTCCTCATAAATATATATGATGTTAGTCACAAAGATTGGGATGATTATGTGTTAGCAATATTATGAGCCTATCATACTACATATAAGCACTTGAACAAGTTTACACCATTATAGCTAGTGTTTTGCATAGAGACAATTATACTAATGGAATTCATAGTGCCCTCATTACATATTTCATGTATTGGTCATCTGGGTGACCAAGACTCTTTGAGTGCATGATTGGAATACATGGAGCACTTCGACAAGACACACAAATAAGCAAGATAGAACTAGCAAGTAGAAAAGGTGTGATATAAGTTATGGCATGATCAACATATCAAGAACAAGGTACTTAATGAATGACCACTAGTCTTGATATATGACTCTAATTACCTCAAGCACACAGGTAAGATACAAATTAGGTGGATGGGACCTTATGTCATCCATAGAATATTAGAGACTAGAGCATGTAATTTATGCACATTAATGGGTGAAATGTTACCTAAGCATTTCAACAACAATATATTTATTCCTTATAGTCAATAAGATGGTACTTGCACCATCAGAGAATGACTTCCCAATCATAAGTTGGTTATGTTGTGTTGACTAGAATAAAATTTAGTGCAGCCAAATATTTTCTAACATTTTGTGTTATTTGTGTTAGGGGAATAAGAAAGGCACTTTTAGGCATATAGGAGGCCTCTTCTAACACTTTCATCAATAAATCTAGTTGGGTGAGCTGATCAAAGTTGATTTTTAAGTGCCTAAGGCTAGAAACATAAGTTTTTGGGTGTGTAAAGTTTTGTAGATATATAAATATATAAGGAAAAGTTAATAAAGGAAGGGCACACAAGATGATTTTGTGCAAGAAATCAAGAAGAGAGAAGAAATAATTGGAGGACCAACATAGGAATTGTTATGGTGTAGGGGAAGGCCAAAGCAAGAGATACAACTATAGATAAATTGAGCAAGAAAGGGAAGTAAACTTATAAGGAAGCATAGATAGAAGAGGAGATGGAACCAAGGAGGTTGAATCACATACATGTAAATTATTTTTCCTAGGTTGCCATAAGAACGGTAAAGGTCATGCCAAGGTGAATGAAGTATAGGAGGAAGATTGTCATTATAGCTAGCACCCACCCAATAGTTGGTGGGAAGTGATTATTTGAATCACCTATCACATTACCAAATAAGTTGTTAAGATAATTTAATGATTGTGATGGTGGACTCACAAAGATCCATAATAAATGCAAATGTGGTGATGGATTTTTGTGGATTTTTCAAGTTTAATAGATTTCAAGAGATCCATGCACCACCAAGACATTACTCACTAACCATTAATGGGTTAGATGAAATTAAGGTATAAAGAGGTGGAAGACACACTAGACTAGGTTACAAACCTTGTGCAAATTTGAATGCAATTATAGAGCCAAAGCTAAAAAATGCTACCAAGTGAAAGCCTAAGAACCCATAAACCCTAGGCTAGAATGGTCGAAAAGAGATAGAGATTGAATTTCATTTGATATTATAAAAGAGGCATGTGGAGAGAGAATTTTAGGAAAACTATACAATAGAAACTTTGAGTGATGTCAAGGCCACCATTAATGATGAATGAGACTCAAGAGCCAAAGTCACAATTATAGACCCCATGACTGTGAGGAAGTATAAAGTAAAATTAAGGGCTTCAAAAATATCAACATATTATGTTTTAACAGAAGCCAGCTTAAGATGGTAAAAAAGGTTAAGTTTAGGTCTATCATAGGTGCATATGGATGCTAAGAATGTGTGGATGCTAAAATAAGTATCAACTATGAATAAAAAGGTGCAACTAGTTGACGGTGTTAGTGTTGTAGAAATAGACCTAGAAGTAAGCAAAAAGCTTGTGTATATAGAAATCTAGTCCCCCCTAAAGTTATAATGGGGGAGACATGGGCATATTTTATGCACACATGTATATTAAAGGAGTATAAAATAAAAAACCAAGAAATGCATAAGAGTTTAACCAAGACTGGATGGTTGATATAGGGATGAAGACCAAGGTGGGTGTAGTGTTATTTAATATATCCATCTAAGATAAGTTGGTGACAAATGGTATGACCAAATTATATGAGCTACCAAGTTTTGGCAAGCCAAAAGAATTGGTGTAGTTGCTCCTCTCATGCATCTATGGTGATCAATTATATTTCATAAGAAGGTGCATGTAGATATTGATGTGCCTCATCAGTAGGATCACATGACTCCTAGGCATAGGGATAGCCATTTTCTAGATGATGTGGAGGTAGAGAAGGTTATGAAAATCTTGGACTACTACAAGGTAAGGTTTGCATTCCTAATCAAGGACATTCAAAACCTTGGCATGAGGGTAGTAAAATTCTTCATAAGCTCAAATTTATGCCCTAGTGAATAGTGTTATGGCATAAGCAAGACATACTTGTGCATTTCCCACCACATGATGCATGGGGAAGTTTAATATCATAAAATTTATTACTAAAAAGATTGTAAAAATGTGCTAAAATGCCACAAGGCATGTTTGACCTTTAGGTGGGGGTCCATGCTAATAATGATAGTGATGGAAGAGATCAACATGCCTAATGGTGATGATGACAATCTAAGGTGTTCCCACCACACAAAGACTCCTCAATGTTGAAGTCTCAATAATTCACCTACCCACCCAACTTCTCCCAAAAGTGAAAGACAAGAGTATAGGGGTGGTTTGACCAATACATAGATACATTTGATATTGAATGGCACATCTAGTAGAATCTCCCACAATACATGGTGGGAATGGTGAATTTTAACATCATGCAACACTTCTATGTAGTGTGCTTGTTGCTCATAGATAGGAACCTATCTGGCTAGCTATAACTACCTTATGCATTTTCTAATAAATATTTCATAGCAGTGCTAAAGAGGATTCCTAATGCATAATAATTAGATATCTTAGTGAAGTACATGGAATAAGAAAGGACAAGTTTGAGGCATTAGTATGTGCACCTAAGAGAAAAGGCCACAAAATATAAGGAGGATGATTCCAACCGAATAGACCTCCATCCCCTTTAGAGGGAAATTATAATTATTGACCCTTTTTTGCCCAACAGGCCAAAAATTGGTCCCCTTATGTCCCTAATATTCTAAGCCATTTCATTTTTTGATTTTGCATGAATCAGGTGATTTATACAGACTCTAGAATTTCTATGGACTTTGTAGGTCCATTTCTACAGACTGTAGGTTTTCTATGGACTTCACATGGACTTCTACGAACTCTACAGGTGTAGTCTTTCAGCAGTTGAGTAACCAATTCAGAGAGTGCAGGGTTTTACAAAGCTTCTTCAGACTCTTGTCTAAATAAATTCATAAGGAAAGAGAGCTAAAATGGTTCAAAGACACTTTTTCTTAAGGTTGGAAGAGTGGTTCAATGACATAATCTTTCCAAGAGTTAGTGGCTTTGAACCGTTGAACCATTGAACCAGTTCAATGCCTTGGTTCAATGCCTCAGTTCATCAAAAAAGTTCAAAGCTTTGGTTCAATTAGAAAAATTCATCAGATGGTTCAATCACTCAGTTCACTCAGATGGTTCAACAAGCTTGGTTCAATGGCTTGGTTTAATGACTTGGTTCAACAACTACTTGAACCATTGAACTGGTTCAATCAATTGGTTCAAAGGAGCAATTCAACCAAAAAAATTTCAAGCTTCTTGAAGGACAAATGCCCTTATGGAGGGAAGTTCTGGGCTTAGGATCCCTTGTGAAGTGTACGGATCACTTCAAAGAGGCCACAAAGAAAGCCACGAAGGTAAGTTCTTTCAAAAAAAATCTAAGGCAAAGAAAACGCCCTTCGGAAGGGTCATTTTTAAATTTCTCGAAGGGGAATTTTTTGAAGGTGGTTAGCAAACACAAGGAAGAAATCCTTTGAACTTTTTATCTAAAGGAATTCCTTCAGATAAAAAGTTTGAATGAAGTCGGAAGAGTTGTGAGCAAGAAACCCAAAAGAAAGGGACTTAAGGCAAAAGCAAAAGATAAGGATGATTTCTTTCAGACTTTTTGTCTAAAGGAATTCCTTCAAAAAAAAGGTCCAAAGAAATTCAGGGAAACTATAGCCAAATAACCTAAATAAATAACAAAGGCCCAAAGGAGGAACCGACCAAAGAGTTGAAGGACCTCGAAGGGCAGGTGCCCTTGTGGGGGACTCTCAGTGAAGTTGAAGGACATTTTCAAAACGCCGAAGGGTCACCTTCCCTTTGGGAAGGTGTAAAGAAGGAAGTCCATAGAAAAGGCTAAAGTAAGAAGCTGAAGGAAATTCCAAGGGGTGGTGGGCTTGAGAACATCAAAATCAATCACGATAAACTAGCCGTTGGTTTTCAAGTGATGACAAGTGTGCGAACATCAAATTTAAGATGGTGAAATAGCCATTTGTTTTTAAAATGCTTGAGTGCCAACCATGAAAGGAACCCAAGGAATGCAGTGACCTACCAGAAGATATCCCTAAGGGCTAAAGGAACCAAGATGAGACAAAGCACAGGAGAAGACAAAGTAGTCCAAGTGGTGAGGAGAGGCGAGTTATTGCCAGATGGTCATCAAATGGTGCAAACAGTAAGTGGCATGGCTTATTTCCTCCAATTTGAATTTATAAGTAGACAAGCCATGTAAATGCCTTGAAGGGAGTAGTATATTCATAGAAAAGAGGTGTGGTCTATGCTTCATCATTAATGTTTGGATGCCAAAGTCAAAGTAGGAACTGACAATCAAACGGCTACCTTTTCCCAAGGCTCAGAGTGCACATTGGCTAGCTTGCAAAAAGAGCACCAAAATCTTTCCTAGAAAGCACCAAGTTTCTCTTTCTCTTTCTATATATTGTAAAAATTATCATTTGAGATTGACTCTCTTAGCCTTAGGGAAAAACTCTGCCCAAAAATCTCTTGGACTTGTAAGGCAGAGCTCTGCCAGGTTCTAACTTGAATCAGGACTTAGCATTCTTACCTCTATCGGGACTTGCACTCTTAAGTATATGTCTATGTTCTTCTTTTGTGTTAATTAATTATATTTCATGCTTTTCATAGATTGATTATAACATGTCTAGTGCATTGTGAAGTCTCTTTTCTATAGGTCTGTCAGAAGTATTTACAACAAGAATATAGGTGCATGTGAATAGGCTAGCCAAGTGTGTCGCAGAGCACCTTTGGTAGTTCCTTCCTCCCTGTATCTCTACAGACACATGAATCACTATAATAGAAGAGTTTCCCACTTTAGATGAAGTGTATGGGTGCTTATTTTTGGTGAAAAGTGTATATTTGAGCTGGGTGGGTCAACTTTTCTAGTGTATCACCTTTTCATTTTTAGGCTTAGGTTCTATTTTCAGCATCTCTCTCTCCCTTTTCATCCCCATTTTTTACATTTTTTTGTTACCAATAGGAGAAACTAGGGCCTAAAAGATACATCAGAGGGAGCTAGCCCTTATCTAGAGACTCTCCCCTATAGCTTCACCAGTCCCACAAGCGAGAGGGGAGTTTTCATTGTTGCATGTGGAAGGGCGGGAGTTAGGCATCCTACCTCGGGTGTAATCCACTATGTCAACAATTTTTGGCACACCCAATGGGACCAATAGGACAAGTTATGTCCAAAGAGTTGAATAATTTTGGTGTGTTCTTCAATTGACTAGCCTTTGGAGGCTTTTTCTACCAACACCAATGGTGACTCTGAGTTAAATCAACTGGTTAAGCAGTTCTAGTGCCATTAAGAAATAGTATTTTGGTATGTATAATTCCATCATTTAGATCCATGGACCCTATTTTCCTTGGCCAGCCTTATGTTGATCCTTATCAGGTTGAATATGACCATTCTCAACCCTATAATGAGCTATATCAATCTTATGCCCAGTCTTCTCAATATGTCACTTCTCCTACTCAACCTAATCTCTTTTCCAATCAACCCATTTCCACCTTCAAATGAGCATTACTAGGATATGAAAAGTATGTAGTAGAGCTTGACACCAAAAAGGGATGTGGCCAAGAAACTCTTGATCATGTCATCCATCAAGTGAGAAATGCACTAGATCTGGTTAAGAGGGTATGGGCTTCTATTGAAAGAGCCAATTGGCACAGGCTTACAAGTGAGATGTTGGATGTGAGTGGTTTGATTGCATCTTTGGAAGAAAAGCTGAGTATTCATGAGAGATAGCCTTACCAAGTCTATCAACCTACATACCCACTACCCCAAGTATCATATCAGTCATACATAGCCCCTGCTTATGAGCTAAGTCAAGCTTGTCAAAGTCCTTTCCGCAATCATGTTGAGGAGAGTTTTGAAATAGTAAATCTTGTGTTTTAGGATAATCTTGATAGACAGATTGAATTGGAAAATATTCAAATGCAAAAATCTATTTTGATAGCAAGGGAAGTTGAATCCAAACCCTCACTACCCTCTCACATTATGGGCCCATCACCCCAAAAGGAGATGCCCAGTCCAAATATCTTGAGCTAGAATAAAGTGGTTGAGTCATGGAATAACAAGGAGGAGAAAGACATTATCTAAGAGTGTGAGGTACAAAATGAGTTTAGTCCTTTTCAAGTCCCTCCCACCCTTCCTTAGGAAGCTTCTTGTATTTCATGGCAAACTTCATCCACTCCCCATCTCTATGACAATTCCTATGAGCTCCAAGAAAGACAAAATGAGGATAATCTATCTAAGTAGATTAAGGAATTAGAAACTAAGATGAGACTACTTATAAAAAGAGAGATGGAGTTTTTAGACCTTGTAGAGGAGACTGCAACAAAAGATAACCCTTCTACCAATCCTCAAGTTGATTTCAATATTGATAAAGTGTTGGTAAAGTGGAGAGATAAAAATCAAGTGATTTTGGCCCAAGGTCTACCCCCTCCTATTCTAAAGAAAACCCCCTCTTGTGTGCCAAATCCTTTCTATCAGATGTCACTTGCTCATTCTAGCTCATTCGATGCATCAATCAATCCTACCTTTAATCTCATATGCCTAGCTTTTCAGCATGCCTTTATTTAGATATCTCTTCTTATGCATGAGCAGACCCTCCCAAATCTTCCCCAACCTCCTCAAGTCTTTCAACTTGATCTCCAAATTCCAAGCTAGAAAAAGGTGCATCATGAACCAACCCAAGACCTTGAAGAGGATAAAGTTACTCCTTGTTCACAAGGGGAAAATTCCAATCCCAAGGTCATGAGTTGGAATTAAACAGTGGAATCATGGGTCCAAAAGGAAGAGGAGAAGAAAGGTTTTGCTCAAAACCTTAAAGAATATGAGGCTACTCCTACTCTTGATGATGATTGTGACCTCCAAGAAAGGCTCTTCCAAGAAGATATAGATAGGCAAATTACATAGTTGGAGTCCAAAGCGAGTTTCCTTAGCCAATGTGTGGTGGATGTTTCAAACCAAATAGTAGATCCCATGTCTGAACACACTCCATCTACACACCTCTAAGAGAGCTATCAGGCCATGCTTGATATAGATGAATTTCTAGATAAATGGAAAAAGGAGAATCATTTGATTCTAGCTCAAGGACTGTCTCCTCTTCCACATGAGTTTGTCAGTTATCCTTCCATTTCCCCCTTCTCAAGGAGGAACCTATCTTGAAAGAAGCAAGTGAAGAGGAGTACACTCAATTCATGACTGATTAGGGAGACTTCATGAGTGTGGATGAGGAGGAGATCACCATAGGCTGCACTATTATTCAAGGGGGCTATGAGCTAGATAAGGGTGGAGAAGGCAACATTAGGACTCAAATAATTATGCAAAGGGGCTATAGGCTTTCAGATTTATCCTTTCAAGAGGTTAGTGAATCTGAAGATACCTTATTTGAATTCATCAAGGAGGATGATCATACCATGGAACCTGAGCATGAGGCAAAAGAAAACAAGCCAATTCATGATGCACTGCAAAGGGACTATGCACATCAAAGGGCTTATGGTGATGAACTAGCAGCAATTGATTTCTTGATGAGATAAACTAGCATGAAGAACCAATAAGAGGCAAGCTTCCAAGAAAAAATAGAGTACATATATGTTGGAAGCATGTTTGAATCTAATCCACTCAGATACAAGCTAATCCAGGTGGTAGGTAAGAGGAGTAGGTCACCAAGCCTCTATTTCATTCAGCCACTTGTCTGGCACCATAAGTTTCCTAGCCAGGGAGGGAACTTAAGAAATTTTCCCTTTAATCTTGGAGGGAAGAAAAAATACCTAGTTAGCTGTACATAGTAGTTACTTTCAGTTTCTTTTCTTGCTTTCCCTAAGTGCAGTTTGCACAGGTAGTGTTTTTAGTCTTGTGTGTGTTTTCCCTTATGTCTAGGGTAAAAAGCTTCATGTTTGATTCTTGGATCTATCAAGGTGGTTTCTAACCTTTTTTCAAGCTACATTTGACTCTGTGCCCAATGGATTAAAAGGAAACTGGTCTCTAAGCATAGTAGGCATGCTTCCCTTAGGAGTCACCAATTTGTTGACCATTTTTTTCCCAACAAGCCAAAATTTGGTCCCCTTCTGTCCCTGCTATTCTAGGCCATTTCATTTTTTAGATTTTGCATGAATTTGGCAATTTATATAAACTCTGCAAAATTTCTATAGACTTTGCAGGTCCATTTCTACAGACTCTAAAGGTTTTCTACAGACTTCACAGGGACTTCTACGAACTTTGCAGGTGTAGTGTTTTGGTAGTTGAGCAACCAGTTCAAAGAGTGCAAGGTTTTAAAAAGCTTCTTAAAACTCTTGTCTAAATAAATTCATAAGGAAAGAGAGCTAAAATGGTTTAAAGAAACTTTTTCTTAAGGTTGGAAGAGTGGTTTAATGACATAATCTTTCCAAGCGTTAGCAGCTTTGAACTGTTGAACCATTGCACCGGTTCAATGCCATGGTTCAATGCCTTGGTTCAACACCTTAGTTCATTAGTAAAGTTCAAAGCTTTGGTTAAATAAGTGAATTTCATCAGATGGTTCAATCACTTGGTTCACTCAAATGGTTTAATGATCTTGGTTCAACAGCTTGGTTTAATGATTGGTTCAACAACTGCTTGAACCATTGAACTAGTTCAATCAATTGGTTTAAAGGAGCAATTCAACCAAAAAATTTAAAGCTTCTTAAAGGACAAGTGCCCTTATAGAGGGTAGTTCTAGGTTTAAGAGCCCTTGTGGAGGGTAGGGAGTACTTCAAAGAGGCCACAAAGAAAGCCATGAAGGTAAGTTCTTTCAAAAAAATTCTAAGGCAAAGAAAACACCCTTTGAAAGGGTCATTTTTAACATTCTTGAAGGGCACTTTTTTGAAGGCAGTTAGTAGAGGAAAGGAAGAAATCCTTCAAACTTTTTGTCTAAAGGAATTCCTTTGGATAAAAAGTCTGAAGGAATTCAGAAGATTCGTGAGTAAGAAACCCGAAAGAAAGGGACTTAAGGCAAAAGCAAAAGACAAGGATGATTTCTTTCAGACTTTTTGTCTAAAGGAATTCCTTCAAACAAAAAGTCTAAATTTTTTTGGGGAAGCTACAGCTAAAGAACCTAAAGGAGTAACAAATGCCCAAAGGAGGAACCCGCCAAAGAGCCGAGCACCTCGAAGGGCAAGTGCCCTTATAGGGGACTCTCAGCCAAGTTGAAGGATGTTTTCAAAAGGCCAAAGGGTCACCTTCCCTTTAGGAAGGTGTAAAGAAGGAAGTCCATAGAAAAGGCTGAAGTAAGAAGCCAAAGGAAAGTCTAAGGGGTGACAGGCTCAAGGATGTCAAAATTAAGAATGACAAACTAGCCATTGGTTTTCAAGTGATGACGGGTGCGTGAACGTCAAATTTAAGATAGTTAAATAGCCATTTGTTTTTAAAATACTTGAGCGCCAACCATGAAAGGAACCCAAGGAACATATCAACCTACTAGAAGATAGCCTCAAGGGCTTAAGGAACAAGGATGAGACAAAGCATAGGAGAAGACAAAGTAGTCCAAGTGGTGAGGGGAGGCAAGTTATTACTAGATGGTCATCAAATAACACAAATAGTAAGCAGCATGACTTGTTTCCTCTAGTTTTCATTTATAAGCAAATAAGCCATGCAAATGCCTCAAAGGGAGTATTCTATTCATAGAAAAGAGGCACAGTCTATGCTTCCTCATTAATGTTGGGATGGCAAAGTCAAAGTAGGAACTGACAATCAAATGGCTCCCTTTTCCCAAGGCTCAGAGCGCACATGGGCCAGCTTGTAAAAAGAACACCAAAATCTTCCCAAAAAGTGCCAAGTTTCTCTTTCTCTTTCTATATATTGTAAAAATTCTCATTTGAGATTGACTCTCTTAGCCTTAAGGCAAAACTCTACCCAAAAATCTCTTAGACTTGTAAGGCAGAGCTCTGCTTGGTTTTACCTTGACTCAAGACTTAGCATTTTTACCTCAATCTAGACTTGCACTATAAATTATATGTTTGTGTTCTTATTTTGTGTTAAGTCATTGTTTTTCATGCTTTTCATAGAATGATTATATCATGTCTAGTGCATTGTGAAGTCTCTTTTTTGTATGTCTGCCAAAAGTGTCTAGAGCAGGAATATAGGCGCATGTGAATAAGCTGCCCAAGTGTGTCACTGAGCATCTTTGGTAGTTCCTTCCTCCCTGTATCTCTACAGACCCCTGACTCACTGAAACAAAAGAGTTTCCCACTTCAGATGAAGTGTATGGGTGCTTCTTTTTGGTGAAAAGTGTATATTTGGGCTGGGTGGGTCAACTTTTTTGGTGTATCACCTTTTCATTTTTAGGCTTAGTTTTTATTTTTAGCATCTCTCTCTCCCTTTTCATCCCCCCTTTTTACATTTATTTGTTAGCAGTAGGAGAAACTAGGGCATAAAAGATACATCAGAGGGAGCTAGCCCTTATCTAGAGACTCTCCCCTCTAGCTTCACTAGTCCCATAGGCGAGAGGGGAGTTTCCATTATTATGTGTGGAAGGGCAGGAGCTAGGCGTCCTACCCTAGGTGCAATCCACTATGTCAACAATAACTAGGCACATCTTCAGTCTATACTATGAGATGAATCCATGGAATAAGGGTGCCAAACCCAAGAAAGATGATGATCACCCCCTTTTTATTTGTAAATAATGGAATCTAGTGCTAAAAATGTAGTAGAAATCTCCCCAAAAGAAACATGAGAGACACTTGAGGCAATCTAAGAGCACATCAGATTGAGGATTACCTCTAGAAAATAATCTACACCCCCATCTCCCAAGAAGCACATAACCTTCATGTTATATATTTCTTCCTCCAATAATAATAAGAAAAAGAAGAAGTCTAAGGGACCTATTGCACTCCCTATGATAACTCTAGCATAAATGAAGAAGGAAGAGACCCTCGTGCATGGATTGGGGAAGAGATGAAATAATAAGAAGGAATAAATACCTACATATTGCAAGAAAAAGTGAAAGAGGATACCAATTCCAAGGATGTATAGGATGCCCTCCAAAGTGGCATAACTATTGTACTTGAAGAAGTAAATAATCCAACAAGCTCCTCATCTAGAGAACCCTATAGATAGCCTCCACAAATAGAAGAGAAACAAGAAGGTTGTGGAAGAAAATGGGCCATAATGAGGAAGAAATCAAGATGGCATTAACACTTGAAAATAAGAGGAGGGCTTGGAAGGAAATGGGTCTAAGTGAGGTGGGTATTGAGAAGGTAGAGGTTGAGGAAGAGAAGGATAAGAAAGAGAAGACAAAGAAGGTTCTTGCAAGCATGGGACTAGCCTTTGAGAAATCCAAAAAGGCACCTAGTGCCTCCACTAGGAAAGTAGATCAAACTACACAATAGGAATACCCAAGTAGTGAAGGGGTTCCTAAAAAAAGTGAAGGTGATACTGGTACCTTATAACATCAAAAGGACATTGAAGAGGAACCTGATAAAAAAAGATGATGATGGAACCAATGGAATAAACCTAAAGGTGAGCATTGAGAAACACTAAGAGGAAGAGTCCTATAGATAGCCTCCACAAATATAAGAGAAAAAAGAAGGTTGTGGAAGAAAATGGGCCATAATGAGGAAGAAATCAAGATGGCATTAACACTTGAAAATAAGAGGAGGGCATGGAAGGAAATGGGCCTAAGTGAGGTGGATATTGAGAAGGCAGAGGTTGACGAAGAGAAGGATAAGAAAGAGAAGACAAAGAAGGTTCCTGTAAGCATGGGACTAGCCTTTGAGAATCCAAAAAAGGCACCTAGTGCCTCAACTAGGAAAGTAAATCAAACTACACAATAGGAATACCCAAGTAGTGAAGGGGTTCCTAAATAAAATGAAGGTGATACTAGTACCTTATAACATCAAAAGGATATTGAAGAGGAACCTAATAAAAAAAGATGATGATGGCACCAATGGAATAAACCTAAAGGTGAGCATTGAGAAACTCTAAGAGGAAGAAGCATACAGATATCCTCCACAAATAGAAGAGAAAAAAGAAGGTTGTGGAAGAAAATGGGCCATAATGAGGAAGAAATCAAGATGGCATTAACACTTGAAAATAAGAGGAGGGCTTGGAAGGAAATGGGCCTAAGTGAGGTGGATATTGAGAAGGAAGAGGTTGAGGAAGAGAAGGATAAGAAAGAGAAGACAAAGAAGGTTCTTGCAAGCATGGGACTAGCCTTTGAGAAATCCAAAAAGGCACCTAGTGCCTCCACTAGGAAAGTAGATCAAACTACACAATAGGATTACCCAAGTAGTGAAGGGGTTCCTAAAGAAAATGAAGGTGATATTGGTACCTTATAACATCAAAATGATATTGAAGAGGAACCTAAGAAAAAAAATATGATGATGGCACCAATGGAATAAACCTAAAGGTGAGAATTGAGAAACACTAAGAGGAAGAAGCAAAAAATATAGAAATTTTTGAGGAATAACCCCTCAAATAACAAGAAAATGGGTCCTCTAAAGAAAGTACTGAAGAAATCCATAGCACCAGTGAAGAGGAACAAAAGCAAATGGATATGTCCATCATCAAATAGGATGGCACTGAATTGAGAATTAGAGAAAAGGTGCAGAAGGGGTGGACAGATGAAGACTTATTAATGTTTGACTTCATGCCCCTTGAGGTCACTATATTTAATATGCACAACCAACTTGGATTTGCATTTAATCACTACATGGATGAGTCACACTTTGAGGTGCCTAAAAAGGTGATTTTGGGCTCAAAATAACTTGAGGAAGGGCATGAATCCCTCATCATAAACCCAAGTACCTTGAACCTAATATGATTTGGGAATGAACTAATTATAATGGTGACTTAAGTGGCATGAAAAAATATCATCAATGATGGTAGGGTATGAAAATGGAAGAAAATCTACAAGGATTCCAAAGATGAAGCACAAGCCATATATTTCAAGGTATAGTAGCTATGGGATCACATAGAGACAACCAAACCATTCCTTCTGGTCAATGTGGATACTTTGAACCTCTATGAGGTTGATAAAATATGTGTGCTAGTGGATAAAATTCTCCAAAGGATGAAATCAGAGTTAATGTAAGAAGAAAAAGAATATCCCTATGCCATGCTACAAAAGGAGCTTGCTTCTAAAATTGAAGAGGTGGAGGACCTCTTTACAAATCTAAAAGAGGGTGAAAATGCAACTGATGCCATCTTCTTGAGATTATCTAACCAAGCATCAGTCATAGACATGCACCTCAAGCAAGAAAAGGAGGAGAAAGAAAATTTGATGGCACATATGTACTCTATGAGTAAGTCAACATACACATAGATAATGGGGAAGGTTAATGCACTAAGCAATTATATAAAAGACCAATAATATAACCTAGAAGCACTCTTATATGCCTTTTAGAATAAGTCCTACAATCAAGGAGAAATCTTAGATGGGGGTGTGATAAAGCCTAAGGCAAGTCTAAAGGCCTTCAGGAAGGAACTAGACATGACTGATGTGCTCATGCTTAGTGTTGCCTCTAATGAAATAGATAGTGTCACTAACAAAATCAAGCTTTCCATAAAGGTATTTTAGGAGTTCAGTGTTAAACTTAAGGAGAGTGTTCCTAAGTTCTACGTGCCTAAGACTTTAAAAAACTAGTTTGAGGGTAGACTAGTAATTTTTTATTGGCTAATGTTAGGCCCCTTATTTTGGTATGGGATTTGTGCTATCATGATAGACACATTAGCACAAGGAAATCACCTAGCATGATGATTGTTATTTTGGTATCTTGGCACCAGCTAGAGGAATCAACACTTACCTTATAATAGCTAGAATAGGGTTAACCATTTCCAACATTCTTGAGATATCTTCTAGGTTGGGTGATATGTTGTTATTGCAACATGAATCTCATAAGGTGATGGCACTAGCAAAATGATCATCAAGGATCCAACTCAACACTTCATGTTTACACTCCACCCTCATAAGATACATTCTTGTAGAGCTATAAAATGAGCTCAAACCAGTGAGTAAATAATGATACAAAATTGATGCAATGAAGCTCTAGAGAATTGGTTTCATATGTTATGTAATGGATGCCATTAAACTTAGGACTATATAAAATTCTATGAAGGCTCTATTTGTATATACCCAAGCTTGCCTATGAGCCTCTAGGAAATTAAGTAGCTTAAGCAAATTATTTACTCTATTTTTAATGTTATGAACTCTATTTTATATGGAATTTGATTAATGAAGAATGGTTGTAGTAAGACATAGTGTTTTTGGTTTGAATGTACTTTGCTTTGATATTGAAATGCATAATGGTTATTATGTTGTAAGTTCCATACATTTACACTAAGAATGTTATTTTTAAGATTCTAGTTTATGTAATTAATGACATCCCTATGTTAAATGATGATAATAATATATATTTTATATTGATTAAGTGTAGAGAGAGCCTGCACCAAATGTCCCTACTCTTACTAAGAAGAACTAGCCTAAGTATGAATATGTGAAGTGAGAGTAGTTGCTTGACCCTTTAAAGTGACTAAATGATGTTAAGCTTAGTGAAATAAAGGCTTGCACCCATAAGGCTATAAAACCACCCAAAAATAGGATTACACCTACTAACCACTAATCATAGTCCATGAAACTTTTGTGCCAAGGAATCTAATTGAACCCCTCCTTGAATTGACTAAGTCCCATAAGCTATGACTTGCACCATGGCACAACTAGCCCAATGTGGGCTCTGATTCTTTCTCTACTATGAGTTAGGTGAGTGTATAATGCCTATGCCTTATGTGAATTGATGCTAGTGTATCCAAGTTTTAAATGTTGAGTGCATAAAAAAAAAACCTCATATTTTTTCCTAGTTGTAATGAGTCTAGAACTAACTTAGACAACTGAATGAGCACTTGACTCTAACTTTTCTACAATAGCTTTTGAAGCACTACTTCTTGGCTTCCCCATTCAATGTAATTTTATAATAGACTTGATGGGTAGTGATAATTCATATAATAGGTTATTTTGATTTAGTTGTGTTTGATTTCCTTGTTACTTTGTTGTATTCATTTGGTTTTATCCTGGTAGTGTTTGCCTACGCTGAATTAGATACCTATTTAAAACTAAGGAAATGAGGCCTTTACAAAAAAGATAAATTTGTAACTACTCTAAATGATGACAAAAGCCTAAAAAGCATTGTCAAATTACACAAAATAAAGTTTGAGTCTTTGATCCCAACCAACCATAAATGATGAATGAGTGATTTACATTTTATATCTTGAGGGCCAATGATTATCACCAAAACAAGTGGATTTTAGAATAGCCTATGCCCTAATAGAGGCCACCAAGATGCACTTAACATAACATCTTACAAAATAATGTGAAGGTTTAAGATAATAATAAGTCAAATATATATTTAGATATTATTATTTATCCCATCACCCATGACTTGGTCTCCAACCGTGAATGGATAAAGAATGCTAAATATATTTGTAAAGAACCTTGAAATAAGATTAGAAAAACATGTAGAATATAAACTATGAGTCTTCCTTAAAAGGGTTACTCAATAAAATTTCATCATAGGATTTTCATCCTAGCTGCTAGTGGAGTAAGGCATCAAATGGGACTAGGGGTATCTCTGTTAGGGATATGAATGCTTGGTTGGTAGCATAGCAATACTTTTGCCATTCCCATCTAAGCCATGAGATCATTAATGCCCTTGAATAAATTTTATGCCTAAATCAACCTTGGTTGCTTTAATAAAGTACATAATTGAATAATTTAACTAAAAATTACTCCTTATACACACTGGTGGTCTTTTATAGGGTAAGGCATGAATATGTCACTTGATATCACATGACGTTAATTATTTGTTTTTTGATATGTCTGAGCATCTCTTTTAGAGTTTGTGTTATGCAAGAATGAATGACTAAATTATTGGGTAATAAGTTATTATCACCACTTTCACTACAAAAATCATCATTTATTATGGCCAATATGCCCTCTTTTCATAAGAAATGGGAAACTACTTTTTTTAATAACTCATAACCAAATTTCTAGACCTGTCATCAAAATTTTTTGGCTCTACTTGTGTCAAGTTTATGAAATCCTAGGTTACCCTATTTATATATTTATTTTACTCCCCAATCAAATGATGTGATAATTACCAGTAGATCTAACTAGTAGGCCTCATTAGTTTATGAAAGAGATCGAGGAACATCCCATCTATTTTTCATGATTAGGATTGGTAGTCTTGCCTTAAATGTTAAGCACACTAATGTTGAAGGCTTGACCTTACTTAGAGGTTCCCAGATTCTTAGTCCTATTCTTGGTGTATCTAACCCTAGAGTCCTACATGATGTTGTAAAGACTAGATGGTGACTAGGTGAGCACTTAATTGATAATTTTTCCTTTTGATTTCACTTAGTTATTTTATGTGCCTTTTAGAGAGTGTTCCATATGTCAATGTATTTATGACACATGGTTTCATGATATTTAACTGAGGGATAGTCATAGGTTTCATAATAAGAAATCACCATGTGACCATTGTTAGATTTGTTAGTATCCCAATTTTGGTAGTTTTTTATATAACTAGTGAGAACCATGAAATTTATTGTTAGAGGCATCAATATCCTAGGCCTAACAAAGGAGGTTAAAACTTGAGAAAACTCAATTAAATAAGAACCATACAATCCTAAGTTAGACACTATTAGTGCTCCACCCAATTACCTCATTCCAAAATTATAATTTCAAGTCTCCTATACCTAAAATATATGTTAGATCCTAAGAGATCCTATTCTAACCATTGGATGTCATGTCAACTAGTGATAGATTGGTTAATCTCCTAATCTTGATATAGATGTTAGATCCTAGGAGAGACCAACCAAGTCAATATATTTCATGTGCCTTGAAGGTTAGTAATGTTCAAATTTATCCAATGAAGACCTCTCTATTATTAGACTTGTTAGTATCCCAATATGATAGAAATTTCAAAACTTGGGAGAGCCTAATGCAGTGAGGGGGTGCCATGTATCTTGACATCAAAAAAGATAGTTTGTATGTTAAACAAAGAGGTCAAAATCTATGAGATCCAAATGTATCTATCATGGCACATGGAATAAAAATAAATTTAGTATGTGGACCCCCTAAATGCCTTAAGATGGACATAACAAAGTATAGGTGGAACCATATGGGATAATTAGAGAATAACTCATGTCAATATTTGGCAAATCATCTCTCCCTTGAAGATATAGAAATAAAGTCCTAAGATAGGCTTAGGTCTTGATTGGTACTTTCAAGAAGACCAATTAGAATATAACAAATGGAATCCTTAGAGCTCATAAGAGACTTTAATGATGAAGTGTACATAAACCTACCCCACTCCAAACATTTATTAAGTGGTGAACTAGACCTTAATTGGATAAGTTAAAAATGTCACATTGCCTTTACTTGATTTGGTAAGTAATGTGTAATCATATATTCCAAATTTAACTCCTAATTAGAAAATCAAGTTGAGGATTGAGAAACTCACTCAAATTTCAATCCATGATGTATGAGATACTAAATGCCATTAATTAAGGGGATGAATCCAAATTTTTGTAAGTATCCCAAGGAAAGCTCATTAGTTGTTATATCTCTGAGCTACCAGATTTAACCTGCTTACTTTCTACTCTCACCTAATAATTTTGTCACCTTCCTTTTTAGTCTAAACATTTTACCATATTTTTTATTGTAATAATGACCACTTCCACTTTTAATCCCAAGGTTGAACTTGAGTACAATAATACAACATTCTTAGATGGTTTGACTTAGTTTAAGCACTATAATGAATTATTCAAGGCCATCAAAATGGTGCCCAAATAATAAATTACTAGTGATGATGATGAAGATGAGTTTTAAGATGCATTTTAAGTATACCAAAATTATGGCCTACACTGAGCTATGGCTAATCCTGAAGTCCTCCATTGTGCCAACTTATCTAGTAAGTTGATCCTCATTACTAGATGGGTATAGGCTAGCATTTATGATTGGGTATACTTGGTCAAATCCAAACACCATATTTATAACATATCAAGAATGGATTAAAATTATTACTTTAATCTCATAGACCCCACTTTTTCATATGACTCAGTTATGGTGAAAACCTAAACTGACACCTTCCAAATCTATGACTTCATCTAGGATTGAGTGAAGAACCTAGAAGCTAAATAGGTTAATAAAAAAGATTTTGATGCCTACATGGTCCTAAAATTCAATGAGGGGGTTTGGATTGGAATGATCTTACTAAAATAGTTTTTCAAGGCCCCAAATTACCTTTACATCAATAAATAGTGGGTTCTCATACTTCATATGATATTGGATGAATACCAAGTCCGTGACCTCGGAAGCATGGTCAATTTCAATGTGGCTGGAGCCATATTGGTTGTGTAGGTAGGGGATATTTTCATATGATGAGTTATTTCATAGACTTGGTTTATAGGACAATCACTATCAAGTCCTCTAGCTTTCCTACATGGGTTCTTGATGGCCCTATCATCCATGTAGTTTTATACAAACTATATGGCCACCAATATAAAAATAACATTTGGGAAATTTATGAATGTTTCTACTTGGTGGTATATAATGTGATTAATGAAGCCCCTTTGCCTCACCTATCATAAGAAATTATATATTCACTAGCTCCCATCAGGGACTATTGTTACTTTAATAAAGTCAAATGGATCATAGGCATTATTAAGTAGCCCCTCTACTTACAATATCATATCTAAAATAATATGATAGAGGTCAAAATCACTAATCAATTAATGGAAGGAATTTTTAGGCACTATATTAGTCACTAGAAAAAGGGTTGCCCTATAATATCTTAGAATGAGATATTTACTAAAAACACATAAAACTATAATGTCCACACTCTATGACATAGTGTTTTGATACCACTATAATATCCTTTAGGGATATTTACTATTATTTTTTTATTTTTAAAAATAACATATAAATTCAAACACCCATACAATTATAATATCTAAATACTGATAATATCCACTAAATATATTATTTATTAAATAATAGAATAAATACATAAAAACTATTGGGGATACATATAACATGGGAATATCACAATACAACTACTTACATATAGAATCTTTTGAAGCATAAATGTAGTTTTTGAATGAAACTACCACAAGCCAGCTAGGGAGGATCTCTCACCACCAAAACCAATAAACCTTAGAGGGTTTTAATCCTCAAAAGTTTCTTCACTCCAAGGTTTTTCATCCTTAGGAGAGGACAAATTGAATAGAAGTTCAAACACTAAAATTGGGGGGGGGTGGTTAATGACAGTCACCATGATTTTTACAAAGGAAGAGATAAATATATATAATTTAGAAGTGAGGAAGGGAAGAGAGAAATAATATGAGGAGAGAGAGATATTTTTCCCCATATCCATGTGGGCTAAAAGAGTTATTATCGGGCATGTGACCCCATGTGGAGATGTTAAGAAAAAATCTTCTTCTTTCCACCCTTTTCCAAATGACTCCAAAATGTCCTCCTCACTCACACATGTGACCAATAAGATGATGTTTATACCTATGTGAGAAAGGTCAAAAGTGTATCACATTATTTCCTTTTCTTTTGTCTTTATATCCCACCTTCTATGTGCTTCCAAAAGTAGTGGGAATCTCTTTCCAACTTGTTCCCCACTTCAATTAGTAATAGTGATTTGATCCCCACTATCACATGTGATATCCTAATGCCTTCTTAACCCATTTAAAATCTATTTACATGACAAAAGGAAATTTCCCCTAGATTTGTGCCCTAACTATTCATCCCTTGTTTTCCCCTAAATTTATACCTTTTTGAGCTTGCTGTAAGTTTTCCCTCAAGGATTTCATTATATTCTAACTCTGCTCTAATAATTCCTTAGATTTGGGCACTCTACTATCTCTTAATATAAATTAAATGAAGCTATGGGGTTTGTATACATATAGATCCATAAATTGTGACATATTAATTGACATGTGATAGGTAGGGTTATAACAATACTCTCATATATGTAACCTTTTCACCCATGCCTTTTGCTACTCATAAATGTAATTTTGGAGATACCCCTCCACCCACTTATTTATAATCTCAATATATTAATATATTTTTGGGTGATAATTGGTACTAGGAGTGAGTTTATTTCCAATTAATTTGAAAATGTCCTACCAAAATATGCTCAAGAACTTTCTATCCTTGTCATTGACTATGTTCTTGGGCATCCCATATAGCCTGAATATCTCTCTAAAGAAGAAATATTCTACATGTGATGCTAAAAATATTGATAAAGTGGAAAATAAATGATAAAATTTTTTTAATATATCCATCACAACATAGATGCAATCCTTACCTTACACCTTAGGTAACCCTGTGATGAATTCCTTTGAGATACTTTCCCTTTTTTGACTAGGAATGGGTAGTAACTAAAACAAACCTTCAAGATAAGTATGCTCATTGTTATTTTTATAAAAATTAAGACATTATCTAACATGCTTAAGGATTTCATTCTTAAGTCCTTTCTATGTAAATCTCTCTCATATCTGATTGTATGTCTTGAAGAATCTCGGGTGACCAGCCATGGGTGCATCATGAAAAAACCTTATGACATGCATATTAAACATTAAACTAGATACCAAATATATATTATCTTTATGAATAATAAGGTCATTGACCATGATGTGAAAATCATCTTATATGGTGTCCTTAATGATAATAGTATCCCAATAATATTTAACATATTCTATTAAAATTTGTCCTCTCCAATCTGCATTAATGTCCACCTAAAAACATAAATATCACCACTTAGATAAAGCATCAAACACAGTGTTTCTCTTCCCTTTGAAATATAAAATTTGAAAGTCATAATCTTGAAGCTTAATCACCCATTTTTATTTTCCATCATTTAGATCATTTTGATACAAGAAATACCTAAGGCTATTTTGGTTGGTTTTGAAAATGACCTTACCTCCCATAAGATATGGTCTAAACTTGGCCAAGGCATGCATAATGGATAGCATCTCCTTATCATAGATAGATTATATCCTCTCAAAACTCCTCAATTTTCTTCTCTCATATGCAATGACATGCTTTCCTTTCATCAATACAACACCTACTCCTTATCTATAAGCATCACACTCAAGCTCAAAAGGCTTGGAAAAATCAATAATAACTAAGACTAGGCATGGAAACATAATATTCTTAAATTTGTCAAAGCATTGTTGTGCTACATTAGACCAAAAAAATTCTGTTTTTAGTCAAATACATAAGTGGGGTAGTTACTTGTGAAAAATCCTTAAAAAATCTCTTGTAAAACCACATATACCAAAAAATCCCTTAAGCTATAAGAGATTAGTAGGCAGAGGCCAATATGAAATTAATTTAACCTTTTCTAGGTCCATTATAACACCCTTTTAGATGATCATGTGGCCAAGGTAAAGAATATTTGGCATACCAAATTCACATTTTGACTCCTTAGAATACGAAGACCCCCTGTCAAGGATGCTTATAACCTCATCTAAATGCCTCATATGTTCTTCCCATGCTTTTTAAAATATCAATATATCATCAAATAAATCAAAACAAACTTTTAGAGTTTATTTTTTAATACCTTGTTCATGTAAAATTGAAAAGTATTAGGAGCATTGGTTAGACCAAAGGTCATAACCAATAACTCATGTGTCTAAAACAACACTTGAAAGTAGCCTTATCCACATCGTCCTCATGAACTAGTATCTAATGATAGATTGATCTTAAATCAATATTAGAGAAATAACATGGACCATTTAGCTCATGAATCAGCTCATATATCAATGGAATGGGATAATTATTTTTAATTATCTTCTTATTCATATCCCTATAGTATATGCACATATGCATAGTTATTTCCTTTTTCTTTACCAATACTAGGCCTGATGTGTCCCATGTAAATCAAATACTTAATGGAATTATATATGTCATCTTTGTGCCTATTTATATGTCTATATGGAATAGTGATGATGGGTTTGGCACCCTCCTCCAACTCAATGACGTGCTCAATGCCTCTTCTAGGAGGTCTCCTAGGAGGAATGCTACCAAAAACCTTTTTTTACTTAGACAACAAAGTTTGTACATCTAGAAGGCAACTCTTCTTCTTATACTCTATAATAATTGGCATAATGAGCATTTATACTACCCACTCTACTTGGTCATGTCTAATAAGTATCTCCATTATTTTTAAAGAGACTATATATAGTCCACTAGTTGATATGCCTCTAAGTAGAACCTTCTTACCAATAACTTAAAATTTCATCTCCATGGACTAAAATTTCATGTATAACTCTCCAATATATCACAACCACTAAATTTAAATAATTTAATATGTGTCTCCTATGCTTAGCATATAAAAATCATCTTTGAGATCATAGTCTCCCTAATGAGTGCTTAAGTTAGGAATCTTCCTAGTTCATGTGAGGGTGAATCCATATTCTATTGTTACCTTGAAACCATCAAATTATTCTATTTTAATTACCATTTTGACCATAATTCCTTTATTAATGAAATTATGTGTATCACCTATGTCAAGAAGAGTGAGTATCCAATGTCCACATAATACTCCCCAAACTCTGAAAGAAATAATTCTTTGGAAGCTAGAGTTGGAAAGATATGATCCTAATTCCATGCTCCTTATTTGACTCATCTAAAGATATTTTTTTCTCATGATATTCCAAATAATATTAAGAATTTGATTTGTTAGTAGTAAATTCATCCACTAAATAGTACTCAATTTGATTGACTTTGGCCTTAGATGAGCACTTGTGATTTTAACCCCATGGGTCCTTACAAGTGAAGCACAATTTATTCGTCTATATTTCATTAAGTTGGTTTGCATTCAACCTTATGGGATCCTTATTAACTTGATTTTAATCTTTTTAGATGTGCTTCTTGCCCTTGTCTTTTTATAATACTTTTGGCTAAGATTTACTTATATAAATAGAGGACTCCATATCTCTTGCCTTTTTAATTGCTTAATATAATATGAATGGATTAAGAGCCTTAATATAACCTCTCAAGGGGTTAGATATCCCATCAATAAAATCATAATTAATATCCTTTTTGAAATTTTGGTCATTAACACTAACAATATTTGGAAAATAGTAATGTAAGCATCTACTAAATTCTATTACTTCAGCTATGCCAAATCTTTTAAGTACAACTTAGGATATTTATTATCAAATTTATTGATCAATGTCTCTATGAATTCATAATAAGAGTTCATATGGTCATGGCATAGAGTAATCAACCCATGGTACCACCATTCATGTGCACAACCATCCAAATAGAGGGTTACATACTTGATTGCCTCATCTTTAGCCATGGTGTTGAGTTGAAATTAAGTATCAACTTTTTGAGCTCAAGCTCTTGTATTAGTCATAACAGCTCCATGAAAAAATGGAATGGATAATTTACCCACCTTTCTCTACAAGTCCTAATTTTGGCATCTCCATCCTCTATGGGGTCTATGCTTTTTCTTAATATACAAAAACTCTACAAATGTTATTTTAGCTATAAAATATACTCCCATTAATCTCCACTCATCCATTGATTGTCTATTAAATTTTGGATCATCTTTTGTTTCATTAATCCCTTTTGGAGGATTATTTCTTGGAATAAATTTAGGCATGAAAGGCCTAAAGTGAATTGATCCACTAAAATTCCCATGATGATTAGTATTATTATTGGTTGAGTTTTTCCCATCCATGCCACCATTGTCATTATTGTCATTATTTCCATTATTGTTATTATTTCCCTTATTTCAATTATTGCTCTACTACACCATTGGATTAAATTCCATTGTCTTCTTACTATATCATTGATAACCTACATCATACTACACTCCTCTCTATGTCCACCATGTTTTTCTCTTATTTCACCCATATCAAATGGGTCTCTACTATCTCTTTCATTTCTATCTCCCACCAAATCAACCATTGTTCCTTATTATTACAATCTTATTTTATATCTTTTAAAGTATCTAAATTCCCTATCACTTGGAAACATCAATAGCACAAGAACCTAGAGGTTGGAAAGCTCACTAGCTCTGATACCACTATAATATTCCAAAATGGGATATTTACTGAAAACATACAAATATAAAATCCACACTCTATGACACAATGCTATAATACCACTATAATATTCTATAAGGATATTCACTATAATTTTTTTGAAATAGCATATAAATTAAAACACCCATATAATTGCAATATATGAATACTGATAATATACACCAAATCTAATATTTATTAAATAACTAAAAAAATACATAAAAACTAATGGGAATACATATTACATGGAAATATTGCAATACAATTGCTTACATATATATTCATTTGAAGCATAAACGTGGTTTATAAATCAAAATCATAAAATCCATCTATGGAGGATCTCTCACCACTAAAACTAGAAAACCTTAGAGTGTTTTCATCCTCAAATATTTCTTCACTCCAAGGGTCCTCATCCTTAGGAGAGGATAAGCTAAACATAGGTTCAAACTATAAAATGGAAGGGGGGCGGTTTAATGATATTCAACATGATTTTTTTAAATGAAGAGATCTCATTATATAGATTTATAAGAGAGAGAGAGAGAGAGAGAGAGAGAGAGAGAGAGAGAGAGAGAGAGAGAGAGAGAGAGAGAGAGAGAGAGAGTTGCATCATATATCCATGTGGGCCAAAAGAGTTACTATTGGGAATGAGACCCCATGTGCAAGGGTCAAGAGATAATTTTCTCCTTTCCACCATTTACAAATGAATCCAAACTGTCCTCCTCACTCACACATGTGAAAAATAGGAAGATGCTTGTCCCCATGTGAGAAAGGTAAAAAGTGGATCATATGATCACCTTTACTTTTATATTTGTCTCGTACCTTCCATGTTTTTCCAAAAGTAGTGAGAATCCCTTTCCAATTTTTTCCCCACTTCAATTAAGAATAGTGATTTGATGCCCACTATCCCATATGATCTCCCAACAGCTTTTTGACCCATTCAAAATGTTTTCACATGCTAAAAGGATATTACCTCCTAGAGTTGTGCCCCAACTATTCATCCATTATCCTTATCTCAAAAGATAGACATGTGACTCACCAAAAGACAAGAAATATCATCTTACTCCATCACATGCACTATATTCTATGGAAGATCTTATGTGGGTCATGCCACATCATCCAAAAGCAACCTCATATGCTAAATCAATAGCTGAATCACTTGACACATCACCATAGATAGTGATAATGAATAACATGTGAATAATGCCTATGTGAATAGTGACTTACCCTCAGTTATTCTTTGATATTACCCATTTTATCCTATGGGAATAAAATAGGATATTAGTCTTATATAATTTTATCATTGGGAAGAAAGGGACATGATATGCTAACCTCTCCCAATCATCATTGGCATCATGTGTACCACTCTTTCCTTCCCTTATAAAAGATAATGGTTGGTCAAGACTATTTGGCATTGGGCAAAGCTTAGCCATAGGACTGGAACCCAAATGGAATGAGACAAACCCATTTGGAAAAGTAATTAGATTAACTCAACCTAAATTATGGCTAATAGATGGTATATGATGAGTTATATCTAAACATTATGGATGACTAGGAGGTGATTATGAGGATTGAAGCCTGAAGAAAGGAGAAAGGGAATAAGGTCCAAGTTTTTGGGCCCTTTTGGACCCCTTATACATTTTCTTAGTCTTTAGGGGGTATCACATAAAATCCCCCTATAATTTATATAATATTCCTCTAAGGGATTTCACTTTCTTCTCTCAAATGACTAGCAACTTCTCCTACCATGGCTATACCTCCACCTATAGTAGCATAAACACTTCATCCCTAGCCAATTCAAACTAGGGTGACTTGATATAAAGTAGCTTAAGAACATGTAGATCCAAAAAAAAGAAACCTAAAAACATGTTTGAGATAAGATCTAAAGATGACATCAATACAAGATCCTCCCCTCACTCCCTCCTCTTTCTAGTTGTCCTCTAAAACACCACCCCTTTTACCTATAATTACACATCCTCTACTCTTCACCCAAAAATACATAGCCTCCAACATTACAATATTCATTCCTTCTTCATTCCCATCTTCCCCTTTCATTCCTCAACTTGGGATTTTCCTAGTTCCCCCACTAGCCATGCCTTAAATAAAAGTGCCTATAAAGGCCCTATCTCTTTTATCCACCTCAACTATTCTATGATTTAGTGTACCTATGTGCATATCTCTATTTAATTGTGGCATCCCTATAATCCCTCTAATAACATAATAAATCCCATAATTAGCCTCTATAACCTTTAACACATTATTTCTTTCACAACAGTGTTTGGAGCTAACTTAGGTAAGAGGTTGAGGAAGAAATAAAAGCTGGTTCATGCTTAGACAATAGTATATATGACAACTAATCTAATTATAACTCCCTTTCTAGTTTCTTTTGATCTTTTAGCACTCACCCCATTGGCTCCTCTCATATCTCCCTACCCACTTTTTTCCATCACCTTAACCACCCAATGATACAAATTTAATCAACCAATCTCATCCCTTATTCTAAACACACCTTATCGGGAGTCATCACCCATTAGGTGGGAATAACCAAGAGTCATTGTTATGCACATGCTCTTTTGGGCCTTACCTTTCATTTCCCCTCCTTATAACCCCCATGCCTCCTCCTCCTCCATTAGTTTCATCCTTTACTCCTTGTACTTCCTTTGTTCTACCTTTGCCTTGTCTTTTTATAACTAATACCATCTCTACCACCCCACCTACACCTATTAAGACCTGAGGGATGGTCCCAATAACTAGGTGCCAAAAATTATGATGCAAGGCACTCCATAGGTGTAATGGCATTTTGATCATACCAAATGGATCATGTGAATAATCCTCACCCATAAGTTCATTAAAGATGGAAAACCTATGGTTTGGCATACCTAAAAAGCCTTATTATATCTTAAAAAGGTGAAGACTATCAAAGAAAAGGATAAAATGGTAGAATACCCACTCTTAGTTCTCTTGGAAATGCATGATATGTTGGAGAAGCTTCTTAATGACATATAGAGTCAAGTCAAAAATATCAAGGCATAGATGAAGATTTATTTCCCTTAGAGATTAATTTGACACATCATGGACACCCTCAAACAAATTTTATCCACCTTGGGGAAAGTGGTAGGGACTATGGAGTATACTCAGATAAACATACAACAAACCTAGGACTATCTGGAGAGGGTTAATATAATTGATGTGAAGTGATGAAATTTGAGTGTGGTAATTAATAAAGGCATGTTACTAGAGCTTAAGTTGATGCCCATTTTAGATTTGGGCTTGTATTAGACCTACATTGGGACTATGATTACTATAATGGAAGAGTGACTCACCTTATCAAAAATAATGTTAGGACCCCTAGAATATGGAAAAAAGAAGATATTGGCCTATTTCAAAGAAGTAAATATCTTTGTGTTATTCTATCTAGGTGACACTCTATAGGATAGGGAAATTTAAGGTTCACCTAGATTACTTTGACTAGGTCATAAGGGAAAAGGTAGCCAAGGTGAAGTAGGAGATAGTTCAAGTATTTCTCAAACTTTCAAAATAATCCAAAATGAGTATGATGCATATATCAGAGGTTCAACTGTCAATGGAGGATCCCCTATAAGTGTAACAAAAATTGGTTTTCTAGGTCAAGATGATCTTCAAAGATCTCCTAATGAACCTTGTTAAGATGGATCAAGAGTTTGACCTCATCGTAGACACACTAGAATCTAGGGAGGTAAAGTCAAAGTAGTTGGTATCCAACTCTTCCAATCCACTTCCACATATCAGTTGAGTGGTCCCCATATATATTTTAGGGTAGGCTTAAGGGGATTTTATCCTTTTTTTAATTATATTATTATAACCACTATGACTAGCCATCATGGACCAAGATGAGAATCTCATGCTACTTAGAGCTGAATCCCATCCTTATCTATAAAAGTGTAATCATATTGTAATTTTAAGGTCGGTAATTTTTACCTAAAAAGTGTTATCAAAATTAATCTAGGATTTCACTTACATTTTATTTCATCCCCTTTTGAATTTTAAAGATTTTTCTAAGATCAATATTTATAATATAATTGGTTATATTAATGAATGACATTTTATATCTTTTAAATGACATATGTTTTGTTTATCAAAGCATCTTTCATTTCTATTTAAGTGAATATTAATGCATAGATAATTATTTTAAGACTCTACTACTTTACAAATGTAATGCTTATGATGTGTTTGCCTATCATAAACTTCTTATGAATTCATTTAATTTTACTCACAACACTAATAATTAGTGTAATAACATAAATTTATTTTGGAATTTTATGTGTGATTTTTTGTAGACTTCTAGTATTGCTATTTAGAGAGGAGTAACAAGTTAAGCATTTTTAAGCTAATTTCCTAGACTCTTACCATTATGTGGCATCAAGGTTAAATTATTTGGTGAGACTTAGTACACAGTGGTATAATTATGGTGGATGTGCTCATCTTAATTGTTAAAACATTAATTTCACATGGTTTTGAAATTTTTCTTTACTTCCTTACCCTTCACTCATTTATGTTTGTTTTGTAAATTGATCTACCATTTCCCTTTTGTTTAATAATGTTGGAGAAAATTGTATATAAATTAAAATGTAGTTGACATATTAAATCCTAGCTAAGATAAGATAAATCCTACTTACACTTTTATTTTTTGATACATTAGATATTCAGGGTCATGACTAAGATGGATACTATAGACCTAACCAAGGGATATATTACCACAATAACATCACTAGAGAGAGTTACAAAGCCTCTAGTCAAGTAACACCATGCAATAACCCTAACTAGGTCCTATGTTGTCATATTCACTAAAAAATTGTAGCACAAAGTGGTGGTAATAAACATAAAAATAAACATGCATAAAATATCTACACTCAAGTAAATTTATAGGAAATACTAATGCATGGGAAATAAGTATAGATTCAAATTTGTATACTTTAACAAAGGAAAAACAAATTTAGGAATACTTAGATTTGATTAAGAACCCATCCAACACCAATCTCTCCCTTAGCCAAGGCGCTTCATAAGATGTTGTTGTGGTATGTAAGGATAACAAGGATAAGTTATTTCTAGTCTATATAAATTATCTATGCATATAAAAAACTTATATACAAAATAGGATATGTATCTCCAAAAAAATATTTGAAACCCTAAGTAATGCTCCTCAAGTAGAATGATGGATAAGAAAATGCATAATATAATATTATTATTCTTCTCTTCCTAATAAATGGCATAAATCGATGTGTGTATATGGATGAATCTAACGTTAAAAATGTTCAAAAATTTTGATGTTAAGGTTGGCCAAATTTGACTCTATATCATTATTTAATAAAAATAAGTTAGGTCTTGTTCTAGGTTGACCAATGCAAACCTAGCCTCATAATGTGAAAAAATAATTAGGACATAGGGTCGAACCAGGTCGATAGTGTATAATAAAAGTCAAAAAGGGTTTTTTGGCTTAAATAGGGGATAAGTAAGAAGTGAATTAATTGGAGGAGTGTGTAAGAGAGGTTTAAAATATTAGGGAAGTGTATTGATAATGATTATGTAGATTAAAAGTGTTGGTATAGGGGATAACAATCCTACAAAGAACCAATGGTTTGCCCACCCCTTTCTTGGTGTACCCTTTAAGGCATGCACTCAAAGAGATTAAGACTCAATGGGTTACTACAAGAGAGAAATCATCAATAATTGATAAAAGTTTGAAAATGTTATGTGTATACATATGACCCCACTCAAATCTCATCACATGTCGCTCATGTGTAACATGAGATGGGGCTTAGAGAAAAGAACATAGCAACACACAATGTTGAAGCTGAATAAATTATAATAAGCTGAATAGTCTATATAAATTATCTATGCATATAAAAAACTTATATACAAAATAGGATATGTATCTCCAAAAAAATATTTGAAACCCTAAGTAATGCTCCTCAAGTAGAATGATGGATAAGAAAATGCATAATATAATATTATTATTCTTCTCTTCCTAATAAATGGCATAAATCGATGTGTGTATATGGATGAATCTAACGTTAAAAATGTTTAAAAATTTTGATGTTAAGGTTGGCCAAATTTGACTCTATATCATTATTTAATAAAAATAAGTTAGGTCCTAGTCTAGGTTGACCAATGCAAACCTAGCCTCATAATGTGAAAAAATAATTAGGACATAGGGTCGAACCAGGTCGATAGTGTATAATAAAAGTCAAAAAGGGTTTTTTGGCTTAAATAGGGGATAAGTAAGAAGTGAATTAATTGGAGGAGTGTGTAAGAGAGGTTTAAAATATTAGGGAAGTTTATTGATAATGATTATGTAGATTAAAAGTGTTGGTATAGGGGATAACAATCCTACAAAGAACCAATGGTTTGCCCACCCCTTTCTTGGTGTACCCTTTAAGGCATGCACTCAAAGAGATTAAGACTCAATGGGTTACTACAAGAGAGAAATCATAAATAATTGATAAAAGTTTGAAAATGTTATGTGTATACATATGACCCCACTCAAATCTCATCACATGTCGCTCATGTGTAACATGAGATGGGGCTTAGAGAAAAGAACATAGCAACACACAATGTTGAAGCTGAATAAATTATAATAAGAAGTGAATAAGATAAATGAAAGGATAGAATTGAAAAATGCATACCTTTACTTACCTTAATTCTATAGATAAGAAATTAATTCAAAGAAATGTGAAGGTGTCTAATGTAGGGAAAATTGGTGAACATGTAGAAATTGGTAAAAAAGAGTGAAAAAATCATTTTTTTTACAAAATATACATGTAATATGTGAAAATATTATCTATAATGTCAGGATTTGAAAACATATTTTCATTTAGAAGAAGAGCTAGTAGAATCAAATATATGATTAAAAATTAGAATCTAGTTGTAAATATTTTATAGGTAAATAATTTTAAATAGTAAATATAAATAGGGTGAAAAAAAATTCATTTTTTATTTTCACTATCCTAAGAAATTAGTGCTCTGAGAGATCCAATTTGAGCATAGAGAGTGACCATGGTGAGGCTATGACAACTACAAAGTAGATGATGCATATTGGTTACAATGAGTGAAACAAAGGTAAAAAAACATGAATTTCAAAATTTTTGAAGAATTTTATTTGAAATCAAGCTAAATTTATAAATTTGAATGGTAGGAAAAATATAGAAATCAAAAATGACCCTAAGAAATTTGAAGGTAAATTTGGGGTATAATGGAGTATTGTGTAGGAAAATATAAACCCAATAAATGTTGAAGGCATTTATGGTAAATGATCAAAAAGTCACCTCAAATAGATAAAACAGTCAATGTTATTGACTCAGTTCATAAGGTGAGAGAGAAATAGAGGGCCAATTATATAACAGTGGGTTGATATAGTATTGATAAAGGTGGTTGACTATGTATTAGTGGGACAAAAAAGTTTGAAATAGTAATATGGCTAATATAATACCCTATGGTTGATGAAATTGGTAATATGTGGCCAATATAGTTTGATAAAAGGGGCCGACTATGCACCATAGGAAAAATATAATATGCTAAATATAGAATAGGGTTGATTTAGTATCAAATAGGTTAATTTAATATAAAAAAGGGTTAGAATACATATCAGTGGGCTGATGTAGTATAATAGGACTATAATAAGGTTGATTTAATATCAAATGGGTTATTTGTGTATAGAAAATATAAAAACTAGAAAACTAAATCAGACAAGATAATGAAATAGTTAATTTATAAATTTTGAGAATGTATTTTAATTATTATGACATGAAGATATGATACATCCTCTATTATTTTATGTTTTATAGAGATGACAAATATTTTGTTACTTGGTGGACGCATCATGGTTACTAAATTTATTAGAGTGATTAGAAGACATGGATACATATTTACTAGTCACCTTGGGCTTCAGGGGAATTATGGAGATAAGATAGATCCCTATTAGTGTTGATCTCATTTTCATGTTCCTATAATCATGGGAATGGTTGACCAACAATTTTCAATGGGATTTGGAGGGGTACACCATCGAGGTGGATGTCATTTTAGAATATGTCCATGCATTGCTTGGAATTATAATAGGAGGTACACCAGTGATCACTAATACACTAGAGTCATAGGATGAGATATGATCCTTATCTTAGTGGGCTATAGGATTAGATGGGATCTACCTTGATTATGGGTGAGCTTGTTTGATGTTTATCATTTAACCATTATGTATATTTAGAAGGTAGTTATAAGATTCATGATAGCATGAGTGTTATTTATAAGTTAGATAATAAGGTACCACTATACATGATAGCCTTATGCTAGAGGATTTTAAACCAAAAAGAGATGTATGTTTTTTTTATATTATTTAAATCCAACTCATACATGATATTTATGGGATGTTGTCCCAAGGATAGAATATGATATGACCAATTATACTTCTAAGCACATGGATTTATGAGAGGTTGTTTATGTATCGACCAAATGGGTTGTCCCATGTGGTTGATGATAAGTTTCCTCGAGTCATGTAATGAAGGTATAACCATGTAACACAATATGTACCCCATTTTATGGCATTGTATACTATCACATGAGGGTAGATAGTATGATATATGTACACTCATATAGATACCATATAGCCTAGTAGGGATATTATTACTATAGGTTTGGCATCTGTATAGATCATAGGCAATTAAACTTTATGGTTGGAGCCTCATCTAGTGGCTCATGTACTTAGATAGTTAATAATTCCCCATATTATAGATCCTTTAGTAGTGCCTACTTATTAGGCACAACATGTTAGATAAGGGAAAGGGAGAGGGGATAGAGGGTTACTTATGGAGATATCAATGATTAATCCTTAATAGGATAGACCATGGGCTAGTCAAGCATGAAAGTATGAGGTAGTAGGTCTAGGAGAATATGACATGGATGTGTATGCAGGGGATGAGGGACCATACCAAGCACCATAGTAGAGGTAGTAGTGGCCACCATGATCTCATCAAAAATAGAGGCACCATTGATGTGAGGAATTTTAGGTGATAGCTCTAGGACATAATTGATCCATAGATAGACCACTAAGGAGAGGAATACAATGAGCTTAGGTGGTGACTCCTAGATTTTCCTTGGTGTTGATGTAGATAGTAGAGGAGGTGCTCATAAAGTGATCAGATGGTAAGACCGTGGTTAGCAATACCAACACTTGTGAGAAATGTTTTAAATTTGATTTAATTTTTGGATATAAAAAACTAGTTATATTATTTGATTATGATAGATAGATGATTTGATATATATATATATATATATATATATATATATATATATATATATAAGCAATCATATGCATTTCTAACTTTTAGTTTTATAGATCATGTGATAGAGGAGGTTAGATGGGGAGCCTTAGTGATGGCCACACATCATGAAATTTTAGATAAGGTATTATAATCATATGACCCTACCAAATTATATTATTATGTGGTTCTATCTAACCCAACCTAGGTGGGCTAGTTTAGACTAGTGGGAGAGGTTGTGAGACAACTATAAGCTCATGGCTATGGGTTATAGCCACTAGTAGGAGTTGAAGCTAGATAGGCTTAGGGTTGGTAGGCCTTAGCATAGGATTGAGCCATGAACATGGAGAATACTATCCAACTCAGATAGGTATAGGCCCAAGTGACCAATCTATAGAGATAGGTTACTAGTTTGATATCCTAGACTGCCTCTTTACAATGCACTATTCAAAGGGTTTAGTCACATGCATCCATCGGTAGCATGGCTAGGCCATAAGATAGATAGGATGGAGCACAACCTTAGAGATATATCTATTATATTTTATAATTTTTATTTTATTAAACACATGACATATATATTGATGTTGATACTATATTGATCTCATGAGTTGTACTTGGAGTTAGCTGGATGCATGGATATATTTCCTTTCTAGCACATATATTTAAATTTTATTGTATATGCTATGGTAAATATGTAATGCATGCTTTATTTTATATAACTATGTGATACACATGCATGTTTGATAATAAAAAGGAAAAAATATTTGGAAAAGTATAATTAATCAAAACACATATAATACACACTATATCATTATGGGAAATGTGTCAAAACAAAATATTATTAAATATAATAAACCAAAGATGGTAGAAAGGATAACAAATGTTTTAAAACCATGTAAATATTTACATTAAATTAAAACAAATAAAATCACATTATATCATGTTACGAAGTATCAAAATATTTTAATAAAATAGAAGGTATAATAAAAACCAATGGTATAAAAATAAAACAATTAGCCAATCAATCATACTGAATCAAGCTAGGAAGTATAAAAAGAAAGTCAAAATTTAAAATTAAATTAAATTAATCACACTAATTCAAGTTGGGAAGTATTTTTAAAATATAATAAAATGGTTGTAAGTATACATTCAATCAAAAAATAAGAAGATAAAAGTGAAAGACTTATGAAGTAAGCATAAAACATACTAATTCAAGATGGTAAGTATGTCAATGACATATAACTCATAATCAAACACTTGATATCTCAAATTTGACACATGTAATTTCATTGTAAATTGGTTATAGTAGGAATTGAGATTGGAATATTTTGTGAGGAGGGCCTAGTCCTATCCATGGTCCTACATTGTAACTCATAAAAGGGACACCAATGAGGTGGAAATAATTATGGTAATGATTTTAAAAGATGTTTTTAATGTGGTAATTTATGATGAAGGACTGGTGTTATCCATGGTATTACACTAAAACTCACAGAGGGAAAACCTAGGGGGAATTATTAGTTAACAAAACTATATTTCTCAAGGGAAAATATTAGGAATGTTGTGATGAATGTAAAAATCATGACATAAGCATCCATGAGAAAACTTTAGGAAACATGAGGCATACTAGGTATAAAAGAGAGATACTAAGAGTCTAGTGACCATCAAAATACAAATAATACCTAATCATAATAAGCAAAAATTTATATAGGAAAATAGGTGAGCTACTAAGATCCACTCATACTGGTTATGTAAATAGGAAAATTAAAATGGACATACCTTCCAACCACATGTTCCCCATTCCTCAGGACCTCTTACAAAGCCATTGGTCTATTGTAAATATTGGGTGCTTATGTGAGAAAGTAGGTAGTAATAAAAGATATTTTATTTTCCCATCCCAATATACTAGACTATCACACCATAATGAACCTTGATTCTATAATGAGACTAACTATGGAGTTCAAGAATTGATTAGAAATAGGATATGTTCTATGAATCACATCTTTTTAGGGTGATTTAACTTTTGAATTTGTTTGTTTCCTTTTATATCATTGCCTTTTGTTTAAATTATTTGTATTTTAACATTTTTTTGATTTTATGACTCCTCATCGATATGGATTTGGAATAACCAACATGAGTGATATAAGTGATACACATGAATGATCTCTAGACTTTAGTTAAAGTAATATAAGTATCTAAATATATGACTGACTAACACTTAGGTGTACCTATGAGCCAATATGTAATCTCAAGTTTTAATTATATGTATGTTTTATATGTGAAAGGAATATAAAGGAATAAATGGAGATCAAAATTAAATCAATAAATAGAAATAAAATGAGACATGTTATTTTCTAACTGATCATATGGTAAATAAATACTACTAAGGGGATCAAGGCTTGTATAACCAAGTCACAATAATAATTATTTGAGTTTTATTTTGAGATAAGGTAGTAAACAATCATTTCAAAATAAAATAGATCTATGAAAGAAGTGAACTCATAAACATAAGTGTGCCATCATGAAGAGAATGATAAGAATCTATAAGAAAAGAGGAAAGTAAATGAAACCATATAAAACACATAAATCATAATATAAATATCCATGTGAAGTGGATAAATGAATAAAAAATTTACACATATTCAAGTGTATAAGATATATAAAAGTGGATCACAAATCCAGTCTAAAATCATAGTGAAGAATAATGTGAAATAACACCATTATATGTTCATAAATACTAATAATTTTTTCCATAAATATTATCCATGACATCTAAAACATCTTTATCAATATGGATCTTAATGCTAGCCAAAGTCTCATCAATCTTCATGGAAAACTATGTAAATAATTCTATCCAAATATCCTTGATAGAAAATGTAGGTGTATTTGAAGGATCATGCTCATGATGGATATCCTATGTAGAACAATTAAGGAGAGGAATAGGTTCCTAAATAGGAATTGTATCTATAGGGTGAGAAAGATGAACCACTAGTGGAGAAGAAGGAACCATGATTGGAGAAGGAGGTTCCATCAATGAAGAAGGAGGAGTATTCTTCATTAGAAACATGTGAAAGGAGGAATAACTAGTGCAAGTGTCAACTAAAGGTGATCATGAAGGTGCTACTAGAGAATATGAAAATAATCATTATGATGGGTACCAAACTCATGCTAAATGTAGTATACCTCACTATATTTAGGGATATACTTAGGTAATAGCATAAGAGGAGGTATAGCCTTATCTTTGGGCTAAGTAATGGTGGGACATAATGTGTCAATACACTAATAAAGTTTGTATAAATTATTGAAAGAGTGATTATATTTCCCATGGAAGAAACATATATTCTTTTTAGTAGACATTAGGGTCCTGCTAATGAATAAGTAGAAGGAGAAGCTTGGGGTCGATAATATAACTGATAGTCTCTGGTCTAATAAATAAAAAGTTTATAGATATCATAATAAGGTTGATGAACCCATTAGGAGGGAATGGGATCAAGATAAAACAAAGGAAGAAGGCCATCTCTAAGGTAAGGTAGGGCTAAAGTATAAATTATACTAGGCTCATCTGAAGGTAAAGTAAGAGAAGAAACATAACAAGGATCAATTGAAGGTAGAGGGAGTGGAAATAGGACTAGGCTCAACTAAAGGTATAGTGGGAGTAGAAGCCATAATAGGAACAACTAAAGGTGAGGATGGATTAATGAAAGGTTTAAGAGTAGTATCTAACATCCTTGGGGGAAGAATATTAGAATGATATTGGTATCTAGAAAAATGGTAAGGATTAGTCATGATGTGATCCATGAGCATGATTTTAAGAGGCTCTATTAAAATTATGGGTGTACCATGTGATTGATTCATGTATACCCTATGAAAAATAGGAAAAAAACTATAATTGGGACTATGAAGGAAGGAATTATAAAATATGAATGAAAAGACTAAAATAAAGAAGTATAATATTGAAGAATTTCGACATTTCTAGCTTGGACAAGTCCTATCACATCCCAATTTATCTCTAACATAAATAACCTATTTGATCCATGGATTTTTTGGTTATTATCTAATTAATTACTATTTAATTAATATTTTTGTCATATGTTAATAATGGGATAGTTATATATTTCTTAATTTATATGATTGATTTGATATGAGTTAGTTTTACTTTTGTATTCTATACATTATGATCATGCTTATTAGTTTATGCAACATTATTTTATGGATTTCATAATGTTTCAGGATAACTACCTTCATTATTGTGAGGTGGATTTAGGATAGATCCATCCCTTAGAGTGTGACAGAGGGATCGCATCACTAGAGAGGATGGTGTAGATGGAGGCATTGGGGGATGACAGAGAGAAAAACTAAAAAACCCACACACACACACACACCATAATAGAATAACATGTTTTGTGATTACTGTTTGAGTTATATATTTGTAGCATGTTTTTATTTCTATTATATATGTCTAATTTGATCTTATTTCTATTCTATGATCATGTTGTTTGATTGTGTAATTTCACTAATCTAGTTGTGTACTACATTAATAATTATTGATGTTATTGCTTAGTTATTTGAATGAGTTTCTACCTATATGTTTGTGACTTAATGATATATTATACATAGATGAATGTTTGTATTAAAAATGATTTGTTTGGACTCATTTTTATAGTAATGGAAGGATTATATTACTTAGATTCATTGGTTTATTAAGTGATTACTTATGTTTATAAGTTTACTATTATTGTTTATAATAGTTACATAAACTTGTAATAAAATAGTCATGACTTATATTCCTTTATTAGGCATTAAAAATAATTTTAGTTGGAATGGTAAAATAAGATTGATGTTATTAACTTAAGACTATTATAAAGCCTTAATACTTATGTAATAAACATAATGTTATGCAAAGTGTTATAGATAATTTCATTGTTTAACAATTATATAGACATCATTGTGTTTGATGAATATTTGATAAAGTCTATAGTTATTTGTTTAACTTAGGAAGTTAACTTCTAGTTTAAAGGTTGAACGAATTTATATTGGTCATTATGTTATGTAGGCTTTTCATTTGGTCGACATTTCATGGAATTATATTGTTTGGAGACTTTGTCTAAAGTCAATTTGCATGGGAACTTTAGGAAGTTGATGTTTGTATTGGCAAAGTCAAAATACATGCATAAAATGATTATTATACTAATCAATTAAAATTTTGAGATGATTAGGGTTTCAAATCTATTGTTGACTCAAGTTAACAATCATTTTGAACAAAACCATTATGTGAGTTTGGAAGGTTGGTTGCATGAGAAAATGGTGATAAATTGTAGATCTATTGAGTTATTCTCATCATGCATTAGTTTAGTCATTATTTGTTTATCAAGTAAAGGGTAGAAATTGGTGGCAAGTAAGGGCATAGAAAATAATAAAAGAGAAGGGAAGGAGGCCTGTGAGGGACCATATATGTGGGAGTAGCAGGCATAAGTATAAAAAAGGGAATATGAGATAATAAAGTAAAGATAAATTCATCTTCTTTGGCATCATAATAATCATTTATAGGTTGGTGATGTACTTTGAATTATTGTATTATAGTTAAATGTATTTTTGGAAAATAAATGATAAAGTTTTTACTAGTTTCAATTATTTTTGAAATTAAAAAAATTATAGGCTAAATGTAGGGCCCTATGGATGGCTCGCCCATCCACAAAACCCTACATCTAACCTACAATAACCCTAAGTAGAATGGTTAGAGCTATATGACTTTTACCATGATTATATTAGATATATGAAAGCTCTATACTAGCTCCTATTTAATTTATAAACCCTATGAAGTCATTGTATGTTTATTTCATTTAAAGGGTATTTATAATTGGACTGGGTAGGGTCTTGGAATCAATTTTGGTTGTTGAACTAGGTTAGGGATATAAGCATTAATGCTCAAAAAAAGATAAAATTTTGTATTGGTTGTGTGTGATTTCACTTTTATACCTAACTTAGAATTTGGGTAAAGATGTTATGGGTTTTCATAACAAATTTGAATATGTATGAAAATGCACGCGCGTGCGCGCGCATGCGCACACACACACACACACACACACACACACACACACACACACACACACACACACACACACACACACACACACACACACACACACACACACACACACACACACACACACACACACACACACACACACACACACACACACACACACACACACACACACACACACACACACACACACACACACACACACACACACACACACACACACACTTAGGATTAAGCTTAATGATACACACACACACACAAATATATATTCTAAGGTTGGGGATTTTTGAATGAAATATGTGTGTATTGGTTTTATAACTGATTTAAGGTGTATATATATATATATAAAACCAATACACACATATATAAATGAATTCATTTCATGATTATTTCATTTAAAGGGTATTCATAACTAGACTGGGTAGGGTTTTGGACTTAGTTTTGGTTACTGAACTAGTTTAGGGATATAATAATTAATACTCAAACAAAGATAAAATTTTGTATTGGTTATGTGGGATTTGAATGTTTTATACCTAACTTGGAATCTGGGTAAGGATGTTATGGGTTTTCATTAAAAAATTTACTATGTATGAAAATGCACACATACACACATACATGTATATACTTATGATTAAGCTTGATTGTATATTGTATATTATATATATATATATATATATATATATATATATATATGTTCTAAGTTTGGGGATTTTTGAATGAAATATGTGTGTATTGGTCTTATAACTGATTTAAGGTGTGTGTGTGTGTCTATATATATATATATATATATATATATATATATATATATATTTTCAAAGGTTAAGGTTTTTGAAAAAAAATGTGTTTTGGTTTTGAATGGATTTATGAATTATGGGTATGGGATATATACTTAGTCTCTATTACTAAAGCTTCTAGCGCTCGCGCGCACACACACACACACACACACACACACACACACACACACACACACACACACACACACACACACACACACACACACACACACACACACAATTAGGGTGAATTATGGTTAATCCATAAACATATAAAGCCTTGAAAATGGGTAATGATTCCAATAGTATATAATTAGTTGGGTAGAAGTATAAACATAAGTTTGTGTATTCAAATTTATGCATAGATATATATAAAAGTTGAATATTGATTTGGATAAGTTTTTTGTTGTATGTCTGGGAATTTGTTTGTCTAATTAATTATATGAAGCAATTATGATCTTAGATAGAGGATTAAATTCCCAATATTCATAGGCATATATGGATTGATTAGTCTTTGTCCAATTTGATTTGGAAAATATATTAAATAAGGCTGAGTTATATGATTATGAATTAAACCTATTATGAATTGTGTAAATGATAAGACTAAGTTATATTATCACAAAATTCCCAATGTTTGGACATATTCAACTGAGTATATAATCTTTGATCATTTTTTATGTAAGTAATTTAAAGAGTACTATGAATTGAGTGATTTATGTATTTTGAAATAATGGAATTGGTAAATTATTATTTAGCTATGTTCAAATTGTAAATCACATATATTTTGTGTATTTATTCAAAATAATTAAATTACGAATTATCTAGTGTATTAAAGGTATTGATATACTTTATTATAGCTTGAATGTATACTGAGAGTATACAAGATGCTTTAAGATCATGGATAGTGGATTATCTACTTAGAGTATAATGTATACATTCTTAGACTATGACTATATACAAAGTTATATACCTGAGAGTTTATAAAAATAGTACATATATACATGGTATAAACATATGATTTGGTGACAATGTTATAAATCTAGGAATGGGTATACTATATGTAAATATATGCAACTTATTATATGCTAGTAAACATTATTATACATAAGGGTAAAATAGGTACTTTATTATGTATTTAAAGTTTAGATGAAGCATTAAAATAAGGTATTAAATTATTTAAATACATATATTATTAAGTTGTTTTATGACTAGATTTTGTTATATTTTTGGAATATGAAAAAATAAATAAGCCATGATTGATGTTTTATTTTGTGGATGAAATAACATTTCAAGTTACTTTATGGTATTGAGTAACTTATAGTCTAGATGTAATTCTTACCTGGATGGTACATTTATATTAAATACTATTTATGATTTTATTTATTATTCTATAATAAATTAAATGATATTAGATTCATTGCATTATATTTGATGGACTAAATGTATGTATTTAATATTTCCTTATCATATTTATATCTTCTAATAGGAAATATTCTCATTAAACATATTTATTTTTATATTATTATATAATTTAACCAAATCTTGCATTTATGACACTAAATAAGTAGTGGTTGGATTTCACTAGCTTAATTAGTACCATCAATATAAGATGAGGTGTAATCTAATTTAGTGGTGTGTATGAAATTGACTAATCATAGAGATCATTAACTATTTGAAAACTTTGGCCAAAGTAATGTTTATAGTTAAACATTGTCATTTTATTTGTTGATGTAGATTACATGTTTGTGAGATATCATGTTAGAATATATTTATTTATGGTACATGTCATGTATTAGATATCTTACAGCACACATGTTTTAGTTTGTCACTCTAGATTCCTACATCATCATTATCTACCCATTCATGAAGCGAGGGCCATTCCATTTTTGGTAGATAGTTTAGGGGATTAATGGTCTATGGTTGGTGTGGAAAAGCCCTCAGAAGATGCTCTCCCTCCTCATCATAGTACTATACTAGAGACCACACTTGGGATTATAGATAAATACTTGAGTCATGGAGAATTGATTTGTGGAGATTCATGTTCCATGTAGCTTTGTATCATCATCATTATTATTATTATTATTATTATTATTATTATTATTATTATTATTATTATTATTATTATTATTATTATTTAATATATTATTTATTTTTGAAAATGTACTATTTATTCATTTGTATATCTATAACAATGGTTGTATTGTTATATCAATCATGGTTGAAATTATATTATTACTTCAATGAAATAAATGTAGTATTTACTATTTATTCAAAATTGTTCATGTTTTTTCATATCATTATCTTGGTGATCATTAGATAAATGTATTAGATATAAACCTTATGGGGTTAAATAAAATAATACATTTAGTTAAATATCACTTAGATTTTTTGTGGTTAAATTTGTTAGATGAATATGTGCAATTATTTTTTTTAAATTACTCTGCTATAGTAAAACCCCTATGGGGTTATTATAAGTACACCTAAAAATAGGTTTTATACAACATAAACATCATCATAGTCAGGTGTTTGTAATTTTATGGTAAATATAGATATTACCTTATCATTAGAAGTTACATGATGGATATAATGTCTAGTCTTAGTTAAGACCACATGTATATCATTGATAGGATTTTGATGGGATCAAGGTTGAAAATAGTGAGGAATTTTGGTGATGATATTAAGGGATAGATTAAAAGTTTTGATCTTTAATCTATTCTCATATAGCTCATCTTCATTAGAATCTAGGAGGTTAGGTGGTATATTCTAAATGAGTTTAGGGTGACCATTATAACCTCAGGTAAAATTATAGGTTAATTAAAGAGTTGAGTTCCATAAATGAGATACTAGGAAAGGGTTCAAGGATATGAATTTTAAAGACACCACATTCTTGGAATTGCTTGAAATTCTAAGGTTTTATGTCTCCTTGAATATTGTAAATAAAACCATTATGGGGTAAGTTAATACATTGACATGTGGATGAGGAGACAACCCTCATATAATGAGTCTAAGTTCTACCAAGAAATATGTTATAAGAGAGGGAAAGGTTAAAGATCATAAATTTTGTGTGGGTGATGATAGGAGGGACAATATTAGGAAGCCAAACACAACCTAAAGGAAGAATTTTCCTTCTATTGTACCTTGACATGTGTTATGTGTGGAGTTGAAAAAGGTGGTATGTGTGGACTTGATATTGAATTCATAATATCCAAGTGTTTTAATGAACTAAAGGGAGACAATTAAATTACCTTAATCCTCATCATTAAGGCATGATCAACTTGGATATCAACAATTTTGATGCTAATTTGTAGAGGAGGATCATTTTCACAAAGTAGAATTGTGTTTGAAATCATGGACGCAATAGGAAACTTAAGGTAAAGAGAAGTGTCCACTATTTTATCAACATGTATGGACATTTATTCACATTGTTGAAGGATATTATCTTCAATTCCAAACAAGGTAGCTTTGTGTCCTAATAGAGGAGGATGAGGGATGTTTATTTCAAATAATAATTACATTAGATAGTTTTAATGATAGGGGAATATCACATTAATTTGAAGAAAGGTCTTTGATATGGGAGATCATAAAGTTATACAATGGGGTCCCATTAATCATAAACCATTTGGGGATTTATAGATATAGGTGTAAAATGTTGTAAGAGAAACTATGAAGGATGGTTGGAAGTGTAATTAAACTTGTGTTGATAAGTTGTATTTTGTTTGGGTTTAGTAAAAATAGGTTGATTGAGGTATTTATTATGGTTGGGTTGAAGAAATATTGTTGAAAGGTTGGGGAACATTTTCTAGGTGTGTATATGTTGGGGGAAGAGTAGAGATGGTGTGAGAGGTATGATCAAGTTGAGTTGTTGAAATTGATTTATAAAATTTTATAAGGTCCTCTTGCCCCAACTCCATCAGATGAGATGGGGAAGTATCTCGAATGATGTATAACATTTGAGAAGTTTAGTGCTTGGGTGTTTGATTGGTATAGATAAAAATAACTACTCTTCAAATGTTAGTCATGTTTACCTTGTTTTATTCATTAGTATTGAGGTATATAAGACTTTAACATTATTTTTAGAAGGACTAGGCATATCATTAATATATTGATGGTTGGGAAGAGGGTCTTTATATATATCAAGATGAGCATTAGCTTGATTTAAATGTTGATTTTTATTTTGTGTTTCATGGGATTTAAAAGCTATATCATATGCTTGTTGACATTTGTGAATGAATGATTCATGATTAAATTTTGGGCCAAGTAAAACATAAATAGATAAATTGAATAATTATCTAAAAGTCTCATGAGAATGGCCCCAACTTACTTAAAACCAACAAAATTTGTTTGGATCATACCGTGATTTCATTAGATGAGTGGGGTCATGATCTTGTGGTTAAATTCTAAACATATGATTTTTAATCTTGACTAAGTATAATGGTTTGTGGGCATTAGTGTTGTTTGGAGGGGTAACATGCTTCATAGTGTTATTAGGAGTGATTTATTAGATATTGTGAATATTATCAAAAGTATCATTAACACAATCATTAGTTGCATTATGGTTTTTATTTTTAATGAGAATATGAGTTCTTGAGGTAGGTTGAGATGGTTCAAATTGGTGCATGAGAAAGTCTTGTCACTTAGCTTGGTCAAAGTCTTCCTTTTAAGTTCTTGTAGAGATAGTCTTAACCCAATATTATAACTTAGGGTAGAGAGCATTAGTGAATAAGTAGAATAGGTTATCATTTGCCATATTATTCTCATATTTGTTAGATGATTTATTCCATTATTTTATGAAGGATTATGTGGTTTTAGTTTAAATTTGTTTATAATTTATAAAGTGAGATAAGTTATTCTCGAGAAGATCACTAGTTTGAAATTCTTATACTAGTAAGTTAACCAAGTCTTCAAGGCTAGTGATAGAATGGGGTTTTAGTTGATTTTACCAATATAAAGCATCTCATGAGAGTGTTTTATCTCATAGTTTGGTAGTATCAAAGGTATTAAGTTTGACCCAATATTTATAAAGGTTACCAATTATTTTAAAGTTGTAAAGTGGGATTGGTAGACCCATTATAGGTGATGGTAGGTGTGATACCTCCTATGTTGATATTAGCAATTTTAGGTATAAGAGGTTCATTTTATAAATGTTTAATTATTTTATTAATGAGGGGTGTTTAAGGAATAAGCTTACCATGGGAATCTCTAGGGGGTGGGGGGCATTCAAGTTTTTTTTTCCCCATGAAACGTATTAGGGTTGGTTTTAAAGGTTAATGAGATGGTTTTGCATCTGCATCATTCGATTTATGTAGCTAGTTTTAAAATTATGAATTTGATTAAGTGTTTTTAATTAAAGTTGGTGAGTTTGTGAAGTATTTTGACTAGTGTGCATAACATTCAATACATTGTTATTGGTATTAGTGGCTTGAGTTACATTATGAGTAGTAGTATGCACCGTACTAGTGGTGTGAGAATAATTGGTAGAAAAAGAAGCACTATGAGCATGATTAACATTGGTAGTAAAATATGCACTAGTGACATGTTTAGAGTTTGGATAAAAATAAACACTAGTATCATGATTGCCATTGATAGCAAAAGATGTACTAGTGTCATGATTAAGGAAAATGGTCTTTGGAAAAGGTCCATTTGAATTTGAACCTATGATGTTAGTGGAGATACTTGGCATGGATCTTGAATAAGTCATAGAAGAAGATGTCATGGTGTGTGAAAGAGACATAATATAAGGAAAAGGTTGAGAAATGAAGAGATTATTCACCCAAATCTATGAAATAAAGTAGGGGAGGGTAAAATAGGTTCTTCTACTTGAGGACCTATCATGAGATTATAAATGGTTGAAGGGTCCTTTCCTCTATGTCAAAGAAATTCATTAATGAAGAAGATTATTTTAGTTATGTAATTTAAATTAAACTCATATTCTAAGGATAATAAAGGATTGAAAACTATGGATAAATGAGGATGACTCCCATAATTGGTAGTGTGAGTGGTAACATGGGCATTGCTTTCATACAAGGTGGGAGCCACAAGTTGTGTCTTGGGAAACCTATTAGGATTGGTAAGAATCATCATGTTTATTGGATTTAAATTTATATTATCCTTATATAGTAAATTCATGATGAATAAAATAGGTTAAAGAGTTGATAGAAAGAAGAATCAGTTGATTAGATATAAAATTATACAGATTGATAGTGTTTTGTAAGAAATTAAATATAATAGGGAACAAGAAGACATAGTCATAGAGATTTACTATGTATTACTAGACAAGAAACAAAATATGAGGATAAGATACATAGTCAAATAGGTCAACTATGTATTCTAGACAAATATAAATAGTTGGATATAGTGATTTTGTATTAAAGGCAAACAAGATGAGCAATCTGTAAGAAACTATGTTGACATGGATGATAGTGTTCTAAAAATAGATTAAAAAAAATGAATACAATATATAATTAAGTAAATTGAAACACACAAACAATTAGATCAATGTGATTGATCCAATTAGAACACACAACACAAAACTTGCACTAACACTGGCTAATGTAAGTTTTCTTATATAAAATACAATTATCAAAATGCAAGCAACAAATTGAATGTAAATGTTAACTAATTTTTCATTCCTAAATTTTTAAAATTCATAATAAAATTACAAAGTAATGCAATGGAGATTCAATTATAATAAGGAAATATAAATCAATCTATGCATAATTTTAGGTAGTTTAGGCTAAAAGGGATATATATTGGTGATAATAATGGATTAGTATGGGGCCTACCCCTCACATCATAATCTCATAGTGATAAGGGTGTCAGGTGATTTTATAATATATATAATCAATCACATATTTATACATAGATAGAAAACCAAGTTATCTTCCCCCTTGGTGATAAAATCCAAATAGGTAGGCCTTGCGAAGAAAGTGTTTAATGTTTTTTAATGTAGAGTGATTTAGAAGTGTGTACAAAACAGAAAAATAATGTGACTAAATTGGTAGATTGAAAAACCACCTAATTAATATATGTTTTTTACTCTAAGCATGCAAGAAATAAAATGAAAGGTGAACTAATTACTATCAAAAATATGTTAATTTTATTGACTATGAAGAGTAAATAATTACTTTAGGTGAAACTATATGCAAATGATACAAAATAGAATCAACAAGGTCTCTATTGTTTTATGAAATAAATATTTAGAATAACACAATCAAATAGGTTGACTATGTCTTATAGATAGAATATAGTCTACAAAACTATGTCGATCTAGTCGACCTAGCTCTCTATAGGGTTGTAGTTTTATAGACTATAAAATTGTGAAAAATAGTACTGTAAATGAAAAACTAAAATTATAGATAAGGTAAGAATGAAACTTGGTGGTTTTTAAGATTCTTAGTTTGAAAATTTTATGTTGTGTTTCTTAAGTGATGATTAAATATTCTAAAAATAGAGTCGAGTAGGTCGATAGAGTCTGTAAAATGTGTATGCTAAAAATAATTTATGAATAGAGTTGACTAGATCAACTATATCTATAACCCTGTATGCTACAAAATAAGAACTATGAATAGAGTCGACTAGATTGATTATGTATGAAATCCTATAACTAAAGAATAAGACTATGTCAAACTAATCGATTTAGTTACCTATATTTGGAGAAGACCTACATAGATAAAACATAGTCATTTGGGAGTGCCTATGTGTTAAACATGCACACATATTATTAGACCTATATGAAATTTTTTGATATAGTTCTACAAAAACAAAAATATATAATGTGATGACAAATTATTATGTGAAATAAAACCTACAATGGTTTGATTCACATCAAGTTCATTGGAATGTATTTAAATTGAAATGTAATTGAGCTATTAATCAATCATAGCTCAGTGAAGATAAATCCTACTTACACTTCAATCTATTGATATATTATATATTTAGGGTCATGACCACGATGGATTTACTAGACCTAAGCAATCGATCTCTTACCAAAATGACATCACTAGGGAGGGTTCTAAATCCTCTCTTTAGGAAACACCATGTAATAACCCTATCTAGGTCCTATGTTTTCATATTCACTAAATATATGAAACATAAATTAAAATTTAATATAGTTCTCAAAAAAACTTATGGTAAAAATTGGGGGTAATAAATATAAATATTAAACATGTATAGAAGATTTATACTCAATTAAATGTATAGGAAATACTAATTCATGGGAGATAAGTACAATTTCAAATCTATCTACTTTAACAAAGGAGGAACAAAGTTAGGAATATTTACCTTTGAAGATGAACATGTCGAGCCTCAATATCTCCCTTGGCCAAGGTGTTTTACAAGAGGTTGTAGTGGTATGTAAGGATAATAAGGATAATTCAGCTCTAGGCTACATAACTTATCTATGCATCCAAAAAACTTCTCCACAAGATAAGATTCATATCTCCAAAGAAAGTATTAAAACCCTATGTAATGTTACTCATTAGAATAGTGAATAAGTAGATGTGAAATATACTATTATTCTTCTTATCTTCGTAATAAATGGTGGAAATGGATGTATATATAGGTGAATCTAACCTTAAACATTTATAAAATTTTATCCAAAATATTTGATCCAATTCAACTCAGTATCATTATTGTGAAGCCAAATATCCACAACCATGTCCTAGGATGATTTCAAATTAGTCCTAAAATGGAGGACAAAAGTCTACCAGTGTTCCATACTATTATATTTAAACATTCTCAATATCATGAGCATTTTTGGATAAGGATATTAGACTGAATAACAATAGTTAGTCTCTATTTTACCAAATTTTGATAAAATAATAGCACATTATAGTTATTAAAATTGTGGCCAACAAATTATAATATTTTTAAAAAATGGGTGAACAATTCTATAGTTTCAATTTTTTATTTACTAATATCTAAATTGATTTTTTATCTCTTGATTCATTTTTCGATCCCTTCACACCATCATTATGAATAATTTTCATGGTCAACATCAAAATTCATATGGTAGAACTAGAATATATCACATATCCAATAATTCACATCACATACCCAATAATTCACATGTGCTTATACCCATCACACACTTCTTTAAGAATTTTTTTTATCTTCCTTTTTATTTTCCATTCTTTTAGTTTTGTGATTTATAGTTACTCTTCCTCATTTTAAATAGCCTAATTTTATGTAGCCCTTTAAAGGTGTTTTTATGCTCCCATTTCCTTCTTTATATTTTATCTTTTATAATACCATAAAATAGTCTTAACTTTTAGTGAACATAAATACATAAATTCAATTCAATTCAATCTAATATATTTAAAATAAAATTTCTAAATATCAAACATTTTGGGTTCATTAATACACAATGTTATCATTATTAGTGCAGTTATTATAGTATAAATACTTAAAACTATAATCATTCTTACATTTAACATGAAACCATTTAATGTACTAAATAAACATTAAAAACTACCTATATTTCAAGACAAATCTTGCCTTCCTTTGAAATATCACATCTTAATTTCTTATTAACTTGTCATATTGACTCAATTTAAAGGTAAAGATGCTGATATAAAATCCAAAATTTAGACTTTGATAATATTATTATTATAATGGTTGGTATAGAGATGAAGAAGAAATATATATAAGTAAATTTAATCAAAGTATTCACACTATTTTTTAGGCTTTTATTCCTTGCATTACATTATCTTATTAGTACTTGTCAACATACATAATACTATTGGTTTCATCAAAAATAAACCATTTGCATTAAAGTTCATGACTTTCTCACAATACCAATGTTTCAAATAAGATTTGATAAATTAATAATATTATTAATTATAATGAACAATGTTATATTATAAATTGAAGGCTGATGTGACTATTTTTAGGATTGGTCATCATATTTTCAATTAAAAAAGATAAAAAAATAAAATTAAACAAATCAAAACATGTGCTTGATATGTGAAATTGAGTTTTGTAATGTTTAGGGAAGATGATAATAAATTAAATATACTTTTTAATCCCATAAATTCCAATACAAAAATATGAAGGTGGATTTTTTTAGCAAGAAAATTAGATCTATGTTTGAACTAATTTTGGATTTTAGTGATATAAATAAGACATAACATTAAGTGTAATCAGGGTGTATAATATATGTATAAATTTATAAAATATATTATAACAACAAAGTATATATTATTTATTTTAATTTAATATTTATATAAATGGCCTAAAAAGAGGTTACTTAATTTTTTAAGGATTTGTAAAAGTCTATGATAGTGTACATTCATAAAAAAGGCTCTGCAAAGGTTTTGTGTTGGCTTAGGTTATGATAAAGATAATGAAACCTATAGGGATGAGTCCAATGTTGGATGGATGCATATGGACACCAAATTAATTTTCATTGTAATTATTTCATCCAATATATCTCTATGTATCTATGATAATTGGCATCATTATGCATGCATGTATAAATAGATTATGTATATTAAAAAAAAATTGGACACAAACGGATAACTATGTTTTCCTTATATTTTCCTTAAAACCCTAGCGTGCATCTTTGGCACTAACCTGATATATAAAAATGGATTAAATAATATGGTTTGTGTTGATCCAAACACCCCTCACTAAGTGGATGAGTTCTTCCTACATTTAAATACTTCAAACAGGGCAAAAACCACTTGTAGTTCTCCCACATAATTGAGTATGTGAAATCAATGTAATAATAGCATGTTGTTCAATCCTATATATGGATTTAAAAACTTGAAAACCTATTATTTTGACCTTGAAATTTTATTAAAACTTGGGTCAAAACCTGATCTTTTGAGGGGTTTCAAATTTGGAAGCTTTAGGGAAGTTCATCTCAATGTGTAGATGAATAATAGATGTGTTTAATCAGTGATATATATGAATGAAATTATTCCTTATTTTTACAAATAGTTGAATCTTTAGGTGATTACATCTAAATTGATATGTGAAACATATGGGCCAACCAACTGCAAGGATATGAATATGGGAAAATAGCTATTAAAGGGCATGCAGATGAGTCTAGTGAAAGAAAATTGCTCTGATAACAATATCCATTTGACTATTGTCAAAACCTTCAAAAAACTAGGAAATAGTGATTTGAGATCAAGAGATACTCTATGTAAGTTGATGAAATATTTAGGTAAATAATAAGGAAATTATATCTATCAATAATGGTAATCTGGGAAGGTTGGGCCCATATACAGGAGAATGTTTAGGAGATATTTTGTGAACAAGGGTTAATTATGTACACATAATTCATGTAAACCAAATCTTGGTAAAAACTAATGTTTTTGAGTGTATAATACCAAATATGAGTGTCTACAATCTCTAACATTTAACATGATTTCAAAGGATAACTAGGGAAGAAATGAATGAATGTATGAATATGTGTAATCTTAAATCATAAAAACTTTGAATATTTTATGTGGATTGATGAAATTATTCATAGTATCTTTTAAAATATTTTAAATCACCAAGGGGGTTGACCCATCCATTTTGTGTGGAGGATTTATGTCAAAATGTGTGCAATTGTTTTCCGATATTTATCTAATAGAAACTCAATGTAGATATAGTATGAATTACTTAAAAAACATATCAATGCTTGTATATTTAAGGCAACTACTATAGCCATACCATGGCCCTTGTTTTATTATTATTATTATTATTATTATTATTATTATTATTATTATTATTATTATTATTATTATTATTATTATTATTATTATTACTATTATTATTATTATTGTTGTTGTTGTTGTTGTTGTTGAATAGTAACATTGATATAGGTGTTGACAAAGTTATATATTATTGTATGCATAAAACACATCTATGTTAAATTAAACATCATAAAACATGTAAAATAAAATAATTAATTATTAAATAACCATTAAATCAAATATACTACATTTGATATAATTAACATTAAAATCAAAATCAAGCCCCCTAGTGTCAAGAATCAAGATGGTGACAAGGACCCAGAGTGGGAGAGAACTGATAAGTCTGGGGAGGAAAGCTTGGAGGAAGAGGGAGGAATAGAAAGTAGGAATACAAGTTCCAATGAGGAAGAAGAAGTTCAAGAGAAGAATGAGAAAGGAGTCAACATAGATGAGGAGTCTGAAAATAGTGAAGATGACTATGAGGAAAACCAGCAAGTGTTTGAGGATGATAAAGTCCTGGATGACCCTGTTGAGGACCCTATTTCAATAAATGAGAGGGAAAACATAGTTCAGGCCGACAACCAAGAAACAAACCTGGAAGTTCAAACTGAAACTAAGGAACAGAATCAAAGGGGAAGAGATGATCACATTAAAGAAGGCGGGAATAGTCCTAATAAAAACACAAAAGAGTGGAGTGATAAAAAGTAGAATGATGGAAGGCACACACCTATGAAATGGGTTAATTAAAAATTAGAGGCTATTTTCTAACTCGATTTATGGATGTTTAAGGAGATAATGGATCTCAAAAGGAAAATGGAATTATGGAAGACAACCAAAAGGTAGTTTGGAACAAAATCAATAACATGGAAAAATTGATGAGGGACATCCCCATCAAGCTCAAAGACTATGAGAACAACCTAAGGGAACTCATCAAGGAGAGTAGAATGAAAATGGAGGAAGTTACATCTAACATATGTGCTGTAGCTGTTAATATTGGAAAAAGAGCTAATGAGGAGATCAAATCCTTGGAGGGGCCTAACAAGAGGATGAGACAGAGCTCAAGAAAGAAATCTATGCAAGAGGGAGCTAGGTTGGTGGCTACTACCATTTAGGATACTACTGTGAAAGGTAAGGAAATAGTGAAAATGATTTTGGAACTGGAAGAATAGCCTAGTTCTTCTAGTTAGTTGTGTTATCTGGTCCTATTTCCTAGTTTTTTGTAATCTTTTGACTTTGGTGTAGCCAGGTCTATGTAAAACCTAGGTTTTGACTTGTGGTCTTTCAGGTGGTTTTAGGTCTATATAAAACCTATTTATGTTACTTCTTTGTAGTAGGTTTTAGGTTTTGCCTATGGTCATAAATTCCTCATCTTTCTATCTTTGTATCAGGGTTTTGGGGTCCCTTCAAAACCTGTTTTTACCTTAATCTAAAAACATTATCATTATGGTTTTATTTAAGGCATCCAATCATTTCTACTTTTTATATTTTTTTAGTTGGTAATGGCATAAACTTAGTGATAACTTATGACACTAAATTCAACACATTTAGTATCAAGTTAGCATCACCATTTTTCAATAAAATTTAGGGATTTTATGTACACCTATTATCCATAAGTCATCTCAAATCCATTTCATTCTAAAGAGGAGTGGTGGAAGTAGTGGAGGATAATAATTTTCAAATTCATTTAAAAGAGAATTAAATGAAGTAGGTTGAGTTTGGTGGGGAATAAGATAAATTACTTGATTTTATCCATTAGTTTTTTAAATTTGTAAATTAAGTAGCATACGAAAACATTTTTTAATTAAATAATTTTTATCTAAACCTAGATTTTTTATTTAATTGTGTGAAACATATAATTTCATCATTAAATGACTATCGTACATCTCATGTACTAATTTATTAAATCCCTATAAAAATTCATCTTGTTACCCTCCACTTATCTCCATCAAATAGAACATTCAAATTAATGAGTTTATATCCATCACATGCATTTATCCCCTATCTTGGTGATATTTTTACTTGAGGTAGTGTATTTTGGTTATAGCTTTTGTTGATGGTTAAGGGTTGTTATGCTGACTTTTAGCTAATAGTTTTCATTGTTTCTACTTGGTATACTATTGAAAAGATCTATTACATGTTTATTTTATGTAATATTATATTATTTTATCTTTTAGATTTTGTTTTGAATTTTGGTTCCCTATCAAAATGCTATTTTCACCCTAATAAATAAAATAGTGATCCTCAATTTTATATACATTATGAAACAAAAATAAAGGATAGTTATGAATATGTGTGAATGATAAATGCATAGGAATACAAGAAAACTTGTAATACACTAAGAAACATGATACATAAAAAGGTAGATGATGTGTATAAAGCATGAAGCTGTAACAACCCCTCAGGGTTAACTAGAATTAGGTTATTTTTGAAAAACTCAATTACATAATTAATTCAACATTAATGATACCTAACTAAATGCATGATTTAAGATAAACTATGCTATTAACTAGAAGGTTAAGTGTTTGATTCATTTAGATAATGATAAAAATAATATATGTTAATTTGCTTTCATAAATTCAATAATATTATGCACAAAATAATCCAAGTTAACAATTCAACCATTACTGATTAAATATTATAAGTATAGATATATTATAGATGACTACTATTGTTATAAAATTTACATCAAATACTACAAGTATACAATATTACATATCTGAATAATAAATTGCAATAAAATAATGTTTCATACAACATATGAGTTTTAAAAACTCATTATTATCTAAAAATAATTCTGAGTAAATCCTCTATCAATTGACTACTAGAAGGGGAGGGAGAGTATGATTTGAGTTATTTTCAACACCAACCATATACCATTAATTCCATGCATATAGCCCAACAATGTAAGGTCCCTCCCTTCATGGCTGGGTAGATAGTGATAGTGCATAAATTGATAAAGTGAACTAGAAATCCATGTCCTATAAGATAACTATCACATGTAACATATCATAAATAAAAAATTTCTAATATGACATCATGCAATACATGCAAACTAAATCAAATAGGTGAAATGATAATGTTCAAACCATAAACATTACTTTAGCCAAAGTTTTAATATAATTTTTTAGATGTCAAGATCAATCAAATTCACACACACAACTCATTTGAGCAACCTTAATTATCCTATTAATAGAACTAAGTAAATACATAAATTATTTTACACACACTTATTTAATTTCAATAATATCAAACAAACATAGAAATGCTAAAATCCATAGACTTCAAACATATAAATATTTACATAATGAATGTTATAGCATATACGAATACAAGATCATTATAATCTTTCCTATTCTTCATTATGAACATCTATATACCGAAATAAACTAATAATCATTTAGAAAACACTTTTTTCTAAAGTAGTTGATATAAACAGTTGTAATCATTTAATGCTCTACAAATAATTTAATGGTCATTTACTTATAAACCATTTTTCATTTAGGTTTATATTTACATTAGATACTAATCTCATACATATAGAATCCATTTTCCCCATGACAATCATATAAACCCTAAAAATTCCTTTATAAAAATCCAAAAAAAATTACTAATAAGTAATCATAAATTAATTTCCAATATGTCAACAATGTTTTGATTCCAAACCCATGTTTATTTTAAGATAAATAAAACCCAAGTTTTAATTTCAGATAAGTTCATTTGTAACATGATAATATATATATATATATATATATATATATATATATATATATATATATATATATATATATATATATATATATATATATATATATATATATATTACCGAATAATGCATTTGACAAAGAAAAACCACTTCAAGTACATAATAGACTCAATTACATACATGTGTGTGTGTGTGTGTGTGTGTGTGTGTGTGTGTGTGTGTGTGTGTGTGTGTGTGTGTGTGTGTGTGTGTGTGTGTGTACACAACTTGAACTCACAATATTTTTAATATGTTTCATTCAAGTTACTATTTTAAAAAACCAAAAATAACTGGTGTGTTATAACTTTTCAAAACAAAATGTAAATCTCACATATCCATGAACTGACTTATAGCTATAGGCTCAACTATAAATAGTCGATCCTCTAGCTATTTATAATACTAAATTATTCAAGGTATGGTTAATTCATCTAAACACAATCAATGAAAACCTTTAAATATATTTAAACCATTAAACTAAATGCTTAGTTCAACCTCTTTCAAAGTAAACATACATCTATTATCCAAAGACTAGGTAATAAAGTATAACAAAGCATAGATTTGGTTCAAATTTTCCAAATAACCATAAATAATAATAATAATTATATTTATATATATATATATATACATACACACACACACACACACACACACACACACACACACACACACACACACACACACACACACACACACACACACACACACACGCAAGCACACACACACACCCACACACACACACACACACACACACACACACACACACACACACACACACACACACACATACATACATATATATATATATATATATATATATATATATATAAAGCTTATATGAATATCAAATTCAATACTCAGTCCTTTAATTCCTACCTGAATATACTACATTTATCGTTAAATTAACTAAAATAAAAAAACCCTTATTCAATATTAAACCAATCTAGTCATACCATCAAAAATATACACTCATTTACTCTATCCAAATCCCCATACATCTATGAATCGATTGAAATCAAAACCCTGAACCAATATGAAATTATACACAATCTCTTAAATATTAAAAAATTCACTCCCATACACAATATTCTCAGTGACTAGCTAGATAAAATGGGGGATCCATTAATATTTGACCCTATGGATGGGTTAAACACATCCCCAGGGTCATGTATGAATGACCTATATATATATATATATATAACAACATCTAACCATATTACTTCAAATCAATACCCAACTAGTCATATGCACAGACATCCAATAAGGTATAAATAAAATTTAATCCACATAAAAAAATTTAAATAAATAATCCTCTATTTGAATACTAGAAAAGGATTTAAAAATAAAAAATGCATCAACCTTTTCATCTATAACTAAGATGAAATATTGTGAAGTATATCAAATTTGAACCTAATGACATTTAAATACATAAAAAACTATTATAAGTTCAAATCCCCAATTGTATCCTAAACTTTTAGAAACCTTAGTTCATTTTATAAATTTTATTTCCAACATTCTTAAACATAGCATAATTCATACAAACACAAATCTAGAGTCAAATGGGGGTTTTGTACTGCTTGGCCTTCTAGGTGGGTCACACCCATCCTTAGGTTTGACCACATATAAACCCATAAATATATTTGTTCTTAAAACCAATATCAATAAGACCTAAAAAAACCAATAAAATAAATTAATGGAAACCACATTATTGACATAATGGTTCAACAATGAAAACCAAAAATATTTTAAAATAAAACTACCTCAAAAATGTAGTTCCAGGAAAACAAATCTAAGAGATCTTCTTTGCCTATTTCTCTCCTTAACCCATGCTATTTTTTTTATTTTTATACTATGATCTACTACATAACCCTTGGATTTACTTTATCTCCATAAATTTCTAACTCAATTCCAAAATTTTGGCATAATCATTTCCTCAAAAAATCTCCCCAATCAATTTAACTAGATGAAAACTATAATGACCAAGTCATGCATCTAAATAAGGTCAATGTAATTCCCATAATGAATTGAAGAGTATAGAACAAACATATAAATAAACCCTATATTCTTGACTATTCCAATTAAATAATTTCACTAAAATTTGTATGATGATCTTCGACTAAACTAATCATGCCAAATAATTTCCATGAAAAATAATATGGCTCAAAATAATTCTGATTATTTCTTATTAATCATGCCTTTAATCAAACTTTAAATCAGTCTAAGTTAAACATTTGACCACTAAGTCATGTAATAGGCCTTTATTTTATGTTTTTAACTTTCACTACCTTAAACTTGGTCTAAGGTAAACCCATCAAATAATAAAACATAATCATCTTTTTATTATAATAATGAATTTATCTTATTAAACCATGTCCTAAGGTTAGTCTAAAACCTCATACAAATTCAATTTGATTTATAATCAATATATTAATTACTCTGCATATAATTCTATATTGTGTTTAAACCAAATACTACCATCAATAAATGCAATCATTGACAATACAATAGAATAGGACTTCACATCATAACAAGATCATATAAGGACTTCAAAGCACAAGCTATGATAATTATATGCATATATTGAAACCAAGCTAAATGTTTAATTCTACAAGCACATTCAAGATATTCTATCATGTGTCTAAGCAATATAGAAACACTATAGTTAAACACAACCAAATGTAGAAAATACATTAGTAACTTATTGCATGATATGTATAATAAATATCTACCAATTAACACATAACAAACATACATCTAATCTCTGTGGAGTGTCATGGGCTCCCACTCATTTTATCATCCCCCATTTATCTCCATCCACACCATCCTCTTTGATGATACCCTCCCTTGGTCATAATCAGGAGGGTAGAGTCCATCTTGCATCCACCTTAATATAAATTAATAGTAGTTAGACAAAATCCTGACATAATTATAGAAAACTAATTTAATAAAATAAAATGCATAATCATGATCAAAATGTATCATAACCAAATCCAAATAGCTAACTACTATGATTTAGGAATTTGACATAGAGGATAGGTTAGTCTTGTGTTAGTCTCATAAAACAAATGAAATGAACACACTGAATTCATAACACCCTTATCCTAGACACTAGCGAGAGCTTAGGTAACACAAACTAAATTAAATCATAGTAAAAACATAAAAGACATAACTCTTTTACCTCCCTTGGGAGCTCCAAATGGCTTTATTGAGTGGTTTTTTGGCTTGTGCATTAAGAAGTCTTTGAAAATGGATGTATTTGGCTCTTTGTCTCCTTGGCTTGTGATGTTGTTTGGCTTAAGATTTGAACATGGTAACACTTCTTGCTATGCATTTATGCATTATAAAACTAAATCAAATATCTTGTTGAAGATATTTAAGAATAATGATTTTTTCATAAAAATAGATTTACAACTAATAAGCATGGCCTTATATTTATAGCCTTAGGAATTATCACTCACCCAAAGTGAGTTAAGGTTGAGTTTAGGCTTGTAATGGGTTTAAATTAAACCTAGGTGAGTTAAAACTAACTTTAGTAGAGTTATATTTTTCAAGTAATTATCATTTGTAATTACTAGGCATGGCTCTCAAATTAGATATTTTCAAAGAGCTTGAAAACTCATAAAATCAGTGATGAAAGGCTAGGATATTTTGAATTTTTGGATTTTCTAATTTTATATATAAATTAATTTTAAATGGATAATTCAAATAGGCATTTAATATTATTTAACTTGTTAATTAATTTTGATTATCCTTTTATCTCTTTAAATATTTATTTAAGTGTGCAAGTGCCCCACTTAATAGGTCCATAGGACAAATTTATAATTGTGATGCCATAAGGTGATTAGGGATGAATCCATGAGAGGTTATTATTGAATATGATAAAATACACCAATTAGGTATTATTGACCAATTTTTACCCGACAGGCAAAAATTTTGGTCCCCTTCTGCCTCTTACTATTCTAGGCCATTTCTTCTGATTTTGCACATGTCCTATAAAATCTATGGACTCTATAGGAATATTTCTCTAAGGATTTAGTAGATCCCTATAGAATTCATGTTTTTATAGACTCAACTGGTTAGTCTTTTGGTACAAGGAGGATCAATTCAGAGAATGTTGGGGTTTTCAAGACTTTTCAGGCTCTTGTCTAATGAATTTGGCCCTAGTTCAAGCCTCAGTTCAATCTTCAAGACCATCGCTCCTGGTTCAATCACTAGTTCAATCAGCACTTGGTTCACCCATCTATATTTCAAACAACCTTGTTTCAAGCTTTGGTTCATCTGGATGGTTTAGTCATTTGGTTCAACTGGATGGTTCAGCGGCTTCAAGTTCATCAGCTTTGAATCACTTGGCATTGGTGCACAATGGTTGAACCACTTGAATCGTTGAACCATTTTTAGTTTAACGGCTTGGTTCAAGGGTATGCCCAAATGGCCGAAGGGTAGCTCAAAGTTCAAATGCCCTTGTGGAGGGTAGGCACTACAAAGAAAAGGCAGCCGAAGGGTAAGTTTAAATTTTGTTTAAGTCCCAAATTCCTTTAGACTTTTTGTTCGAAGGAATTCCTTTAGATAAAAAGTCTGAAGGAATTCAGGCCATAGTTCAAAACAAAAGGGCAGAGCAGACTATCCAAAGACAAAAGTTGGTGGGAAAATGTCTATGGACAAAAGTCTAAGGGAACCTGGGAAACACTAGAGGAGCATAGCGACCCGTCGAAGGACCCCGAAGGGAAGGTGCCCTTACGAGGGACTCTGGGCCAATTAAAGGGGCACAAAGCAAAGGCCAAAGGGTCACCTTCCCTTTGGGAAGGTGATAAGAAGGGATTTCAAGTATAAAATCTGATGAAGGACCGATGACATTTTTTTGGGGATGGTGATGTCCAGAAAGCCATCAACCTTAAGAAAGCAAATTAGCCATTGGTTTTCAAAGCGATGACGGCTGCATGAATGTCAAAATTAAAACAATGAAATAGCCATTTGTTTTCAAACTAAAAGGATGCCAACCATGAAAGGAAGCTCAAAAATGCAGTGACCCACTAGAAGATAACCCCTGAGAGCCAAAGGAGCCAAAAGAGAAAAGATAGGAAATAGACAAAAGTGCCAAGCATGGAGCAGGTAGATAGTCCAAGTGATAAAGGGAAGCACTGATTTGAGAAGTGACTCTAGCAGGTGAAACAATGGCTGCAAATTGACCATTAGAAGATGCAAATGACCAACCATGTGATCCTTTTTTTCCTCATTTCATATTTATGAGCAGATAAATTGTGTAGGTGCCTTCAAGAAGCAGCCTTAGTTAATGAGGAAATAGCGCAACCATGTCAAAAAATGCCTAAAGCCAAAGCCAGGGTTGACACAACATTTATTTCTTAGGCAGCCTACTCTTCCTAATGAGGGGATACAATTGGGCCACTTGTAAAAAGGGGCACCAAAAGGCCTCCTTTCTTCTCCTATATATTGAGGACTTATCATTGGAGAAATCATCTTCCACATTTGTAAGGCATAGCCTTGGAAAAATTTCACCTGAATCAATAAACATATTTTTACCTCTATCTTGGATAGATATTTTTGTGTATGTCTTGAGTGTTAGTTTGTGTTTAGTCATTGTTTCTTGATGCTTTCACAGGTCCAACACCAACATATCTATTGTCTACAAGGTGCCATTTCTATAGCTAACAAGGAGAGCAATATATAAAGGTGTAAAAATAGAAGAAATTACTTATAGTGTGTATTTCATAGCACCTAAGTCAATCTATGTTTTTTTGTATTTTCCATTAAAGCCTCCCTACCAAGTTTCTTACAGCCTAGTCCTTCTGCCAAGTTTGAAGTGTATGTATGTCTATGCCTAATTTAGAGTGTGAATGTGAAAAGGTCAACTTATTTTGGTGCATCACCTCTTTAGAGTAGTTTGTTTTCCTGTAATCTTTCTTCCTTTGCATCCCCCCCATTATATATATATATATATATGTATGGAGGGGAGAATCTCTAGATAAGGGCTAGTTCCCTTTGATGCATCTGATTCGTTCTAGCAAGTGCTAACAGATATATATATATATATATATATATATATATGTTAGCACTTGCTAAAACGAATCAGATGCATCAAAGGGAACTAGCCCTTATCTAGAGACTCTCCCCTCTAGCTTCGCCAGTCCCACAAGTGAGAGGGGAGTTTCCATAGTTATGTGAAGAAGGCAGGAGCTCGGCCTCCTGCCAAGGGTGCAATCTTTTGTGTCAACAGTTTTGGCATGCCCAGTGGGACGTAGTTTTATTGTTCAATAAGGTTTCAGGGTTGATGCTGGTCATGTTACAACAAATCAAATATTTCTAGCATCTGGTGACTTCACTGGTAAGAGCTTTAGTTTTCCAATCAAGACTAATTTCTTAACTTTTTATGCCTAAAGTCACCACAAGGTTTGCTTCTAAAAGGGTTCCCTTCGATTTCATTGAGTTACCTTTAAACTCAGCAAAAAGACTAAGGTTTGAGAAGACCCATCCTTATTCAACAAGCCATCCTCTTAGACCTATTTTAAGGGATGCATACGTAGTAGAGCCAAAGTTACATCCCATCCCAGTTATGGCATTACCCTTTATGGATTTTCATGGTTAGATCCCCTTGAATCTCCCACGTTATGATCAAATCCTGGGAATAGCCCTAAAAAATGTGCCTTCTTTCAATGGAGAGGGACCCATTACAGTCATCGAGCACATCAAGAATATTGCTAACCTCTACAATATTCATAATGTCACAAAGGAAAATATCACCATCAGATTGCTAGCATTGTCTCTCAAAGGCAAGGTTCTTGACTGGTACGGGACCTTGCCTATAAATTCAATACATTCTTGGAATGAATTAAGTACTCAGTTGACAAACCATTTTGGGGAAAAGAGTAATAGCCTCTCACTTGTTGAGCAACTGATGATAATCAAAAGAGCCCCACATGAATATATGTAGGTTTTCAACATAGTTTCAAAAGACTTGGGATAGAATCCCTATTCTGGTAAGACCGACCCCTAGCTATGCTTTCTTGTAATATTTAAAGGCATTAAACAGTGATATTGCTATGATGATATAATCCATGGGAGGGCATATACTACATGTTGCTTATGACATAGCCATATCAGCTAAAAATTTCTTAGTACAGGCTGGGAAAATAGCCCTTAGACCTCACATGCCACTTTTCCTAAAAATGCTACCGCCAATTCAACTTGTTGCTCCCACATTAGCTCCTCTACCTAGCATAGAGAAACTAGTTGTTTTCCCATCCAATGAGCTTCATGAAGTTAAGAGTCTGTTGCAGAGCATGTCAAACAAACTTGTAGCTCTTAAAAGGTAGCAAGCTCAAAGCAATAGACTAAATTAGGGATAGCAGCATTATGGTCAAGCCCCTAGACCCCCTTTTCAAAACTATAATCAAGGATAGGGTCAGCTTACTCAGACCAGACCATTTCAAAACTACAGCCCAGGCCCCCCTTCATCATCTAAAGTCATGGTGCCTGTTCAGAACAATATAGTATAGGAACAACCATGTTGTTTGACCATGGGATATGGTTAGAAACAGGCTATTTATACAAATGAGACGATGGGTTATTTCTAGAAAGTAGACAATCAGGCAACTGCTCATTCCTAGGTCTTTGAGGCTCTAATCCAACCTAGCATGAGTAGCAATCAGGCCTACCCTGATTCTACCCTCATGAGTCATCTAGAAGGGGAATTTTATTTAGTGAATTATGTGGGCACTATAGACAATCAGGCTGACTATGTTGCAGCCAATACAAGCTTCAAGAGGAGGGTAATGGGAGAAGCCCAGGCAACTACCCAATCGATAGCTTACATTCTCCATCACACTCAAATCAAAAGGCCCCAAACTTTAAATAGCCATTTGTACCTTTAGCCCCTTAGCCTGTAACTAAAGTTGGAATTAGCCCCAAGGAAGACTTGAAGGGAAGCAGTCCTCAAGTCAATATAGTGGACCAAATGAAGAAGCTACATATGAACATCTCCTTATGGGATTCATTGTCTCTACCAAGACAAAAGGACATGCTACAAAGAGAATTGCATGAGCTAGATCGATAAGCTATCCCAATGAACACTGATAATGTCTTAATGATGAATGGATAGCCTTCCACTTTAGGTTAGGTAAAGAAGGAAGAGAAAATTCCCCCTTTCTATGTGTCCTTGGTTATAGGGGATTTCTTGGTGCACAACTACATCATTGACAGTGGGGCTAGTACCTTAGTGATGCCCAAGTGCATAGCTGACAAGATGAGACTGAAATATGAAGAGATGAATAAGGGAGTCTTGTAGCTAGATGGGACACCTATAAAAATAGTTGGGATTTTGAAGGGTTTAAGCTTGACATTACATGCTTGCACAACCTTCTCGATTCCTCATGATATAGTAGTAGCAAATGTACCTCCTTATTTCACAATTTGCTTGTCCAGGGACTTCACATCAAAAATAGGTGGCTATCTAGTAGAAAATTGGCCCTATCTAGTTTTTAGAACTAAGTATGGGACCAAGGTAAAGATCGAATCTAAGCCACTCTATAAGGACCATCTAGAACCATATTCACCCAAGTCAATGAATGTCAGTTACACCATTATTGACCCAAAAGAGTCCTAGATAGACCAATCTCTATCCTCTGCTCTTAAAGGAGTTGTAGTCCTACTCTTGGATGAGTGGGGAAATGATAACTTCAAGAATGATCCTTACAAGTTCATAGAGGAGGCAGGCCTTGGATTCTATTGCATACACGAAGAGGGTGCCTTCATACCAAATATAATGAAGGCAAGCCAAGAGGACCTAGGTCTATGGCAGCTATACTTTGATGGTTCCAGAAGTAGGATGGGAGCTGGTGGTGGAGTGATGTTAGTCTCCCCTTCAAAGGATAGATAATTTTCATCTTTCTATTTCCAATTTTCTTGCACAAGCAATGTTGTAGACTATGAGTCCCTTATCCATGGTCTAGAATGGGCAAGAAAAAGAGGGATGAAGGAGTTGCAAGTTTTGGGAGATAGTGAGCTGATTGTAAATCAGGTGAAAGACTAGAATCTAACCAAGAATTCCTTATTGAAGTCCTACAAGCATAGGGTATGGGACTTGGTGGAAGATTTCCTCACTTTCAATATTGCCTCCATTCCCAGAGAGTAGAACAAAAAAGTGGATAGGCTAGTAGCAATTGGTGCTCAATTTGATGTTTCCAGGGAGATAAGTTGAGACTATGGTTCATGCTACTTGAAGGTGGTAGTTCGGCCCTCCATCCCTAAAAACATTACAAATTGGTAGGTTTTCAAAAATGACTAGCAAATAGCTTTCTTCCTACAGGAGGAAGTTGAGTTCACAACATAGAACCAAGTGAAGCTGCAATAGCAATATGGAAACTAGATTGTTTAATTGAAGAACAATAAGTTCCCTAAAGGTTTGGTCACTCTTAAGAGAATCTTCAATGGAGATAACCAATTGATAAATGACAAGGCATGCATCATAACTAAGGAGGAGAATTATGAAAGGGTTGAGATCTTCAAGGATAAGCTGCTTGCACTTGGAAAAGTTTGCACAGTTTAAGAAAGGCAGGCTTTCATTTTGTTGTGCTAGGAGTTCGTTGATGTTTTTGCATGGGATTATAATGATTTAAAGGGCTTTGACCCACGACTTGCCCAACACACCATCAAATTAGAATAAGGCACCAAGTTAGTCACGCAGAAGTAGAGACCTATCAACTTGATGATTGAGCCTCTCATGCAGAAGGAACTGGCCAAATTGATTGAGTCTAGGATTATATTTCCAATCAAACATTCCTCTTGGCTAGCCAATCTTGTTCCTGTTAGAAAGAAGAATGTGGAGATCAGGCTATGTGTCAATTTTAGGGACCTTAGTAAAGTCTCTTTAAAAGATCATTATCCCCTCTCGAGCATGGAGCTGATCCTTTAGAAGGTAATAGGCAGCAAGTGTTTCTTCCTCTTGGATGGTTATTTAGGGTATTATCAAATTTTGGTGCAAGGCTGTGACTAGCACAAAATAGCCTTCACTACTAAATGGGGAACATTTACCTACAAGAAGATGCCATTTAGGGTGGCTAATGCTGGTGCTACTTTTTAGTGAGCAATGGATGTGGCTTTTGGAGGCTTGATAAACAACAACATGCTGGTATACCTCAATGATGTGATGGTGTTCTCTAAGGAAGTGAGCCAACACATGCAACACCTCACGCATATTTTTGAAAGGTGTAGAGAGTTTGACATCTCTCTTAACTTAAAGAAATGTGTGTTTGCTATGTATGAGGGGAAACTCCTTAGCCACATCATGTCCAAAGAGGGCTTATCTATTGACCTCGAGAGAGTTTTTTCTATCTTGGAGATGTCCCTACCTAAGCACAAGAAAGGCATGCATAGCTTCTTTGGTAGGATAAACTTCATTTGGAGATTCATTTTGAATTTTGTAGAGATAGTCAAGCCACTAACCTCTATGCTGAGGAAGGGTGAGGATTTCAAGTGGACAACACAAAGGAAGGACAGCTTTGAAGCCATCAAGCAGGCCATAACCCAGGCTCTTACTTTGATTAGCCTCGACTTCAACAAAGGCTTCAACCTCTACACTTTTAGCAATGAAGAGGTGATCTCTACCATGCTTACCCAAGTAAATGGTGATGACCTTGAGCAGCCACTTGCATTTTTTAGCCAAGGGTTAGAGGATTTTGAAGTTAGATACACATATGTAGAGAAGCAAGTCTTGGCAGTAGTGTGGAGCCTGAAGAAGTTTAGGCATATGTTGTCTAACAATAGGATTCACCTCATGGTTCTACATCCTGTGTCAAGGATTTCTTAACCAATCAAGACCTAAATGAGAAGAGATCAAGATGGATCACCAAGGTGATGGAGTATGACGTAGACATCAAGATCACCAAGATGGTGAGGAGAAGAGGCCTGTGCGAGCACCTTGCTATGGACTTCAAGCAAAAAGGGGAAGACAACTTACTAATTCATGATGCAGCTATAATAAAAGAACCAGCTATCATAAAGGACTAGACATTGGACTTGAGGAATTTCCTTCTCACTAGTGAGTGCCCATAGAGTCTTGATAAGACTAGAAGAAGGTACTTTAGGATCAAGTCTCTCCCTTATGTTCTAGTTTATGGATTATTGTTGAGGAAGGATCTCTTTGGGATCCTTCTAAGATGCATTGACCCAAACTAGGCTAATAAAGTACTATCTAAGTTCCACGATGGGCCAACAGGAAGTCATTTCACTCCTAGAGCTACTACAATAAGGATAATGAGAGCTAGCTATTTTTGGCCTACTCTTTTCAAGGACACCCATGTCTGGGTAAGAAAGTGCCAAAAGTGTGCACTTTTCAATGGGAAACAATGGTTGGCTGCCATGCCTCAACAGCCTATTCAGGTGGAACAACCATTCATGCAGTGGGGCCTAGACTTCATAGGGATGATTAATCCTCCCTCTAGTGCTAGACACAAGTAGATCTTAACCGCCATGGACTATTTCACAAGGTGTGTGGAAGCTATTGCTCTGAAGGAGGAAAATGAAAGTGCGGTCCTAGAATTTTATGAGTACCTAGTGATAAGATTTAGGGTCCCAGCCACCATAATCTTAGATAATGCCTTAGCTTTTCTGGGAACCAAAACAAGTGAATAAGAACTAAAGTATGGTATATATCTCAGAACTTCATCCAATTATTACCCATAGGGGAATGGGTTGGCTGAGTCCATCAACAAAAATTTGATCAAGATCATCAAGAAGACCATGGAAGAAAATCAGAGGACTTGGTATGCCAAGCTAAAAATAGCTCTATGGGCCGATCAAATCACTCCAAAAAGAACAATAAAAAATTATCCATATATGCTCGTATATGGAATGGAAGCTAGGCTTCCCATCTCACTTAAATTGCCAGCATTGGACCTCACTCGCTAGCTACAATTAGAAGAAGGAAGTAGCATGGAGGTTAGGCTGTGCGAGCTAATGGAGCTCCAAGAGACAAGGGACCGGGCTATGGCTTTTATGACCAGTCGCCAACAGCAAACAAAAAGACACTTTGACAAGAAATCTTCATCAAAGGATTTATTTGAAGGAGACATTGTCTTGAAATGGGATGAAGGCCGAGCTAATCCTAGAAAGCATGCAAAATTGGATGCCCTATGGAGTGGCCCATACATAATCACTCAGTGCAAGTAGCATAATGCATTCCAACTCTCTAGGTTGGATGGTGAAGAATTGCATATCCTAATTAATGGGATATATCTTAAGCATTGCCACTGATTCTTTTTTATCATGTATATATTTTCCCCTATTTTTCCTATTTTCCCTAAGTATTATTGCACAAGTAGTAGTTTTCCTAGCTTTGTGTGTGTTGTCATTTCCTTAAGGGTAAATCTGTGTGATTGGTTCTAGATTTATCAGAGCTATTGCTGGTTTTTTAAGTTACCATCTGACTTCGTGCCCAATGGACTACAAGGCAACTAGTCTCTAAGCATACTAGGCATGCTTCCCCTGGGAGTCACCAATTTGTTGACCAATTTTTGCCCAATAAGAAATTTTTTTTGGTCCCCTTCTACCTCTTGCTATTCTAGGCCATTTCTTTTGATTTTGCACAGGTCTTGTAAAATCTATGGACTCTGTAGGAATATTTTTCTAAGGATTCAGTAGTTCCCTATAGACTTCATGTTTCTATAGACTTAATTGGTTAGTCTTTTGGCACAAGGAGGATTAGTTCAGAGAATGTTGGGGTTTTCAAGACTTTTCAGGCTCTTGTCTAATGAATAAGGCCTTAGTTCAAGCCTCAATTCAATCTTCAAGACCATCACTCCTGGTTCAATCACTGGTTCAATCGGCACTTGGTTTACCCATTTATAGTTCAAATAAACTTATTTCAAGCTTTGGTTCATCCAGATGGTTCAGTCATTTGGTTCAACTGGATGGTTCAGTGGCTTCAAGTTCATTGGCTTTGATTCACTTGGCATTGGCATGCAATGGTTGAACCACTTGAACCATTGAACCATTTTTGGTTCAATGTCTTGGTTCAAGGGTATGCCCAGATGGCCGAAGGGTAGCTCAAAGTTTAAATGCCCTTACGGATGGTAGGCACTACAAAGAAAAGGTAGTCGAAGGGTAAGTTTGGAGTTTGTTTAAGTCCCGAATTCCTTTAGACTTTTGTTTGAAGGAATTCCTTCAAACAAAAAGTTTGAAGGAATTCAGGCCATAGTTCAAAACAAAAGGGTAGAGCAGACTATATATAGACAAAAGTCTAAAGGAAAATGTCTGCAGACAAAATTCCATGGGAAAATGTTCATGGACAAAAGTATGTGGGAACTCAAGAAGCATTTGGAGGAGCATAGCGACCTGTTGAAGGACCCTGAAGGGTAGGTGCCCTTGTGGGGGACTCTCAGCCAAATAAAGGGGCACAAAGTCAAGGTCAAAGGGTCACCTTCCCTTCGGGAAGGTGCTAAGAAGGGATTTCAAGCAGAAAAGCCCGTGAATGACCGATGACATTTTTTCAAGGATAGTGACGTCCAGAAAGCCATCAACCTTAAGAAAGTGAATTAGCCATTGGTTTTCAAAGTGATGATGGCTGTGTGAATGTCAAAATTAACATAATGAAATAGCCATTTTTTTTCAAACTAAAAGGATGCCAACTATGAAAGGAAGCCCAAAAACGTAGTGACCCACTAGAAGATCACCCCTGAGGGCTGAAGGAGCCAAAAGAGACAAGATAGGAAAAAGACAAAAGTGCCAAGCATGGAGCAGGTAGATAGTCCAAGTGATGAAGGGAAGCACTGATTTGAGAAGTGACTCCAGTAGGTGAAATAGTGGCTTTAAATTGACCATTAGAAGACACGAATGACCAATTGTGTGATTATTTTTTTCCTCATTTCATATTTCTGAGTAGAAAAATTACGTAGGTGCCTTCAAGAAGTAGCCTCAGTTAATGAGGAAATAGCACAGCCATGTCAAAAAATGACTAAAGTCAAAGCCAGGGTCGACACATCATTTATTTTTTAGGTAGCCTGCTCTTTCCAATGAAGGGATGCAACTGGACCACTTGTAAAAAGGGTCACCAAAAGGCCTCCTTTCTTCTCCTATATATTTAGGACTTGTCATTGGAGAAATCATCTTCCACATTTATAAGGCATAGCCCTAGCAAAATTTCACGTGAATCAATAAACGTATTTTTACCTCTATCTTGGATAGATATTTTTGTATATGTCTTGAGTGTTAGTTTGTTTTTAGTCATTGTTTATTGATGCTTTCATAGGTCCAACACCAACATATCTATTGTCTACAAGGTGCCATTTTTTTAGCTGACAAGGAGAGCAGTATTTGAAGGTGTAGAAACAAAAGAAATTACTTATAGTATGCATTCACAACACCTAGGTCAATCTCTATTTTTTTGTATTTTCCATTAAAGAATCCCTACCAAGTTTCTTGTAGCCTGGTCCTTCTGCCAATTCTGAAGTGTATGTATGTGTATGCTTGATTTAGAGTTTGAATGTGAGAAGGTCAACTTATTTTGGTGCATCACCTCTTTAGAGTAGTTTGTTTTCCTGCAATCTTTCTCCCTTTTCACACAACTATGGAAACTCCCCTATCACCTATGGGACCGGTGAAGCTGGAGGGGAGAGTCTCTAGTTAAGGGCTAGCTCCCTTTGATGCATTTGATTTGTTCTAGCAAGTGCTAATATATATATATATATATTAGCACTTGTTGGAACAAATCAAATGCAACAAAGGGAGCTAGCCCTTATTAGAGACTCTCCCCTCCAGCTTCACTGGTCCCACAGGCAAGAGGGGAGTTTCCATAGTTGCGTGAAGAAGGTAGGAGCTCGGCCTCCTACCAAGTGTGCAATATTTTGCATCAATGGGTATGTCACAACATGATTATAAGATTTGATGATTGATACACAAGAAAATTTTGTATGTTTAGTAATTTCTAGGATTAATTTGAAATGGTTGGTAGGAATCAATTTGAAGTCTAGTTGAAAGCCAATTGTGGCAAATTTTACGTGTCTATAGTTTTCCCCTATTTGAGAAGATTTTTCAAGGTATAGACATAGTAATCTATTCTCAAATAATGAAAAAATATGTTAAGAGGAAATCCAATATAATGATTTGAAGAAGAAGCTCCAAAAATGTTTGGGAAACCTATAATGATGCCCCCTCAAAGGAATGGCCGACACATATGATTGATGGATAGTCCCTTAAAAAGAAATAAGATGAAGAATGAAATTAACACATAGGTGAGATTAATCCAATTAAGAGAACGCTTACATGTATTGATTTAAAAATACGTTTTTATTTTCCAAAATATGATTATAATTAGTAATAAAGGTTGAGACACTAATTTTCCCAAAATCAGTTATAATTAGTGGCACAAACATATGCCCTAGTAGTGTGAATAATTTAAAATAATGATTTACCCATAAGTGGTTCTAATCATTAAGATGACCTAGATTTAATAATGATTTTTGGTTATGCCCCAATAGGGCAGATTAGTAAGCATAACTAAAGGGTATAACATGTCATACAAATTAAAGATGAGTGGGTGAAAATGTAGATGTGATGGTATAATGACTAAAGAAGCCACCAAGTATAGAAGGATGCACAAAGTGATGAAAGAGATGAATAAAAGAATAAAAATTTGTCAATGTTAATGATTTAGTTTTACATACTAATGTAGATATGCTCATCCTTATTTGCATTGATATATCCAGAATGGTTAATGGGTTGATTTGATCAAGGAGGGTGGGAGCATTTACCAAGGTTACTAAGGAGAATTTAATGTAGCTCTATTACTTGTAATATTTCCCATGCTAATTTTTATTTTAGCACATGATGGTATGCACCATGATATAGAAAACCATGATAACTTTATCCAAAATATGCATAATGACTGATTCTTGATTTAATAAATAATTAAAAATAATGCACCAATGATAAAACCATGATGAAAATATTGACATATGAAAATGGATAGACTCAAGAATAATGCACAAGGAATCACCCAATTAACACATATAGACTGAGTCAAGGCACAACAATGAAAGTGAACAAACATGCAAATAAACATATAATAGAAAGCAAACAAACACACAAAAAAAACTAGAATTAAAAGCAATAGAAAGCATCTTGTTGTCAACCAAGTCAATATCTACACATGAATGCTCAATGGAATGTTAAATATGTGGTGAAACCAAACAAGGATACATGAAAATTGAAGGTCACGCCCCTAATGGTGATGGAATGGACTAGAACCAATAATGGAGTTGCTCCAATAGGGTAGATTAAGGATGACTGACTAGGTTTCAATAAGACACATATTTTTGTATTTTGAAATTTTTGAATGTTTTTGGAATTTTAAGGTATCTTAACTCATTAGAGATTGACAAGATACCATTGAAATAATGATGAGAATGTTAGATTGGGTTTATTTAAAAATGGTGATATCATATAAAAAAGGGGGACTAAATTGACCTCAATGTGAATTGATCATGACCTAAATAATCCATTTAGGACCCCAAGTCATAGTAGCTTCACCCACACAAAAGGTGGTGAGATCCAACTAGGTAATAAAAATTTCACAAATTTAGGCAAATGGTAAGGAAAATGAGAATAATAATGGAAAGTTGATGTAATAACTCATGATAAAAAGGTGGTGTTCCTAATTTTCCCATAGACAATTATAATTAGGAAACAATGACATAGGTAAGTGATATTAATTTGATAATAGGTGATTATAATTAGTAACACAATGTGGAATACTAATTTTATAAAAGGAAGTTGTAATCAGTGACACCATTCAAATATAAATGAAAGATGACATATCCATTGTCATACTACTTTCATTGATTTCCATTTGAACACATAATTCTGAAACTATTGAAACTAGATTAGAATCCACTCATAGAAGGTGTAGGAGAAACCAAAAGAACCAAGATCAAAAGGGTTGGGTAGGGCAGCTAAAAATAGGACTTGGTCAATAGTGAAGGTATAGTAGAATGGTATAGGGTATGAAATTATTAAATAATTATGATTTTGTGACTATTGGATATAGTGGTGATAGGGTTGCCCCAAAGTGACAAGGTAAGGTAAATGGTAGGGTATAAAACAATGACAAAAGGAATGGAAAATGAAAATGGTAAGGTAAATAGCTTTGGAAAGGTAAATTTTTATATTACTCTTACTGATATGGAGATTCACATCTTGATCAACATATGATACAATCAAAATATTGAACTATGGAGTGGTTGACACATATGGTTGATGGATGGTCCCTTAAAAAGAAGTAAGAAAAAGAATAAAATTAACCCATGGGTAAGATTAATATAATCAAGAGAATGATTTCATGTATTGATTTTATTAAAGGTGGTTATAATAAATAACAAAGGTTGAGACACTAATTTTCCCAAAGGTGGTTATAATCAGTGGCACATGCACATGCCCTAGTAGGGTGGATGAGTTAAAATAATGATTTTTCAATAGGCAATAATAATCATTAAGATGGCTTGGATTGAATAATGATTTTTTTAATTTGCCCTAGTAGGGTAGATTGGCAAGAATAACTCAAGTATATAACCCATCATACAAATTAAAGATTAGTAGGTGCAAACATAGATGTGATGATCTAATAACTAAAGAAGCCACAAACAATTAGGCATACAAGGATGCACAAAGTGATGAAAGAGATGATTAGAGGAATATGAATTGATCAATGTAAATGATTCATTTATACTTTATAATGTGTATATGATTGTTATTATTAACATTTATATATCCAGAATGGTCAATGGTTTAATTTGATCAAGGAGGGTGGGAGGATTTACCAAGGTTATAAAGGATAAATTTTTGTGGATCTATTGCTTGTAATATTTTCCAATCTAATTTCTAATGTATCATGTGATGGTATGCATCATGATATAAAACCATTATAACATAGACAAAATGTATAGAAGGACTAATTCACAATCTAATAAATAATTGAAAAAATGAACCAGTTATAAAAACCATGATGATAGTGTTGACGTATGAATATAGATGGAATCAATAATACTACATAAGGAATCACCCAATGGATATATATATATATATATATATATATATATATATATATATATATATATATATATATTCATTTTTATGCCTCAATTTAGTGTGTGTGTGTGTGTGTGTGTGTGTGTGTGTGTGCGCGTGCGTGCGTGCGTGTGTGTGTGTGTGTGTAGACACACACACTAAATTGAGGCATAAAAATGAAATAAAACAAATAGGAAAATAAACAAATAAATAATTAAGAAAACAAACACACAAAAAACTTGAAAGAAAAAATAATAGAAATCATCATGTCATCAACTACGTCAGTAGCTACATGTGAAGGCTCAATGGAAGGATAAATAGGTGGTTCCCCCAAGAAACAATACATGTAAATAAAATGTCACACCCCCAATGGAAATGGAATATAATATAACTAACAATGGATTTTCCCCAATAGGGCAAATTGAGGATGATTGACTAGGTTTAAATAGGACACATGTTTTTGGATTTGAGGCTTCATATCTCCTGAGGAGATTGTAAGCTAAGTTTAAAATTTTTAGGATTTTTGAAAATTTTTGGTTATCTTAACTCATTATATATTGACATGATACCACTTACAAAATAGAAAGAGCATTGGCCTAAGTTTCACACAAAATGGTGAGAGTGTATGAAAAAGGGGACTGAGCTGACGTCAACATGAATCAAGCACCATATACATAGTCCCATTAAGGAATAAAGTTATATTAGTTATACCAACATAAAATGTGGTGAGATCCAACTAGATAACATAATTTTCATTAAAAAGGAAAATGATAATAGTAATGGCAAGATGATTTGGTAATGCATGATAAGAGGTGTTATCCCTAATTTTCCCATAAGTAGTTATAATCATGAAATAACAACATAGGTCAATGATATTAGTTTACTCATAGTTTATTATAATTAGTAACATGAGTTAGAATAATTATTTATCCAAATTTAGTTATAATCAATAACACCAATCACATGTAAATGAAAGATAACTTGCCAGATCTATTGTCATAATACTTTCATATACTGCTAGTTAAACATGAAATTCTAAAACTAATAAAACTAGATTGGAATGCCCTCATATAAGGTGATAAAAAAACTAATAAAACCAAGGTCAAAAGGGGTAGGTAGGGTAGGTTAAAACAATATTTGGTCTAGTAGTGAAGGTATGGTGGGATGGCATATTATACGGGATAAAAAAGATGACAAGAAATCCATTTTCAGTAATGGGAATAGGGTTGTCCCCAAACAAGAAGGTAAATTGAAAGGTAGAAATAATAGAAAGAGGAATGGAAAAATTAAAATGCAAGGTAAATGCTTTTGGCAAGGTAGATGTTTCTATTGTTACTTCTGATGTGGAGATGCACATCCTAATCAACATATATAATAATCAATCATGTAAAGTGCTAGCCCACACGTCTTATAAATAGTTACTCTATCAAGAAACTAATGTATATTTGGACTCCATTAATGTTATTGTGATCTCCATTGGTCATTGATTCTATTTCCTTCAAATGTTGAGACAAGGTGTCTTCATAGCTTTTATAAAGGAAAATGTGGTCAAGTATGGTAAACATAGATAAATATTAGTCGATAGGTTTGATTTGTAGATGTAAAGGTGGATGATAATGGAATTTATAATGGTTGGGAAAGAAATGAAGATCAATATTTTTAGGCACACATAATGTTATTGATTCAATATTCAATATAATTTTGGTTTTATAAAGTTTGAAGACTTTTGAATATGCTCTCATTAAGACCACCAAATTTTTATATTATTTGGGCTTGAGAGTAGTTATCATATAATTATGGTATAGATTGGAATTTATATTGATGTCATGTTTGATACTATCTTCATCAAGTAGTGAAGAATTATTATACTCACCTATTGTCACCTTGATGAGTTTTTTACCAATGAATTTATCTTGATTATACAATAGTGCCTCTGAGAAGGTTTCACTAATGAAAATTGACTTTTGACTTTGATTGTATTCTAGTTCCTCAAACAAGGTTTCACTAAAAGATGTTAAGTGTAGACTTTGATTTTCCCCTAGTGCCTAAAAAAAAATTCACTAGGAGATTGTTATTATATTATATGAATGTGGTCTTAGTCCCCTTGATATTCTATAATTGATATCTTGCCATGGATTTAATTCAACAAGGTGTGATTCTATCAGTCAAAATCAACACTTTTGAGAGGTGGAATGTCAATGTAATGGCTAGGTTGGATAGTGTTAATGGCATGTGTAGTGGTAATGGAATGGGAAGAGGCAACACAGTCCTCATAGAATATACTAGAAGAACTTATGTTAAAGCTAAAGTAATCATCCTCAAAAACTATGTAAGGATCACAAATGTATTAAAATTTATTTTCAAGGTATGCATAACCAATATCATAACAACCATGAACATATTCTGATTCTACAATTGAGTCCAAGTCAAGGGACTCTAAATTTGATGTTGAGACTAATATTGTTTCTGATTCTAATGATAAATTTGAAGTCAATTCAAGAGTAGAACCTAACTTTAATGTTGATTCTTCATTTGGTGTAGATATTTCTACAATGATGTCTTGTTGAATGTTTGGTATATGACAAGTAATAGCCTATAATGGCACAATGGGCTCCATAGAGACTAATTTATCAAAGTGAGACTCCTCAACAAGGGGAAAAAGTTAAAGAGATAATTCCATAGAGACTAGTTTGTCAAAGGGAGGCTATTTAAAAATAAGACAATGGTCAAGATAATAATTTGCCCATAGGTGGTTATAATAATTAATATATGATTCAATAAAGACTAGCTTGTCAAAGTGAGACTCCTTAATAATAGGTATAGTATTAAAATGTGATTCATCATAGGTTTACGCATCACAAAAGGTGTTTCAACAAAATCATCTCAGATTGGTTGGTTTTATTTTCCTTGGTTTACAAGTAGTTATAAAATACTAGTTTTGAATATATCTTGGTCTTTAAATGATTGGCTTTATTTGAGAGGTACTGATTAGCTCTATTGTGGATCAAATATTGGCATGGGTTTTCTAAAGTGGGGTATAATTGGTAATGAAGGAAAAATGTCCATTGTTTGGGTAATGATCTCTTTGTGTATAGGCTCATCTAAGATGGGCTTAACAAAGGATGGTTATTAGCTTAGGATGGTAATTGTGATCCACCAAGTTATGATTGCACAAATTTGTTGGTAAAATGAGATACCATAATTTTAAGGGCCTAAAATGGTAATTATAGGGCATTACAAAGCTTAATTACTCATAAAAGCTAAAGGATGAAATCCTAGAATGGTAATGGTATGGTGTTGCAAAGATTGGTTGCTATTGTAAATCAAAGGATGAGGTCTTGGTATGGTAATGGTAAGGTGTTTTAGATATTGGTTTCTCATACAAGCCAAAGGATGAGGTCCTAGTATAGAAATTTTAGGGCACTGTGAAGCTTGGTTGATTACACAATCCAAAGGATAAAGTCCTAAAATGGTAATGGTATGGAATTTTGAAGCTTGGTTGCTCACACAAGACAAAGGACAAGGTCCTAAAATGGTAATGGTAGGTCATTATGGATATTGGTTATTCATAGAAGCCAAAGTATGAAGTCTTAGAATGGTAATCCTTAGACACTGTGGAGCTTGGTTGCTCACACAATCTAAAGGAGGGTTCATGTTATAGGTGGTAGATCAGGTACTATTAGGTATGAAAGGGAAAACTTGGTATGTTAATCAGCCCATAGAAAGTATCATCACAAATTGATCTTGAGGATCTTGTATTTGTTCCCTGGATTTAGTATTGTAAAGAGGATAAGGATCCATTTCACAAACCACATCATCATTGTAGGGGTCCTACACAAATTCATCTTGTGCAAACACATTATCATAACTTGGATTGTACATGGATCCACTATAAGTGTAATGAGATATATCCAAATCAATGATGAATGTTTTTTAAAAAGGCCTAGAGTTCTATAAACTCTAAAAAACAAGGTCTAAAGGATAAATGGTCCAAACATGATTTGACTTGGTCTAAGTAATAGAGATGTATCTCCAAAATGGTCTATTATAAATTGTTGATGCATAAATGTGTACCACAATTACCTAGAGTGTTTAAGAAACACTTCTCATTTTAGAACTATAGGAATTTAGTGCATGAGTTATGGGTTGGGATAATAATGTCATCTAATGGTCGAATAGAGGCAAAATAAGTGATTGTTTCACAATATTTATAAAATTTGGTGGTTGGGATCCACCATGGCCAAATAGTATATCTATGTAAAATATGTAGTATACTATGCTAAGGATGGTGAATTAAGATCAATAACTAATCTAAGAGTATATTTACAATGACAATTAAACTAGAGTATTTGGTTTAAAAAAGAAGCAAATGTAAGGGTAGGGAAGAAAGAAATGGTGTTAATATTCATTCCAAACATCATGACAAAGTTTATATTTCATCTAGGCATGTACTTAACTAATGTGTAACATGAAAAAACATAGGCCCAAATCATATCACACATTAGGAAGATTGTTAAGGAAGGTATGGAAAGATGTAGAGAAGAACCAAGATCACTTTAAATATTTACCCCTATAAGCAAACAACATTGGCCCAAATGCAAAAAGATAAATAAAATTAAATGAACCCAAGAAATTTCAATCAACCTTGAATTGGCACAAGTTAATGACTTTGGAATTGAATGTACATGCCAAGAATTCATAATAACCATTAAAATTTGGGAATCATAATAAAAAGGGAGAAGCCATGATAACAATGAACATGAGAAAATATTGGATAATATTTGCATAATTCCTTGATTATATTAATTTCTCATAATTTACAAAGTAATTTGGCTCTAAAAAATCTCCCCTTTTTGATAATTGGCAATGCTCCTTTAATAAGGTACAAGGCAACATGTTGGTCAGTCTCATCCAACTACATTTGTACAAGTGTGTAGGATATGTTTCTTTTCTATTGCATTATAGAACACATGACCTTTTCCTTCTTGTATACTAGTCTATAAACAACATGTTTCATAAATTTCATGTGGTTGTGAACTTCTATTAAACTTATAAGCGGCCCATTAGATTTTTAGTCCCTATTACTTTTCTATTTACATGACATCATACTAGCACTTGTGTGACATCCCTATGGCACTTTTGTAGCAAAACAACTCGTTAATGTTCACATAATGACCATTCATTTTTAAAATCATTCTTTCATCTCATAATGTCAAATTAGCCTCACATGGACTGGTGTAGGTCATTGATATTGATCCTAGGATTTGAATGCCATTGGTTATCTCAACTATACTCCACATGATTATGATGTGTGGTATTATTGCATTTTCTCTGAGCTATGTTGAGAATTCCAACTTGATCATGATCTATTGGATCATCACTGTCCTTGTAAATGTGGTCCATTAGATCTTTTGACTAGGTTTTTGTGGTGGTGACACTTGTCACATCCTTATTCCTTTGAAAAGTCCCTATCTATCTTGCATCATCAAATAAACTTTTCTATCTTAAATTTGATGTTCATGTGAACATTTTCATGGGTGTAAGACCATCAATTTTAAGCACATCATTGAATATATTTACTATGTTAAATTTTACATCCATGTGACCATCATTTGAATTCTATGTGAATGTCATTAATGGGTGTGTGACCATTAAATTTAAGCTCATCTTCTACCAAGCTTACCAATTGTCATTTTTTGGTTTGCTTTATTCTTACAAATATAAAGAAAAAAATGAATTTATAATATATATGTATAAGGATATTGAATTGATTTTGGTAATTTGTTTCAATATTTTGGGCATCATGGGGAATATTTTAGACAAAATGTCTAAAAAAATCCTTCTAAAGAGTCACTTGGCAGGGCATTTACTTGAGACAAAAGTCTTGAAGGGCAATTTTCATGGGGGAAAGGGAAATTTCAAAAGACTAAAGGGTAATTTATGAGGGAAAAGGATCATCTAGAAAAGGCTAAAAGTTAATCTCAAAGGGCAAGTGTCCATTTCTAAAATCCTAAAGGGCACTTTTGAAAGTTCTAAAGGATCATTCTTTTGGGGAAATTATCTCAAATAAAATGTCCAACACATTTCCCCCAAAGGGAAAACTATTTCAAAACAAAAGTTTTGAAGTACAATCTTTAAGGGCAAATGTCAATTTAAAAATGTCTAAAAGACAAATCTATAGGGCAAGTGTCCTCGATAAAACTTCCCAAGGGTAAGTGCCTTTGAATTATTTTGGGATTTTATCATTAAAAAAAATGTCTGGCGATAAAATTCCAAAGGGTCAATCAAAAAAAAAATGTTATGTGCCCTTAAAAAAATGTTGAAATGATATTTTCAAATAATCCAAATGGAAATTGACCTAAACAAAAAGTTTGAAGGATAATTTTAATAAGGCAAAGGTCACTTTCAAAAGAGTTGTAGACAATTGACTACAAGAAAGATGTTTTAGGATTTTTACATTAGAAAAAATGTCTAAAATAAAGCTATTAAAGGGTTAATTGAAAAAAACAATAAGTATAAAATAAATATGCCATAGGGTAAGTGCCAACAGGCTGAAGGGAAATTCTATCAAGTAAAATGCCTAATAAGACAAGTCTTTAGGGAAATTGTTTTGGATAAAATTTCTAAAATATTTATTCGAACATAGATAAGTCTTGAGGAATAATATAGACCAATTGCATAAGTCCCAAAAGAATTCTATAACAAAATATATAAATTTCCTAGACAAAGTACCCAGAACATAAACCCTAAAGGGTAATTCTTTCAAGATAAAGTTCTGAAGGAAAAGCCTAAAAGGACATACCCAAAAGGTAAAAACATATAATAAAAGTGCCTTGTATATACACCCTAAATTGGTCAAGCTAACACACATATTATGTCTTTTCATAGCCATTTCATAGGAGAATTTTATTAGAATATGACTTTTTATTCACATCTAGCCATGTCCTTTTATCTAATTTGTCTTGGTCTTTCTAGATTCCCTAGACATCTTTTTGCTTATTCCTAGTCATTTGTAGATTTACAGACTTAACCCATTCATACCCAAGCACCTATTTTAGACCTAGACCCATCCCCTAGGTCCCACACCCCTTAGAAAATAATGCACAAATAGTACTACAATGTTAAAACCCAGGGTGTCCAATTTCCAGTGCTATTGTCTAAGTCCAATTTTGGCTCTAATAGTCAGCTTCTTCCATAAGATGAGTCTTACCCCTTTTTTTTGCTTTGTGTCTAAGTTTCCCAATGTTAGCCAAATGTAATAAAATCTCGCAAATTCAAAATATGAGTCTCTTATATAAATGACTACATAAGGCATTTTATATCTAGCACTTACTATTTTCACACATTAGACTTAATAAAATCAATCAATAGTATAGCTCACCTTATTTGCATCACATATAGATTTGCATGATTGATCAAGGAAGGGCCTAGGTGAAATTCATTCTTACATCAATCATTCACATTGATTATGCATGTTCCCTAAGGGAGAAATACATTAGATCTAAGACCCTTGGCATGAGGGCTAATGTAGGCAACAATCAGAACAATAGGGGTGATTGATTGTTCAATCATTCTTCCCATAACCCAATTTTTCTCCTTTTTGATTTGATTTCCTTTATTATATTAGTTTATGTAGGCTAATATAGGTAGTAAATATTTAAATAGACCTACAACGAGCTCTAGTGACTTCTAGGACCTACAATTTAGTACATAGGGTTATACTAAGCAAAGAAATAGAACCCAAAAAGCTTTTAGCCTCAAGACAATAGTGCTAGAAGTGAACAATAGTTCCAAAAGTAGACAACAATACCAAAAAGTGGAATAAATACTAAGTAGTAGGGTGTCCTAAGCTTAGTGCTCCTATCTAATCTAGAAACAGAGTTTTAGGTCTTGTTTGCGATAGTCTACCATCCCTACATAATTATTTCTATACTTTGCATCATTCATTTTAGCCCATATTTCTATACATAATTATCACATATTTTATTCAAACCCTAGTTTCCATATACTACGTCCCTTTTACATAAAAACACTTTTTAATAACTAGGAAAAATACACTACTAATTTTAGAAATATTTTCTAATTTTTCCTAAATGTTTCAAGCAAAATTCTATAATTTTTTTTTTTAATTTTTTAATGTATTGTACTAAATTTTGAAAAAAATTCATTCAAAACCCTAGATTCAAAACTAGGTCACCAAACAATAATCCTTGTCTCCTTGCTAATTTTAGAAAACTATTTTAGAATTTTTTTCAAATCAATTTCCTTGTCAAAAATTATTAGTTTCTTGTGTAAAAATATTTAAATTTCAAAAATTCTAAATTTTGTATAAATTTTTATGCATTTATCCCATTTCCAACAATTTTTAGAATTTAAAATTATTGTATAAATTTAACAAACTATAAAACCCTAACTAAGAACCTCAAACTTCCAAAATAGGTCCTAAAACCTCAACTTTCCCTCCCTTACAATTTTTAGATAAACAGTTTAAATTTATTGCAAAGTATTTGGGTTATCAAAAGTAATTTTAAAAATTCAATGTTACTAGTTCTTTGTGCATTTATTTGCTTCATATTACTTTTCAAAATTCTCTTTGGTGATAAAATGGACACAAAGGCATCTCCTTCTTCTCATCCCTTAGATAAATTTCTCAAATTTTCTTACAATTATGAAAATGATTGGACACATTCACAAAATTGCACATTAGCTAAAACTATAGAAAATGATTTCATTTATAGTGAAGCTAATCATTATTATTGTAATGAAAGATATGATGATATACATAATGATGAGGTTGAATCACAAATATATGATTCTTATTCTCTTAAACTCATCTCTTTTATTCCTTCTTATAATTAAAATAATTTTGATAAATGGGAAAGATACTTCTCACCTCATTCTCCTAGGCACAATACACCAAATGCACAAATTAATCATGCACTTCCAAGTGAACCTCTTATTGGTGATGATTTTATTCCATGTGAACCTAATATCTCTCTACCTTTTGCTACTACTATGTTTAAAATATAGTAATATAGATGCAATCAAATAAAATTATCAAAGCACAATTTAAATAATGCATTATGTGTTGTTAACGATACTCTTTCAAAAGAATGTTCAAATGATAACTCTTCTACATTCACTTCTCATGTTGAAAATGAATAAAATGCATATACTCCATCCATGGATAGTATATAGACACATGATATTCCAAATTTAAATGATAAATTATTGCATATTAGAAATAAATTAACTTTTTCTCTTACACCTCTCCCTAGTAATGATGGAAGTGATGATGAATATGATAGTGAACATGCAAATGAATATGAGAATGAAAGTGCATATGAAAATGATACTTAAAATTCATCTATTTCAAATGAATAAAATGCAGATTATGACAATTCATGGAATAATGATGACTACTATACATATAGTGAAGACAAAAATGCATCTAGATCATCCTTCTAAACCTTTTCTCACTCCTCTCAAATCTAATTCATGTCAAAATACTGCTCCTACTCTTATTCTTGATTCTATGTCAAATAATGCACATATTAATGCTAATATCACATCTTCTAATAAATTAGAATGTGATTAACTAAAACATAAAGATACCAATGAATTTCCCAAGCCACCCCTCACTACAGTAGAACCTAGTTATCTCTCCTTACCTAAAGAGAATGGTAGCCCACATCCCTCTAGCTAGGTCCAAGATACCATTACTCCTATGGTTCAAGTGAGCAGACCCCCTCTTTATGATATAATTTCTAAATGTAGCATTCCCATGGTTAAAATTAATAATCAAATTCAATGATTAAGTGAACCACTTCAAGATACTAATGTACTATCCTAGGAGATAATCTATTTAATGCATGTAGTTTGTGAACTAAAATATGAAGTACATCTCCTTACCTTGAAAAAAAAAGCATATACATCTTGGATGGATGATAATGATCTACATGGTAATGTTATTTTAAAGACATTCATACAAGTTTCATTTCTTAATCATTTCTAGACACCATCATTACCTCACTTTAATGGAACTAGAAATCCATTCACACATCTTCAGGCCTTTCAAAAGGCTTTACCACCTCATACAAGTCATTTGATTATACTCAAATTATTTCAATAGACATTAGTGAGGGAAGCATAGAATTGGTTCTATCATCTACTCTTTGTCAGATAATTTCACACATATGATGACTTAGAGGAGGCATTTCTCCAGAACTACATTAGCAACACATGCCCTCATGTTACATATGAGAAACTTTCCACACTACATCAGAATTATTGAGAGCCATTTAGTGAGTATATCTTAAGATTCAGGGCTCATTTATTAATATTGATATACAAACTAATGGATCTAGAGATTTAACATATCTTTATCAAGGGACTTCACCAACTTCTCCTCGAGCATATACTATATTAGATAGAGCCTTGTTTTAGACATTTATGTTACACAATTCTATCTTTGGAAAAGAAATTAGGATTAAGTGAGGTAGTTTCAATTGATTGGATCACTATAGACTTCATAGCAACATCTTCAGATATAGTTCCTACCACTCAACACTTACCATGTCCTAGACAAGATAGGAGATCACAAATAGAAAACAACCAATCAAGAACAAAGAGAAAGTTTTTATAACACAACCTAAAGTATGTACTATATAGATAATAGTAAAGCACCACTATAACCTGATTTAGAGTGTGATAGTCCATCTATCATATTATCAACACTACTAGATAAGAGGTTAATCACATTACTTTCTATTCACTAATGAGATCTACATATCATACATAGATGGCCACATCAACCCTTTTGTAATTATCATCATATCCATGGACACAATGATGATAATTATTATGCACTCAAAGATTGCATTAATAGATGCATTGATCAGGGCATTACCACATTCACATAGGGAGTATAGGGATCTCTTCCATTATGGAACCCTAGAACTCATTCCTCCATGACTAAGTCATCCCAAGAAATTCCTTTATAGGAATCATTAGTCACTCATTGTGAGTGTAATATAGGTTTTAGGATAGAATCTCATATGAGATCTCCTATTCCAACTATTCAAAAAGTTTGGAAACTAGTACAATAAAAGTAACCCACATATAGTGTAGTTTATGGTATACATAGTACAATTCCATATACATATCCAATAGAGTCACATGTACCTCAGTAGATTACTACTCTAGAGAGATATTCATTATAGTCAAGTTTTCAAGGTCTTATCTCACATAGCAATCCATTATGATTAAGATTAGTTGAACCCACATTATAGAGTACTATTCCAAAGAGATATCCATTACAACTAAGTTTTTAGGATCCTATCTCATGTAACAACCCATTATGATTAAGATTAAATGAACCCTTAGCATAGGTTTTAGCTCCATATCAACATATTGCACATTCATATACATCAAAATAAAGGACACATGGTATTTAGCTATAGATAGATGAGCCTTCTTCATAATAGATAGTATCAGCTACAAAGCACATTCCTACATAGCATGACAAGTATGGGCACATGTTCATGTGGATGATAGGGTTTAGATAGTGATATAACATAATGTGATATAACATACATTCATTTTAGCATTAGTTCATAGTTTCGCTTAGTAGGGCAATGATGGAGCAAAAGGTCTAGCTAACCTTTGCATTCTTGAGCTTCTCTTAGGGAAGTAATATTCACATCATGATATATTACATCCCCACCTACTAACAACTAACATTCCTAATTCTAGATAACCATCCCTAACCAAAACCAAACTATCTTATCCAAATACCACCTATCAAAATCTAGATCTTACCAACTCAACCTATCCAAACACTTTACCAATTTAAAACCCAATCTACTCATTTAAATAAGTCATCAATCTCAAACCAACCTATCAAATTATAGATGTTACTAAATTAAGCTTCTCCAATTACTTTATTAATCTCAAAAACCAAATCAAATCCATCTAAATAAGTTGTCCAATTACCACAAATAAACAAACTTTTGCTTACATACGAGTACAATTTGAAATCAATAAGCCTAGCATCACATTTATCAAAACATCACATTCAATCATATAAAAAATAAAATAACATATCCAAAGTACCAATTTACCAAAAAAATAAGACAATCAAAATCAATACTAGATCAACCATTTCCAAAATAAACCACTTACAATCGATGGACATCATCTAGAATCCATAACATGAATGGAAATGAGTTTAAAATCAAACCAACATCTATATATCATGAAGTTTTCAAAACATATACATCATGACAAAGTATAATCAATCATGAATAGTGGTCATGCCCTCACTCTTAGTCTCACTTTCTCCTCCTATGTTAGTCCCATAATCTTATCTCACACTGGATGATCCTGGACCTCCTCAAGCTCTTGAATGCCTCTTACACTAATTTTCTCTCTCTAACAAACAAACATATACCTCATGCAAGTTTGAATGTCATCATTGAATATCCATGTAATCATCCATAATCTTTGAACTCACTGATCCATAATCAGGAAGAGGTATCCTATGCCTATCTTACTTAGCCCTTAGCTCATCTCTCTCCCATTGCCTTAACATATGTAGCTATAGCTATAGCAACCCAATCAAACAAATGAGCATACACGCTAGATTTAATGGTCACTCTATCTATCAAACCCTCCTCCATAACATCATTAGGAACATGTTGTGTAAGTTTGTGTAGTGTAGACTCAATGATAGTCTCTTAGAACATGTCATCCCCACCACTAACCCTAGTAGGTGCCTCACCATGTACACCTCCCACTCCACCTACACACATAATAAGGATAACACTACATTAGATGTGTACTTTCAAAATACAAACTCAAGTAAAAACATAAAAGCAATTCAAATATAATTACTAATTACCTCCCATCATCTAGATTAGCTCAACATCCTCATATACAAGAACATCCACTCTATCTATGGGGTATAATGGAGCCCACCACTCCTTATCCCACAATGTAGTATATCCCTCAGTACATCCCACATGATCCACATCAAGAATATCTATAATATCATCTTGTGCATCCAAAGGTAAAGGTGCCAACTTAGCCTCAATAGGTCTTGCATGAGCCCTTACTCTCACTGGTACATGTGCACTCCTTAATGATATCCATGATCTAGGAGGATCATCTTATTGAACTCCAAATTGCCTTATCATGTGCTCATACTAAAAGTTCTCATAAACTCTAGGTCAATGATCATGTAACCAATAACTAAACCTAATATATTGTAGCTGCTCTCCATCCTCAAGCTATCTAGGTAATCCTCTATAGGACCTCTATATGATATCTTGGGCCACCAACTTATCTAACACCCTCTTATAATGATCAATCCCATAGGATATGATTAACAACTCACTTTTCCATCACTCACCAAATGGATATGGATATGCCCAACTCATCCTTAGTAACCCAATAGGTCACACAACTACTATGTGCTCATATGCCCAATAATGTAACAATGTGGCCGCACCCACACCACCACTAAATGCCTCCTAAGTAAATATATACATACATATATATATATATATATATATATATATATATATATATATATATATATATATATATATATATATATATAAAGTAGGCAAGCATATTCCTACCCCAAGAGAACATTATACAATACATCTTTATATTGTGAACCACCATGTGCATCCTATAGGTAATAGACACTCCACTACCATACATTGTAATAAATGAGGCTAATAACACAACTAACCATTTTTACAAGTATGGAACACTCGACTGTACAATCATTGTAAAAAAACACATCACTCTTACTACTTTGATGATGTACTCCTATAGGCACCTATGCAAAGTATCTATATGCTTAATCAATGGCATCTTCACCCATATCATCTTTTAATGTCACATGCCACCCACTAGTTGAAAAATGCAAAATCTAGTATACATCCTCCAAAGTAGTATTAATCTCCCTAATAAGAAGCCAAAATATAAAAGTATCAACATTCCACCTCTAACATAAGGTGGTAATTAGATACCTATCCCACTATACATTACCCAAGTCACATACATGACCCAATCTAACCCTATTAATCACAACATGTTCATCAGCTAATAATGGAAACATCCTTAGTATCTCCATAACTTGGACTCTACATAACTCTCTCATCCACACCTCAACTTAAAAAACACACCAAAAATTAGAAACTACATTAGATAACCAAGCCAATTAAATAAACAAACAATATAGGAATAAATAGCAAATTATAAACTCCAAAATTCATTAATAGTAGACATTAGTACTACAAAAGGACACTAGCACTAGACAATAATACCAAAACCTAGACAATAGCATTGAACCTTGGACATTAGCATTACATCTAAGATAAGAGTGTTGGAACTAGTCAAGCATATTTTAAACCACTCAAAATAGCTCAAAATGATTAAAAAAGCTTCTAAAGAGGCAAAAATTGAATGACCAGCTTACTCATTAGGTTAATCTCCCCACCAACCTCAATCTAGACTGCCAGCTACTCAAAACATGTCATAGAATGTGCTCATCTCCTTAGAATATTGAACTCCAAAGATCTACTATCTCAAAATTGTCACTGCATAAATGAACTCAAAGTCAATCCAAATTCTTATATCAACCAACTATTCTATTCAAAAGCAATACATAGTTTTGCTCATAATTAGAGCATTATAGCTCCATTTTATAAACCATTGTGACCCTCAAAATTGTAATAATGACACCTTAAACATCACATAATATCTACTTTTTCACAAATTCATTTATCTACCATGGAATTCACACACATTTATAATACCTAGGCATTCAAATTGGTTTCCACCAATCAACACTTGTTTAAAACATCCAATCAACCCAACCTATTCAATCAATCAACCTTTCACTCCATTTAATTTATTACTACCTCATTTTCCTACCATAGCATGAAAGTTTATATATCTCTACTATACCTAGACATAATATTTTATCCTAATAAATCAAAGATACCTTTCACTCCTAGTAATTCAATCTCACCAATGCAATAATAGACTTTCAATCTGTTTAATACATACCAACCAAGTTCTTATACATTTTGCCACTAGTCTTCACTTTTGGCTCAACCTCCTCTATCATAAATTTTGTCCCTCTCCCCAAAAGGGGGGAATAATTACTAATATTCCTATTCTTACACTTATCCAACACACCTATCTTCTCTCATAGATGGATACACTATGGTTCTCAAACCTCTAGTAGTCAAATTGTTAGATTTAACTCAGATTGGTTGAAACATATAGTGATTCATACTACATGGGTCACTCAACATGGTTTTTAAAACTTTAGTATTCAACATATAAACATTACTCCGTTTAGATTGGTTAAGATTATATAGTGATTCAAAGTAAATTGGGTCACTCAGCATTACTTAAGCTATTCAGAGGGATACACCTTCAATTTATAGATATAAAGACTATCCAATACCAAATTTGGGGGCATGTACATTATTACATGCCTCATACATATAATGTCATATAGCATGACATAGTTATAGACCAAATAGTATATTATAGGCATAGTGTAGGGCACATTATTTTAATCTCCAATTTTTCACATGGGACATGACATGGTAGATCATATCACATGTGGTTATATAGATTTTTAGATTATCTAGACACATCACTCACATATCATATTTGGGGGCATGACATAGGTGTTCATGTCCTTTATTTTCTAATATTATACAAAATAGGATGGTAAGACATACCATCTTCTTCTTACACATTTTACTAGAATTTTTGGTTTACACCTAAGCATTACTCAAGTTATCACCAGGTTGGACCATACAATCATCTGCAGTGATCGGTCCATAGTATTAATTAGACTCAGACCCAAGAGTTTATGTGGGATAGAGGATAGACATTGGTTTTGGACCTCTAAGCACTTCTCAAATCTAGTTTAAATATTTAGATTCAATATAAGGGGCATTTATTATAGGGATTCCTTCGTTCTCTAGGCACTATTCAAATTTAGTACAAGGGGCATCTATTATAGGGATTTCTTCTTTTACCAAGAATTATTTTAGTTATTCATCCAATTACCTAGCCAAGAAGTTGGACCTTTTTTAAGTACACTTATCTTCACATAGGTAAGTTCAAGTATGCATCTTCTTTCTTTCTTTTACTCTAGTACTTCAATTCATTACATCACTAGATTAAAATGGGGGAAAATGTATACACCCTAAATTGTCAAGAAAACACACATTTTCTTTTCATAGTCCTTTAATAGGAGACTCCAATTGGAGAATATGATTTTTTATTCACATCTAGCTGGTCCTTTTATTTGGTTTGTCTTGGTCATTGTAGATTCCCTAGACATCTTTTTGCTTATTCCAAATCATTTGTAGCTTTCTGAACTTAACCCTTTTAGACTAGGCATCTCTTTTAGACCCAAACCCATCCCTTTATGTCCCACACCCCCTATATAATAGTGCCTAGATAAGACTACAATGTTGAAACCTAAGGTGTCTAGTTTTGAACACTGTTATCCAAGTCCAATTTTGGCCCCAATAGTCAGCTTCTTTCGTAAGATGAGTCTTACCCATTTTCTTTGATTCTTGTCTAACTTTTCCAATGTAATCCAAATGAAATAAAATCTCCCAAATTTTAAATAATGAGTCTAATATATAAATGACTACACAAGGCATTTTATATCTAAAACTTACTATTTTGGCACATTAGACTTAATAAAATAAATCAATAGTAAAACTCAACTTCTCTACATCACACATAAATTTTCATGCTTGATCAAGGAAGGGCCTAGGTGAAATTCATTCTTACATTAGTCATGTTCATTGATTATGCATGTTCCCTAAGGGAGAACTACATCAGATATGAGACCCTTGGCATGAGGGTTAATGTAGACAATAGTCAGAATAGTAGGGGTTCTTGATTGTGTAATCATTCTTCCCACATCCTAATTTTTCCCACCTTGTGCTTTAATTTCCTGTGTTTTTTTAGTATATGTAGCTTAATATAGGTACTAAATATTAAAATAGACCTATAATGAGCTCTAGTGACTTCCAAAACATATAACTTGGTACTTAAGGTTGTAATGAGCAGATAAATAGAACCTAGAAAGCTTTTAGCCTCAAGACAAAAATGATGGAAGTGGAAAACAACACTGAAAGTGGATAATAGTGTTCTAAAGTGGACTATAGTACCAAGTAGTAGGGTGTTCTAAGTTTTATGTTCCTATCCAATCTAAAAATAGAGTTATAGGTCTTGTTTGCAATAGGTTGCCATCCCTGTATAGCAATTTCTAGAATTTACATCATTCATTTTAGCCCAGAATAAGCTAAGTTAATCTTTCTTTGTCTTATTTTCCCTATGTTAATTAAGTTGATCAAATTGGCAAAAATATATATTTCACTACATAAAACTAGAATTCTCTCATTATTCTAGACCTTTATTACTTAAGAATTAAACACTTAATTTATTAAAATAATAAAACACCTTGCAAATAAAAGAAAGACCAAAAGGGGGACTCAGGACATAAAAGGAATAAGCATGGATATATATATATATATTCATGTTTAAAACCATGAATAAACCTTAAGAAATAAAAATAAACTAAGCCTATAACATTATTTAAAATGTTCCCATGGAAAATGTTCCTACAAAGTTTGAATTTAGTCCTATGTTTAGGGTATTTTGAGTGATGTTTTCTAGAAGCTTAAATATGGATTCAATTTGAATTTTAATAGACCAAAGGCTTCTAAAAAATCAATTTAACACTAAAATCATGAAACCCAATCATCATTCTAATTAGACCTTATTGTACCTATAACTTGAAAAACAAATGTCCAATGTTAGAACTTTAGACAAGATTTAACCAGAACTATGAACAAATAAGTCAACCAAACCATGGTGTGGATGATCCATGAATAAAAATAATGTGTAAACATGCTAATGACAACTTGATCAAGTGAATATTCAATTTCAAGGAAAAAAATTTCATATTTTGACATGTGGGTCCCCATTTTTAAAAAATGGGGGTATGTTGACCTCAACATAAACATTGTATAAAATAGTTTAACATCATAGGTCTAACACTGAGTGTCTTAAACAAATGGTAATGTGGATGAATAAAAACTAGAATGCCAAACTTAGGGTACAAAGTGTTCCAAACAAGTCTAATATAAAGAAAACAAAATTTAATAAGTATTTAGGGTAAGGCACAAAAGTTAGGCCTAAAACAAGCATCTATTAGGTATTTTGGAAAAGGTATAAAATCTAGACTTTAAAAAAAAAAGGTATGATATTTAATCTAACAAATTTGAAACACTTTGGCATAAACTAGGCATTCATATTTAAATATGAACTTGGTCAATTGGTATAAGGAATGTAATAAAATGCATATAGAAAATAGGCTATTTCTCCCAAATCTAGGCAAAAATAATAGTTTTCGTATTGAATAAATAATTAACCTAAGTTTCACAACCCATAATGGAAATATCAATGTCTAGGCCAAAATTACACAAGGCATAAGCCAAAATTACACAAGGCATAGGAAAAAATCAATCAATTTTGGATTTAAACTTGGCAAGGTTAATTTAAAACTCAACTTAGGAAAACTAAGCTTATTTAAATAAACAACAAGCTATATAAGAATGAATGACATAAAGACACTAGGTGAAGATCCAAAAGGCACACACAACTTTGATTTCAAAATTAGAATTTGGACACAAGGTAAACAAGTCTTCAAAATAATTTTGAGTAGTGTAATGATGTTATCACACTCTAAATATATGATCAATGGTTTGTTTCAAGACATAAAGTCACATGTTTTTAAATGAAATGGGTAGCATAATGGAACCCTTTCCAATCAAGTGACACACACACACAAAGGTTGATAAAAAAGCTAAGGCATATGTATGATGTTGAATAGGTGGTGTAACTATTGTCACTTGAACTTGAACCCAATGAGGAGATGAAAATTCCTTCCTCATTCAAGTGACACAATATAACCACCTCAGGGCTATGGGTAACCCAAATGTGAGGTGGATCCCTAAATAAGGGACTAGTTCTCCTTGATTCATCATTATAGCTCAATCCTACTAATAACACTTGGGGGGATGAAAATGGATAATAATAGCTAAAATAAAATCTACTCTATGGGAGGTAATACACCAAATATATTCTCTACTTACACCCTTTAACCTATACTCGGAACCAAGGAAAAGTTTTCACATACACTTCATCTAATGACAATATTCTCTCTCACATCAATGTTTCAAGCATGGGGTCTTGGAGATAGCTTAGGCTAAGAATTAGAAAATAGGCATTATAAGACATATTATTTAATAAACTACTCACTAAACCTATAATATCAATGCTAGACACTTCTTATTTCCTTGAAAAAGAGAGATTACAAAACACAAGGTACTAGGAAGAGTAACATGTGAAGGTAAAAAAAGCTACACTTGTAAAAGAACAACAACCATCATGTACACTTAGTTAAATATTGAATGAAGTAAAAAAAACTATCTTTATTATCTCAAGTCAAAAAAAATATAGGGATTCACCATACCAATGTGGAGAGATCTATACAATAGCCAAAAAGTCTCAAATTTATAGAAATTGTGAGAGGAGAGAGAGAGAAAGAGAAGTTGAAGAGTCATAAAGACACTTGTCACCATAGGAGAATGAGTTACAACATTAATATAATTAGGGAGAGTTAATCCATGCATGGAATACAAAGACAAATTACTCTCAAGCTTAGTTAACTCCTTCACATGTGGTGTAGATTCCCTTATGCATGCATAAGAAACTACCTTTCTTGATTTATCTTCCAAAACTACATCACCACTACATAGGGTCATGTATAATGATGGATATAAGTATTAGGGGTTATAAATAAGACCTCACATGAATTTTATTATCTTATAATCATTGCATTTCTTTTGGCCATGCATAATCATCCAGATAGTCCCAAAATGACCTTTTTTCATGCACCTCTCACACTTGGTACCAAAAACATTCCAAAATATTCAATTTGATTCATGGAAAAGGAAGGATGACATGTGTTAATGGTGTCTAAGTCATCAATTTATTCAAACAAGCCTTAAAAGGATTTCTAATTGGAGTTTCACCATTTTTTCCTAAGTGTTCACTATCTGCCCACTAGTCTAGCTAAAATTAAAGAGATGGTAAGCACACATATGGGATGAGATAGATAAAAAATGGACATGAGGACTTATAAAAAAATTTAATCTCTCTCCCAAAGGTGATTGTATCCTTTGAAAGTCTTCCAAACCTATAGAACACACAATTTTATCAAAATAAGCCATTGTTTGTACCATTTTTATAGGTGTAGTACAAAAAATTGGCATGGTTGAAATATTTGGGGAGTCTTCTACATCTCCAAGTTTTTTTCATGGCATTTCCACTGCATTTGGATGCTCTAGTTTGCTTCTTTCCCCAATCTAGTCCTTATAAAGGGTTTCTAAGGGTTTCTAGTCTTAAAATTTGTTCATAAATAATATACATTAGAAATTCAATTAATGAATTATTATGTACCCTCCCTAACTTATCCAATCACCTAAAGGTCCCATTCAAAGTATTAGAGGAGATTTGAGTGTCTAAAGTTGGCCATTCGAGTCATTTCCTACATTCTATGAGGGTCTTGGTGTTCTCAATCCAAGAAATGGATTATTTATATGTTTGTCTACAAAAAAATGTGATAACACCTATATTTTACTCCCATTTATATTTTCCAACCATTATAATATCTCATCAATAGCTAGAAATGAAAATGACCTCCATTTTGAAACTAGGTCTAGACCTTGTCAATAGGTTTGCCTATAACTCTTGACCTAAAATGAGGTTAAATTTTTTTCCTTGAATATTAGGAGTTTAAAAATATCTTAAATATTTCCCCAAACATGGTTCAATAATTTTTTAAGCTTATTCAAGATCAAAAGTGAAAATGACCATCCTTACCTAGTCATATGCTTTATCATTCGTTACCATGATGATTGCAACCCTTGTAGCACAGAATACCTATTTCATTTAAAACCTTATATAAAGGTTTAACATGTTTATCCATAGGTTTTTAAAATTCTCAAACCCTTTTTAAAAGTCATCAAGCTTTATGGTTCATGTTTTGATCTCTTTTTCCAAGTTTGTCAAGTCTATGTGAGGGAGAATAGTGCCCTACCTTTGAGACAAAATAGAGGCATGGTCCCCTATTTTATCTTCAAAATAAACCATTTTATATTTTATTATATGTATCAAGGATTATTTTTCCCAATTTTTGTCATTTTTTTTTCATATTGTGGCCCTCCAAAACCTCTAAAAGCCAAGACAAACTTATAAGAATGCATTGTCTGCAGGGGTGCCTTGTGATAAACTATGTATGTCCATGTTGGACTCAAATTTTTTTATTTTTAACTATATAAAGACATTAAAAATTACCATTTTTTATATATAGTTTCCAATTTTAATACATGACTTCATCCTTCCATTTTCTCATTTGATATCTACCATCTTGAACCCTACTGATTGAGATGAATCTATCTAACTGTGTTTGTTCATTTGAGTCCTTTCTCTTGGTGTATTTTGACTAGTGAGAATTACCTCAGGGTTATAATATCAAGGTTTGGATTTTTATGGAATATTAATCAATTTATCTCACTATAACCCTTCTTATATGTAACCTACATTTGCAAAATGAACTCTCTTTATCAGGTTAACTGAGACACCTACACTTTTGGCCTGTTGTAGGTTACCCTGCCCATGAATATACTTGTTTGTGATGTTTATAGACTTTACCTAAAGTTTAATAATGAAAAATAATGTATAATTTCACTATATTACAATTTTGATGTCACATTAGACACCATCAAACATTAAGTTCACTGCTTGACTACCTGTAAGTGGACTAAGACACTTTGTCTCACACTCTTGTAGGTGTTTATGTATGCTTTTGGACTTTTTTGATGATGATTTGACTCCCCATGAAGGTCCTAGATTTAAAAAACAACATTATACCTTCTACTCACCTTAAATACTCAATACAAAGTCAAAACATCAACCTCCTACCTCATTTTTTGATACCCCTATTATAGGTGTTGGTTTTGGGATTTGTATGGATAGGGTATGAGTGAAGTGAACCAAATTTTATTTAATATCCTCCTCAAGTGGTATTCAATATATCCATAATACCTTAGGTCACATGAGATTATTCAACCATATGAGGTTATTTTCAATGTATATTGGGGAGGAAAACATCATTTAGTATTCCAAACTTGTAGATGTCACTGATCAAAATTAGTGCTTTCAAGAGTGTTTCTGGACCCTTAAAACACCATTTTTCATTTACCTTACATTATTAAAACATTTAATATCTATTTTTCAAGGAATAAAATACAAATCCAATGAATTATGATCACTGGAAAGTTTTAAAACTATGAGATATGTTAATTTCAAAATGCTTATAGACCTCTGTCTAGTGTTTTCTAGGCAGACATGCCTGAAGTCACAATTGATATTTTTTTATGATGACCCTTAAATTTATTTAGTAATAAATCATCTCATGAATTATATCATTCCCAAAATCACCATATAAAGGCTCTAAGTGAGGTCTTCTCTTATATACATATGCAAGTGATCACCTACAAGTGACTTTGCCCATACATGTGATTAAGGTGAGGACCGATAGTAGATATGAAGCAAACTTTCCATTATCCTTTGAATATTTAAAAATTTAAAAACACAAATATTTGGTTATGATAGACCTAATATAAGTTCCAAATCTCAAACTTAGTATTTGTTCTTAGTTACACCACCTGTAGGTGGTCTTTTTTCAAGATGTAGGCAATAAACAACAACTAAGACAGTGGTTATAGAAATTAGAATTAAATGGGTTAAGTACCCATATTTAAACATTTTAAAATATTAAACACACCTTCAATAACTTGAAACTGCTAAAACAAATCTCAACATACTCAGAATGATGTTAGCAATAGTCCTTGTAAGTGATTGTTGACTATATATTGGTAGAAGGTGTGAAATGGAGTAAGAATATGCATGTTAAAAGCTTCCTAACACCCAAAAATCATTTTTAAGCCTTTAAAAGACAAAATATAATCAATAAAACTTTTAAAATTACCCAAAATCATGTTAAAATTACTTATAGGTTGTGATTTTTTGAGTATAGAATAATGAGAGTGATTTATGGCCAATGACAAGCCTAGAAGAGGCTTGTGAGGCATTTGATAACTCCAAAACCAAGATAATTATATTAAGACCTATTAATAATCATTAAAAAACATATGAAACCATAAAACCTAAGAAAACCAAAGCAAACATTTTTCAAACAAGTGCAAATAGTGACCCCCTCTTGGACGTGAATGTATAAACAGTTGCCTGAGGTCTTAAGAATGATTCAAAAAGGAGAAGTTATGGAAACAAAACTTCCTATAATATAATTTAAGTAGACTTAGATTAATTTTCACCCTCAAAATCATTTCCCTCAAATCTAACTATATGACCCACACCAAACATTTGAAAATGGCCTTTCTTGGCTTGCAAGGAGAAAGTGGAAGAAACAAAATAAAATACTAAAATTTTTGACACTTTCCATAAAAACATTCATGGAAGTAATTTTAAGGAGGTGAATAGATGTTTTCCTATGTTTTTTTTCTAAAAGTGGAGTTTAACAAGTCTTTATAAGTGTTGTAAATGGCATCAAAACAAGGAAAAATTACCTCTTTTTACATAAAAATACCTCTTAAACTGAAACTAACCACTTTATAACATATCATTACCTCATTCATGTTTAAATATCTCTTTTTGAAAAATATGCTTCCTTGGAAATCATACAAGTCATTTATTATGCTAAGAATATGGCCAAATGACACTTTTTGCATATAAAGCATGGTAAAGGACCAATTTATGATTGGAATACATATTAAAACATATCAAAGACCATATTATGACATATCCAACACATTTTATAACTTTGACCATGTTTAACTAGGGTTGATTATGCAAGTACAAGGATGATTAACTTAGACCAAGGCTAGGCCAAGGATAAGTGAGAAACTTAGACACATAGAGACCCCTATAAGACATATGGAAACTTATTAAAAAATTTACAAATGTAGGGTTCGACCTAATTTTACCAAAGTTAAATTTTGTCAACACTTTTGTCAATTCCTAGGGGTAACATGATTACCTATGTTAAGGACTAGTAGCCTTATTCCATCCATTGGGAAAAAGGAGTCAAATGCACTTAAAAATAATATGGAGCAAACCTTGACTTGACTAAAAAATAGATGTTTTACCTCAAACCACACAAAATAAATACAAACACACAACAAAACCAAAGTGAACACACACAAAAAAAGACACACTTGTGCTATTAAGAACTCAGGGAAAACAAGACACAACTAAAAGTAAACTAATTATGCACACCTAATCAAACATACCTTCCTTCCTGGATCAAAAGGAAAGTACCTTTAATCTCTTTCCTTACTATATGAATGAGGATTCCAAGTATTATTTATTTTGGATGTGGTATTAGATGATCCATGCTTCCTCCTTGCTTTTGGCTTGGAATGTCAATTGATGTAGTCATCTCAAACAAGTTTCCAAAGTAGAGAACATTTTCTTGAACTTGGAAACATGCCTCATAGTGATGTATTTTTATCACCTCATGATATATTTACATATCCATGCATGGGACACCTTGTTGTAAGTTGATGTATTCTTAAAGGATATCATCATTCTTCTCACTTGTTATAACCTCTTTAAAGCCTTCAATAAGTTTTGTATCATGATAATTTGGAAGTGTTCCTTGCTCAAATTCTTCCTTGATGTTGATGGGGGAAGATTCATAGGTGGTTTTATAATCAACCCTCAAGTCACCTTTAAAAGGCCCAAGATCATCATATATTGCTCCCTCATTATCTATACTCTCTTGATGATGATGCTTCTCAACACATTATTATTCTTCAATATCTTGGGCTTGTTTCATCAGAAGTTTTGTCTTTGAACATTCTTCATACTCTTTGAACATTTGCATATAGTTCAGCCATATGTCATCTTCTTGGATCATACCATCTTGTCCATCATTGCTTGTATTCAGATCCAAATGATTTTTAGGCCCCTTGAGACATTAAAATCCATTGCATATGTCTTCAAACTTTTGACACAAGTCATCATCCTTTGACTAGTCTACATCATGGAAAGGAAAAACAAGAGAGGCTCCTTTATTTTCCCCTTTGGGTTCCAAAAGAACCTCTTCCAAGACCTCTTACTCAACACAAGGAAAATATTCCTCTTTCTCATCACAATATTATGTCTCCTCACTTGAATTTATCTCCTAATATTCTTCTTCTTCTACCCAATCAAAAATTTATATATCATTATCCCTCTTAGTAGTGCCAATACTAGGCATCTCAAAACTAAGAACATCAGCCTAAGAGGGCTTCCATGGAGGAATGGATTATTCATAGTTTTAAGGGTGGAATGGACCAATTTTAGGGAATGGAAAGATAGGATCAATAAATTTATATTTCTATAGGACTAATGATAGTTTCTCTTTTATGAGTTCTAACTCCTTAATCCTTTTGGCAAGGTTCTCTTGAAACAACTTCTCTTGAGAGGAGATAGGATCTTCATTGGGAAAGAAGGTGAAAGAAAATTGATATTAAGGACAAAAGGTTTCTTGAGGATCTATGGGAGGTATTTGAATAGGCTTAGATTTATCTCCATTTAGACATTCCTTTTCCTTCTTCTTACAAGCTACCGCTACCTCCTTTCATCTTGGGAAACTAGATTTAGAATCTTCTTCATAAGGCTGAGATGTGAATGAAGGAAAGGCACTCTTAAGGGTCTCATTTTTTACTACCATAATGGGTTGCTTCAAATTTTGGTTTACTAAATCAATATCCTTGTCAAGGTGAGCTTCCCATATCAACCTTCTTCTCTCAAAATCTTCTTCAACAGTGGTATCCCTCTTCCTTCTACTGCTCTCTTGGATGGACTTCCAAGAAGGAAATATTTGGGTAATGCATGAAGGATTTGAAGCACTTTTAAGCATGATGGTATTGGAATTTTGAATAGGAAAAATTGATACACTTGAAGGCTGATGTGGGATGAATTGTTTTTGATAATACTGAGTTAGTTCATGAACTTTCAACCTCTCCTCAATGTGGGAAATGAGACCATAAACATCAAGAATCTCATAAGTAAGGCTTTGGAAATTATCTCTTTCAATGGGTATCCATTCTCTCCTAATTTATTCTAAGGCATTTATCAAACTCTTGATACCAACACTATAGATGATTTCACCATAACCATTCCTAGTATCAAGGTCTAACATGTAGTATTTATAGCCAATGAGAGTCTTCTTGAAACTTGCAATGGGTTGGCTTAAAGAGGAACTTGATGGACTAGATGAATTACCAGACTGAAAGGACTGATTATAGGCAATGTAGGGCTGATAGTAATAATGAAAAGTTTGGACAAGGATTTGTTCAAATTGATAAGGAATGAAACAATATAGATAAGTTTCACAAACTTGTGTTAGACAAAACTCAACCTCAAAATTAGCCATGAATCACTCATGAAAGTGAATAGAAAAAGAAACTACTTCATATATGGTACCTGTACTACTTGAATATTATATGTATGCTTGGATTCACCATTAGTTCTTAGTGAAATTTCCTCCAAAGGTTGTTATCTTGAGGAGAACACCAAAATTCCTCAATCTCTTGGAACAAGAGTCCCACTAAGCATGCCAAAACTATTTTCACTTGAACTTGCACACAATGAGGATATGATAGGTCCCTCCTCATTCAAGTTTCATAATGGAACCACCTCAAGGATATGGGTAGCCCAAATTTTAGGTGGATATCTAGATGAGGGGATAGCTCCCCTTGATGTATCACTATAACTAAATCCTGAACTAGGAATTTGACTCAACAGATGTGATTAGTATTGTGTTAGTCCTGAAATGAAAACAAATTGATAAAAAAACACTAACTAGCATAAATATCTAGGCCTAATTACTAGGGTGAGATTAATAAAATAAATAAGTAAAAAATCACAACTAAAAATTAAATAAAAACAAGAATCCTTCACCTTCCTTGGATGATCCAAATGCTTGTTGTAGTGGTTTTCTTGGCTTGTGCTCATGAAGTCTTCATCAAAGGAGGCTTGTCTATCTCCTCTTCTCCTTGGCACCTTATGGATTTATCTTGGCTTGGATCAATATTTTGGTATCATAAATTTGGTATGTGAGATCTATTGTAATCAATTTGACATGGTAACTTTTCACAAAGTAAGCTTTTAAATTTAATAGGCAAGGCCTCCTATTTATATAATTTTGAGATTGGTTAGAATCAACCTGAACCATCCATCTTGAGATGAATATGTGTGGTTTAGGATTAATTTAATTTTTTGGAATTAAATATATAATTATCCTCATCATGACATTGGAAAAATGGGCATTGAAGAGGCACAGAGGGTCATTATGAGGCATGGGAGACCCATAATCCTTATATTTGTGACATTTATGGCCTAGGGATGTCTTCCCAAGAAATGAGGTCATCTAATGATGCAGTTATTCATTATTCATTTAAAAAAATAAGTATTCAAAAAATTTCCATGTAATTATTAATTAGGCTCTAATTTGGTTTTATTAGCTCTTAAGCATTATTAATCACTTTGTGAACAAATTACTCAAATTGATTAGAGTGCCTTGTTATTGGTCCAAAATTTGATTGGATTGGAATTGGAAGCCAATTTAAGATGCATTAGAACCATATTACCATTTATTATGTTTCCAATAAAAATAATGTAGACACGCATCTTTTAAAATAAATTTAATAGAAAAGAGCAATCCAGAGCACCCAGTTGCAAAATTGGTATTTTGACTTGAAATTATCTGATCAAAGTTAGTTATCCCATAAATTACATTGACCTATTTAATGATACTCTAGATAAAATCAGCACTTGAACATATCAATTTCAACTCATTTAATTCATTTTATTGTTTTTAAGCCAAATTGTGCACTTTGATGGCAATTGATCAAAAGCCTAGTTGGAGGTTAACTATGGCAGTTTTAGGTGTCTATAGTTTGCTCGTGTTTGGGAAGATGTTGAAAACCTATATACAAATCAATATATTTTCAAATAATGATAAAAGGCCTATATGCCAAAAATAAGATGAGGGTTGAAGAACAAAGCTCCAAATGGTGTTTGGGAAGCCTAGGATGATGTCCCTTTAAGTGAGTGGACATCACATTTGTTGATGGATGGTCCCTCAAAAAGAAAAAATAAGAAAGGTGGAATTAACCCATTGTTGAAATTAATCCAAATGAGAAAATTATTGCATGCATTGAGTTAAAAAAGATACTGATTTGACCAAAGGTGGTTATAATCAGGAATAAAAGTCAAAATAATGATTTGCCCATATGTAGCTATAATCAATCAGAGGACCTAGATTGGCTAAAGATGATGGTTCCCCAATTAAGTCTAATTAACAAGCATAACTCAAGGATACAACCTAAAATATAGATTAAATATGAGTGGGCATAAAGTGATGAAAGAGATGAATAGAGGAATGAGATTGATCAATATAAAGTGATTTAATTGTACCTACTAAAGAGGAGATGCTCATCCTTATTATCAATGATACAACTAGAATGACCAATGGGTTAATTTGATATAGGGTGAGATGGAAGGATTTTCTAAGGTGCTAAGGAGAAAATTCTATAGCTCCATTGATTTTAGACCTTACTAAATCTAATTTTTATTATAGCATGTGATGGTAGGCTTCATGATAGAACACCATAAAGACTATCCTAAAAGATGCATAAGGACTAACTCTCAATCTAATAAACACTCAAAAATAATATGCCAATGATAAAAACCATGATGATAATATTGGCATATGAATATGGATAGACTAAAGAATAATATTCTTTAGGAATCACCCATGAATGCATATAGATTGATTCGAGGAAATAATGTTGAAAGCAAACAAAGAGGCACATGAATAAACAAATAAACAAAAAAAAACATATAAACAAATAACCTAAAATAAACAAACAAATAGAAAACCTAAAAATAAAAGTAAAAGAAAGCATCCTAATAATGAAAATGCCCTAGTAAGGTAGATCAAGGATAATTGACTAGGCTTAGACAGGACAAATATTTTTGGATTTTGAAATATTAGAATGTTTTTGGCATTTTGAGGTATCTTAACCCATTAGAGAATGACAAGATACTCAAAAAACAATGAGAGTGTTTGGATTAGGTTTCTCATAAAATGGTGAGAGTGTATGGAAAGGGGGACTGAGGTGACCTCAAAATGAATTGAGCATGACCCACATAGTCCTAAAATGATCTCAAGTTATAGTAATTCCATTCACACAAAAGGCAGGGAAAAACCAACTAGGTCCCAACAAGTTCTCAAATCTAGCAAATGGCTAGTCAAATGAAAATAATGATGGCAAGGTGATGCAATAATGCATGGTAAACAAGTGTTACCCCTAGTTTATCTATAGGTGGTTATAACTAGGATATAATAGAATAGGTCAATGGTACTTATTTACCGATAGGTGGTTATAATTAGTAGCAAGACTGGTGAGACACTGATTTGCCCATAGGTGGTTATAATCAAGCTCACATAAACAAACCTAATATATGATGGAAAATGAAAGATATCTTTCCAGATAAACTATCACACTACTTTCATAGACTATCATTATAAACATATATTTGATTGATTATTGAAATTTGATCAGAATCCTCTCATAAAAGGTGTGAAATGAGCCAAATGAACCAAGATCAAAATAGGATTGGGTAGGATGATTAAAAATATTCTTTGGTCTAGATAGGAATGGAATGATAAGATGTATAAAATGGTAAGAGGGTTTGCTCCCAAGTGATAGGTTAAATAGCAAGAATATGTGATAATGGAAATTAGATATGTAACAATCGCAATGGCATGGAAATGTGAAATGGTATGGTACATGTTTTTTTCCTAGGTGTGGTAAATGACATATGATTCTATTTTTATTGTTGAGATGGAGATGCACATCCTAATAAACAAATGATATGAATAGAATACTCAATCATGTTAATTGATATCCCATACCTTATCTGAATAGCTGTTCCATCAATAAATACCTACAAATTTGGATGCCAAGAATATTTTTATGATCTTCATTGGTCATTGATTTTGATTGCTTCAAAAATCAATAAAAGGTATCTTTATATCCTCTATAAAGGAAAGTGTGGCCATAGATGGTAAATAAGGATAAATAATGGATGGTAGGTTTGATTGTGAAATGGAATGGTAGATGATAATAGAGTGTATAATGGTGGGGAAAAAATGAATATCAAGACTTTCAATCACACGTAATGTTGTTGATGCTAGATTCTACATATTTTTGGTTATGGTAGGTCCAAAGACTTGTTCTCTCGATAAGAACATTATATTTTTATATTATTTGAGCCTTAGAATAGCTAACGTCTAATTAGGTTGTAGATAAGAATCTATTTTTATTTGATTTTTGATTTTGCCTTTATCAAGTAGTGAAGAACTTTTATGCTCAGCTATTGGTGCCTCAATGAGGTTTTCACCAATGAAGTTGTCTTGATTGTCATGTAGCACCTCTAAAAAGGTTTCACTAATGAACATTAAATTTTGACTTTGATTTTTTTATATCACTTCTAAAAAATTTTCACTAAAAGATGTTGGTCTTGGACTCCTTGATCTTATTCAATTTATATGTCACCATGGATGTAGTTTAAAAAAGTGTGACTTTATCAATCTCAATTGATGCTTATGGCAGATAGAATGTCAATAATATGGCTATATTGGTTGGTGGTAATGGCATGTGGAATGGTAATGGAATGGGTGTTGGCATCATAATCTTTATAAAAGATACTAGGAGAATTTATGTCAATACTAAAGTACTCATCCTAAAAAACTATTGAAGGATCATAAATGTATTCAAATTAATTTGTGAGGTATGCATAACCAATGTTGTAACAACCATAAACATATTTTTCTTTTGAATCTAATTCTAAATCTAGGGACTTTAAATTTGATGTTGAGACTAATGTTGATTCTAATTTTGATGATAAATATGATGTCAATCCAAGAATATAACCTAACTCTAACTCTTATTCTTTATCTAATAGGTACTCTATTACAATGATGTCTTGTTGAATTTTTGGTATTGGACAATTAATGACCTATGATGGCATAATGGGCTCCATAAAGACTGGTTTGTCAAAGTTAGACTCCTTTATAATGGGAAATAGGTTAAAAGACAACTCCTTAGGGACTATATTATCAAGGGGATAATCTTGAAAAATAGGCATCTATTCAAGGTAATGATTTTCTCAAAGGTGGTTATAATCATTAAGAAATGACTTATCAAAGATTGGCTCATTAGAGTGAGACTCCTTGATAACTGGTATAGGATAAATAGGCAATTCATCATAGGTTGACTTATCATAAATGGTTAATTTAATAGAAACATCTTGGATTGGTTGGTTATCTTAGACTTGGTTTTCAATGAGGTGTAAGATACTAGTTTTGAACATAGATTGGTCTTTGAATGATTGGATCGATTGAGGTTTAGATGGGATTGGTAATGGAGGAGGAATGACCTGTAGTTGGATAATGGTAAGGCATTGGGGAGCATGATTGCTTACATGAGCCAAAGGATAAAGTCTTGAGATGGTAATGATAGGGTAGTGTGGAGATTGATTGCTTTTGTAAGTCAAAGCACTAGGTCCTAAAATGATGAAAGGGTATTTTGGAGCCTAGTTGCTTATACAAGCCAAAGGACTAAGTATATGAATGGTAATGGTATTCCTTAGATATTTTAGATCTTGATAGTTCATATAATCTAAAGGATGGTTAGGGGTAGTCGATGATAAAATAAAAAAGGATGTCATATAACATGATTACTTGCATAAGCTAAAGCATCCAAGTCTTCCTCATAAACCATATCATCCTAGTCATGAGTTGGATCATAAGCTAGTTCTTGACTATATTCCATATACTTATTATTGCAAAGAGGGTATGGAACCATATCCTAAACAATATTATCTATATTTGAATCTTTAAATTCCTCCTCACAAGCCTCTTCATGCCAATCAAGGTATCGATTTGGATTTTGACTATGTTCCCCATATAGAGTATTATAGGTAGAATAATAAAACTCCTTAGAAAATATTTCTCTATAGGCATTTCTAGTGGTATTTTTTACAGCTATTCTATCATAAGTTGGATTGTATGTGACTCCATCATAATTTTAGATATACATATCCATATAAATGATGAAATCTCTAAAACAAAAAGGCTTATAGTTCTATAAACTCTGAAAAATTGTCCAAAGGATAAATGTTTCAAACTTGGTCTAACTTGGTTAAAGGGGTGGAGTTTTATCTTCAATATGATCTAAAATTGGAGATGTATCTCCAAAATGATTTGTGATAAGACTTGGCATATAATAGTCTAACATCAAATGTCTAATGTCAAATGTCATATGCATAAGAGGTCAAGCATCTGAATAAAACCTGACATGTTAAATATCTAAGTCAAAGTGTTCCAAATAAGGTCTAAACTAGGAAAGGGAAAAGAGTCAATAGGTATTTTATCCAAATGTGGAGTTAAAATATAGGATCAAACATGATATTCTAGGAATTTTGGCTAAATGACATCAAAATCTAGACTTGAAATAAAGGTATCATGTGGTTTGACCTAATCTAACAAGTGTGGAAACAACATTGACATAAACCTGACACATGGAATCAAACATAAACATGATTAGTTATCATAAGGCATGAGGCAAAAGGATTTTGGAGAAAGGTTTTGTTCTCCCAAATAAAGGCATAAACAATGATGAGGATAGGTTTTAAACAAATTACCCATCAATAGTTTTCAAATTTGGGTAATCAATTAACTGAAGTTATGCAATCCAAAAGAGAAATATATGTATATCAACCCCATGAATTGAGATTTAAATATAAATAAATCAATGTTTAAATCCAAACTTGACAAGGTTAATTGAAAAATCAACATTGAAAACTAGGATTTGTCCAAATAAGATAGATAAGATTGGATAGCATGACGACACAAGACAAAGGTCCAAATGGTATACATGACATGGTTTGAAAAAACATAGTTGTTTATACAAGGTAAACTAGTCTTGAAACAAATTTATTAGCTTAATGGTGTAAACATGATCGAATGATGTGATCTATGTTGAGTTCCAAAGACTCAAATGAAAAATGTTTTTTTATGATTTTGGTAGTGTAACACTACCCTCTGCAACTCAAATTGACACAAATATAAATAAGCTTAGCAAAAATTTCAAGGCACATGTGTGGTGTAAAATGAACATCATAACACCTCTTTAGATAAAATAATGACTTATAAACAAATTGATTTACCATGGATTTATGAAAAAACAAACAAGTTTTAGTCTCAAAACATACCAATAAAAAATGACCAAAATACTCTAAGTATAATCATCCAAATCCTAACAAGGGTATGGAAATGTAGGGTTGACTAACCTATCAAGATTTTGAATATTTCTAGGGGAATCAATTATACAATGAATTTCACATCAAAAAATGCAAAATAAAAGGATTAAAATTGGGTATCCATGGCATTGGCTAGTTGTAAGAAGGTCTAGTCCTTTTTACAACCACTACACCTTATTATTCGTTCAGAGTAGTGTAATGTCCAAATATAAATACGTCCCAATTACAACTCAGAAGGAGTGGATGAAGTCAATGCTAGGAGATGAAACCCTATGTTAAAGCTTCCCTAAATAACTTGTGGGAGGTAATGAAGTTACCATTGCAAGCCAAGTTTTCATGAAATAAAAGACTAAAAGAAAGAATTTAAGGTCATTTTCAAGGTCACCCAAACTTTGATGTGTTTTTGGGGAGTGACTTAGATGACATTATTTCTAAGCCTTGGACTAGAATTTTTTCAATAAGGATGGCACTTTTGATTCCAAGGGTTCCCTAAAGGGGAAAAATGAAATATTATACATGCACAAACCTTATTTTTTCCAAATAAGTTATAATTAAACAACTATTGAAAACAAAAATTGATAAGTGTGTTCAATTTTAAGCCCAAATGAAAGCTATGGTGGTGTTCTTTTGACCCTTTGGTCTTAAGTTTTAACTTTGAAAGCCTTCACTTAAGCCTTTAAATGTTTCATTAAGCACTAAAACAAAGTTCCCAATTCATTTTAAAAACACTCAAAAGTTGGTCTAAAACATTATTTATTAAATTTAAAATCCATTAGTTACTTTTCTACCCTTAAGGCATCACCCCAAATGCAAATGTGTTATATTAGAAACATCCAAATAGATTTTCAAAACTCTATAGAAACTCTATGAAAATTAAAGTTAAACTAATGCTAGATTCTAAAAATTTAGGAAAAAACACCTGGTTTTTAAAAAATTCATCCAAAATAGAGTCTGTATGACCCCAAACCAAGCATTTTAAAATAGCCTTTTAGCTCTCAGGTTTCACACAGTCAAGTTGGGATCTGAGTTAGGGTGAGTTGGGTTGAGTCAGGCCAAGTTAGGATCTGATTTAGGGCACATTGGGTTAAGTTGGGCTAAGTTTGGATCTGAGTCAAGGTGATTTGAGTCAAGTTTAGCTGAGTTGGGATCTGAGTCAAGATGAATTGGGTCTAATCAGGCTAAGTTGGGATCTGAATTACATAGTCCTGAGAACAAAATCATGAGCTCCAAAAAATAATCTTTTTCCTCAAATCTTGACCTTTTTTGATTCCACACTCCAAGATCTTGCATGAAAATGGTTAGTATGTTACATTAAGGTGCTATTTGATCAAATTTATGGGGTGTGGTCCCATTGGGCATGCCATTATGTGAACTAGGAATTTGACTCAAGAAAGGAGGTTAGTATTGTGTTAGTCCCAAAATTAAAACAAATTGATAAAAACACACTAAATAGCATACATCTCTAGGCCTAGTTATTAGGGTGAGATTAATAACAAAAAGAAATGAAAAATCACAACTAAAAAGTAAAGAAAAATAAGAATCTTTCACCTTCCTTGGATGCTCCAAATTCTTTTTGTAGTGGCTTGCTTGGCTTATGTTCATGAAGTCTTCATCAAAGGAGGCTTGGCTATATCCTCTTCTCCTTGGCACCTTGTGGCTTTGGCTTAGATTGGCTCAATATTTTTGTATCATAAATTTGGCATGTGAGAGCTCTTAGAATCAATCTGAGATGGTAACTTTCTACAAATTAAGCTTTTAAATTCAATAGGTAAGGCCTCTTATTTATAGATTTTTGAGTTTACTCAAAATCACCCTGAACCATCCATCTTGAGATGAATATGTGTGGTTGAGGATTAATTAATTTTTTTAGAATTAAATCTATAATTATCCTCATCATGAAATTAGAAAAATGGGCATTGAAGAGGCATGGAGGGTCAATATGAGGCATTGGAGTCCCATAATCTTGATATTTATCACATTTATGGCCTAGGGATGTCCTCCCAAGAAATGAGGTCATCTAATGATGTAGTTATTAAATATTCATGTTTAAAAAAAAGTATTAAAAAAGTCTCCATGGAATTCTTAATTAGGCTCTAATTGAGTTTTATTATCTCCTAAGCATGATTAAGCACTTTATGCATAAATTACTCAAATTGATCAGAATGCCTTGTTATTGGTCCAAAATTTAACTAGATTAGAATTAGAAGTTAATGTTAGATGTCTTGGAACTGTATTACCATTTAGGATGTTTCCAACAAAAAATATCAAATACATGCATCTCATATAAGAAATTTGATAGAAAAGAGTAATCCAGAGCACCTAGGTACAAAATTAACATTTTGACTCAAAATGATTCGATCAAAGTTAGCTAGCCCATAGATTTCATTACCCCATTTAATGATACTCTAGAAAAAATCATCACTTGAATATATAAATTTCAACTCATTTAATGAATTTTAGTGTTTTTAAGCCAAATTGTGCACTTTGGTGGAAATTAGTCAAAAGCCTAGTTAGGGGTTATCAGAGGCCAATTTTAGGTATCTATAAATCCTAATACTAAAACTTGGGGGGATGAAAAGTGATAATAATAGATATAATAAAATATACTCTATGGGAAGTGATACACCAAATATATGCTCTACTGACACCCTTGAACCTGCACTTGGAACCAAGGAGAAGTTTGCACATACACTTCATCCAATGACAATCTTCTCTCTCACATCAATGTTTCAAGCATGGGGTCTTAGAGATAGCTTAGGTTATGAGGAATTATAAAATAGGCATTATGAAACACACTATTTAATATTCTACTCACTAAACCTACAATATCAATGTTAGACACTTCTTACTAACCTGTAAAAGAGAGATTACAAAACACAAGGTACTAGGAAGAGTAACATGTGAAGGTAAACAAAGCTACACTTGTAAAAGATAAACAACCATTGTTTACACTTAGTGAAATATTTAATGATGTAAAAAAATTTATATTTATTATCTCAAGGAAAAAAAATTGTAGGGCTTCACCATACCAAGGATGAGAGATCTGTACAATAGCCAAAAGGCTAGAATTTATAGAAATTGTGAGAGGAGAGAGAGAGAAAGAGAAGTTAAAGAGTCATAGAGGCACTTATCATATTAAGAGAATTAGTTAAAACATAAATGGAATTAGGGATAGATATTCCACACAAGGAAGACAAAGATAAATGTCCCTCAAACTTATTTAACTCCACATGTGGCATAGATTCCCTTATGCATGCATAAGAAATTACCCTTCATGATTTGTCTTCCAAAAATACCTCACCAATACATAAGGATATATATAATGATGGGTATAATTATGAGGGGTTAGAAAAATCCTTCACATGCATTGGATTAGTATCTGATCATTCTTATTCTTTTGTACATGCATAATCATCCATGACAGTCCTAAAATGACCTCTCTCCATGCACCTCTCATAATTGACACCTAAAACCTTCCCAATTATTCAATATGATCCATGAAAAAAGATGTATTAAATTTTTAAAGGGTTTCCAAGTCATTAGTTTCATCAAACAAGCCTTAAAAGGCTTTCCAATTAGAGTTTCACCATTTTTTCCCAAGTGTTCACTATCTACCCACCAGACTAGATGGAATGAAAGAGATGGTAGGAACACTTAGAAGATTATATACCTAAATAAATTGAAATTAGGACTTATAAAAAGTCCTAAAATCTCTCTAAAAAGTGATTAGATCTTTTGAAAGTCTTTCAAACGTATAAAACACATAATTTTGTCAAAATAAGCCCTTTTTATACCATCCATATGGGTTTAGTATAAAAAATTAGCATGGTCCACGTCTTTTTGGATTCCTCTACATCTAAAAATTGGTTTAATGGAATTTCCATTACATTTGGATGCTCTAATTTGCGTGTTTCCCCAATCAAGTCCTTATGGAGGGTTTACAAGGGTTTTTACTCACTTTTAGTCTTAAAATTTGTTCATAAAGAATAGACATTGGAGTTATCTCAAAATGACACTAAGGTATTATTATGGACCCTCCCCAACTTATCCAATCACCTTAAGGTCCCATGCAAAGTATCAAAGGAGATGTGAGTGTCCAAATTTGGCCATTTGAGTCATTTCCTACATTCTATGAGGGTCTTGGTGTTCTCAAGCCAAGAAATGGATTAATTATAAGTTTTTATACAAAAAAAGGCTCCAAAACTTATTTTTTACTCCCATTGACATGTTACAACCATTATAATAACTCATCAAGTGCTAAAAATGAAAATGACCTCCATTTTGAAACTAGGTTTAAACATTGTCAATAGGTCTGCCTATAACTCTTGACCTAAAATGAGTTTCAATGGTTTTACTTGCACCATATGAGGTTAAAAATATCTAAAATATTTCCCCAAACATGGTTCAATACTTTTGGAGGCTTATTAAATATCAAAAGTGAAAATGACCATCCTTACCTAGCCATATACTTTACCATTCCTTACCATGATGACTATAACCCTTGTATCATAGAATACTATGTTTGAATTCAAACCTTATAACAAGGTTTAAAAATTTTATCCATATTTTTTTAAACTTCTCAAACCATTTTTAAATGTCATCAAGCCTTTTGGTTCATGATTTGATCTCCTTTTCCAATTTTACAAGGTCTATGCAAGGGGGAAAAGTTTCCTACCTGTGAAATAGAATAGAGGCATGTTCCCATATTTACTCTTCAGAAAAAACCATTTTAAAGTGTCTTATAGGTCTCAAGGATTATATTTACCATTTTTTTTCATTTGGTTGCATATTCTAACCCTCCAAAACTTCCAAAATCCAAGATAGACTTATAGGAATGCACTGTCTACACGGGTGCCTTGAAATGAACTATGTATGTCCATATTGAGCTCAACTTTGTTTAGTTTTCATAGTATATAACCATTAAAAATTACCATGGCCTTTATATATAAGGTCAAATTTCAATACATCACTTCATCCTTCCATGTTCTCATTTGAATTCCACCTTCTTGAACCCTGCTCACTAAGATGAATCTATCTGACTATGTTTATTCATTTGATCCCTTATTATTGGTGTATTTGGACTAGTAAGAATGACATTAAGGTGAGAAAATAAATGTGTGGATATTTAATTACTATTCATCAATTTATATCATTATAACCCTTCTTATATTTACCCTACATTTATAAAATGAACTATCTCTATCAGGCTAACTGAGACACCTACACTTTTGGCCAAGTATAGGTTACCCTATCAATGAATATACTTGTTTGTGATGTTTAGAGGATTTCCCTAAGGTTTATTTATTTTAAAAAACATATATTTTCACTATATCACATTTTTGATGCCACCTTAGCCACCATCAAACAATAAGAGGTTCACTACCTGACTACCTGTAGGTGGACCAAGACACTTTGTCTCACTGTCTTATAGGTGTTTATGTATCATTTTTGATTTGTTTGATGATTATTTGACTCCCCATGAAGGTAATAGAGTCACAAAAAAACTTATATCTTATACTCACCTTGCATACTGAAGACAAAGTCAAAACATCAACCTCCTACCTCACTGTTTGATACCACTATTGTAGGTGTTGATTTTAGGATCTATACAGATAGGGTATGAGTGAAGTGAACCAAACTTGATTAATATCCTCCTCAATTGGTATTTAATCTATCCATACTACCTTATGTCACATGAAACTATTCATCCATATGAGTTGATTTAAAATGTATATTGGGGAGGAAAACATCTTTTGGTATTCCAAGCTTATAGATGTCATTGATCAAAATCAGTGCTTTCAAGAGTGTTTCTGGACCCTTCAAACATAATTTTTCATTTACCTTCCATTGTCCAAAACTTTCATAACTATTTTTCATGGTATATACTAAAAATCAAACTAATTATGAGTATTTGAAATTCTTGAAACTATGACATATGTTAATTTCAAAATGCTTATAGACCTTTATCTAGTGTTTTCTAGGCAGATATACTTGAAGTCACAATTAATATTTTTTGATGATGACCCTTAAATTTATTTAGAAATAAATAATCTCATGAGGTCTGTCATTCCTAAAATCACCATACAAAGGCTGTAATCGAGGTCTTATCTTACTTTCATATCCAAGTGACTCTCTCAAACTCCTGTTTAGGTCACCTACAAGCGACTTTGCTCATACAAGTTATGAACGCGAGGATTGATCATATATATGAGGTAGATTTTCCATTATACTTTGAATCTTTCCAACTTTAAAAACACAAAAATTTGGTTATGATAGACCTAATACAAGGTCCAACACTCAAATTTAGTATTTGTTCCCAGTTATACCACCTATAGGTAGTCTTTTTTCAAGATGCAAGTAGAAAAATGCAACTAGAATAGTGGTTATAGAAATTAGCCTTCAATGGGTTAAGTACCCATCTTAAAACATTTTAAAACAGTCCAAACACATTAAATAACTTGAAACTACTAAAACAATTCTCATCATACTCAGAATGGTGTTAGCAATAGTCCCTATAAGTGATTATTAACTATATATAGGTAGAAGGTGTGAAATGGAGCAAGAATAGGCATGTTAAAATATTCCTAACACCCTAAAATAATTTTTAAACCTTAAAAAGAAAAACTCTAATCAAGAAAACTTTGAAAAAAACCTCAATCATGTTCAAATCCCCTGTAGGTTATCATTTTTTTAGTATAGAGTAGTGAGAGTGATATATGGCCAAGAACAAGCCTAAAAGAGGCTTGTGAGGTATTTGATAACTACAAAACCAAATAATGATAGGCAAACCTATGAAGAAGAAATAAAAAACATATAAAACCATCAAACCAAAGAAAACCCTTTTAAAACAAGTGCAAATAGTGACCCCCTCTTAGATATGAATCCATAAAAATCTGCTTGAGGTGTTAATAATTATTCATAAAGGAGAAGCTATGGAAACCAAACTTCCTACCATGGAAGTGAAGCAGACTCAGAGTAATTTTTTCCCCCAAAATCATTTACCTCAACTCTAATTGTATGGCCCACACCAAAAATTTGAAAATGGCCTTTCTTAGATTATAAGGAGAAAGTGGAAGAAATAGAAGCAAAGAATAAACTTTTTGACACCTTCCCTATAAACCATGCATGAAAATGAGTTTGGGGAGGTGAATAGAAAATTTCCCATGTTTTTGGCTGAAAGTGGAGTTTAAAAAGTCCATAGAAGTGTTGTAAATAGACTTAAAACAAGGAGAAACTACCTCTTTCTATATAAAACTAACTCTTAAACTAACACTAACCACTTTCCGATAGATATTGACCTCTTCCACATTGAAATATCTCTTGGTGACAAATATGCTTCCTTAGAAATCTGTACGAGTCATTTATTATGCTAGGAATATGGCCAAATGACACTTTTTGCATATAAAGCATGGTAAAGGACCAATTTATGATTAGAAGACATCTTAAAACATATCAAATACCATATTAGGACATATCCAATACATTTTATAACTTTTACCATGTTGACTATGGTTGACATTGGTTAACTATGTAAGTACAAGGAAGATTAGCTTAGACCAAGGCTAGGCTAGGGATAAATGAGAAATTTAGACACATATGAGACCCCTATAAGACATATGGAAACTTATAAAAAAAATTAAAATGTATGGGTTGAACCAATTTGACCAAAGTCAAATTTGGTCAATAGTAACACCTCCTTAAACAAAGGAGTGATGTATAAATAAGACTTGTTTTGACATGGTAAGAAAGAAAAAAATATATAGTTTGAGTCAACCTTGAAAGAAAGGATAAAATGACACAAACACCTAAGTATAACATCCTAAATTCTAAAACTAACAAAGTTGCATAACATTGCCAAATTACATCAATATACTTGCTCTTGAGAGGATTTTTAATCCAAAAATAAAAATGCATGAAAATTAGGTTATTTAGGCCCCTTTTTCTCTCAAGATTTTACACTGTGACATCGAAATTCAAGCTACTCTCCCTATATCAACAATATGTCTACAGCAAGTGGTGTTGTTCTAAACTATCAAATTTTAGTCATTTCTAGATGGTCCCAAGTGTGGCTAACACAAGAGATGTTTACATTAATTAGATCTGCATGAACTAGTTTGTTGTGAAAAGGAATTGTATTTTTCACAACCAATACATCCATTAATTGCTCAATGTAGTGTCATATCAGAGTTAATCATATAATCTAAGCACATCAGTCATTAATGGAGATAATTTAACCACTCATACTACCATCCCAATGATTGACTAACTCAACTTATATACCCCACTATGGAGCAGGGTTGAAATGATGCTGGGAGATGAATTCTTGGTTATCACTTTCCTATAGAACATGTGAGGAGGTGATGAACTCCTGCTCACAAGACAAAATACATGAAAATAAAGACAAGTTAAAAGATTTTATGGTCATTTTTAGGTCAGCCAAACCATATGAATTTGGGGAAGTCTTTAGTGACTTTATTTTCATGCTTTTAGACTAAATCAATGAAGGCAAAGAATGAATATTTTTGGTCACTTGAATTCCCTAAAGGGGATGGGGGAGATCATACACACATCACTCAATTTGTTAAAAATAAACAACTTTCAACAAATAAGCATAAAATAAATAACTCTTAGTAATATGTAACTAAATGTGAACATTCATTTTATTACACCAAAATAAAGTATGTTGTAAAATTTGATCCCCTTGGCATTTTTTATTTGAAAATTTTTCAAAAAACTTTGAAAAAATAAGGCATGAAAAGACTAAGTTTATTTTAAGCACTAGAGACAAAGTATGAAAGATTTAACCATGTTCAAACTTGGATTTTTCCACCTCACATGTTAGGGTGTGGAGCTAAAAGCTTCACCAAGGAGCATACTAAAATAAGTTCGGGTCTACACAGACGCTGGCATCAGTCAGAAGCGACTGACATCGGTTAGTAGCAGTTGCAGAAGCGCTGATGTCGGCAATAGGGTCGGTCGACGACGGTCACAGGCGAACAGGCAGGAACCGACGTCGGTTACCTGTGTGTCCAGAAAGTGATTTTTGAGGACAGAAGCGAGTGTTTGCATGATGAGTTTGAGTTGTAGTCTCAAGCTCGCGTCTCTACTATTAGCAATATTATTTTTAGAGCCCTTGTTGAAGAGGCTTAACTGTTTGTTGTAAGTGCATGCTCAAGTTTCCTATTTCTATATGTAGGAAAGATCTTCTTAGCTTAGAATTGTAGAAGAGTGTAGAACTGTAAGAGTAGAACATTGTGAATGTTTGAAGGACAGTATAGAGTTGCATCAATCCAGGTTGTTGGATTTGAGTGTACTTGAGAGAGAGCTCTTGAGGAATAGAGATCTAGTGAGAGATCTTGTGTGCATCTGAGAGAGGTGTGGAAGAACGACGTTTCTTCATTGTATTCCTATTGTAAAGAGTTTCAATACAAGTTTTCAGGGTGTTTTCTTGTATATCTTGTTTTGTGCTATTTATCATTCTAGTTACTTATCTATCTGATTTATTTCCGCATTTATTGTTGTCACAATTGTAATCTATTGTTGGTTTGATCCCCCAACAAGTGGTATCAGAGCCTTGGTTACAGGTTACAGGTTACAGGTTACAGGTTGCTCACAGGGGTTTCTGCAGGGATTTTTGTTTGAGTGGGAGAAACAATGGCAGAAGAAAGTAAGTTGAGAATGGAAAAGTTTAATGGCAAGAACTACCAACATTAGAGAATGCAGATAGAGGACTATCTGTATTAGAAAGATCTCTACTTACCGTTAGGTGGGATAGCAAAGAAGCCCAAGGACATGGAGGATGAAGAATGGGAAGTTCTTGACAGAAAGGCTCTTGGGTCTATAAGACTGAGTCTGGCCTCCACTATGATATCTAATTTGTCACAGGCAAAAACAATGGTAGAGTTGATGACTACGTTAGCAAATATGTATGAAAAACCCTCAGCTTCAAATAAGGTATATCTTATGAAGCAGTTATTTAATTTGCATATGAATGAAGGTGGATCTGTTTCTACTCATCTGAATGATTTCAATGGTATTGTAAATTAATTAAGCTCAGTAAATATAGTGTTTGATGATGAGATAAAAGCTCTTTTAATATTATGTTCTTTGCCTGAAAGCTGGCATGGCTTAGTAATGGCAGTTTCTAATACTGCATCTGCATCAAATATTTTGAAAGTAGAGGATGTTGTTAGTGTTATCTTGAATGAGGAAATATGCAGGAAAAGCACAGAAGAGACATCTGGGAACGCTTTAAATTTTGAGAGCAGGGGAAGGCAAAAAGAAAAGAGCAAGAGGAGATCAAGATCTAAGTCTAAGGTGAGAGGAAGATCCAAATCCAGGAATGGCAGGAAGCCACAATGCTGGAATTGTGGAAAGATGGGGCACATAAGCAGAGATTGTTGATCAAAGCCTAAGGAGGACAACCAGCACGAAGGAAAGGAAGAAGCCAAGGTTGCAGGTATTGCACAAGATGCTTTAATTTTCTCTTTGCATAATAACATAGAATCTTGGGTATTAGATTCTGGTGTATCTTTCCATGCTACCCCTAACAGAGAATATTTCAGTGACTATATCCATGGAGATTTTGGAATAGTGTACTTAGGGGATGATGAGCCTTGTAAGATTACTAGCAAAGGTAAAGTGCAGCTGAAGATGCAGAATGGCAACACATGGGTGTTGAGAGATGTGATGCATGTTCCTAGTTTGAAGAGAAATTTGATTTCTACAGGTAAGCTAGGTGATGAGGGTTGTACAGTAACTCTCACAGCAGATTCTTGGAAGGTGACCAAGGGTGCACTAGTTATGGCCAGAGGTAAGAGAGAATGTACTCTCTATTTGTGTAATTGTGTTACTAACAAATCTCCTTCCATTTTATCTACTTCAGATGTGGATTGTAAATTGTGGCACTCAAGGCTTGGCCACATGAGTGAGAAGGGGATGTCAATTCTTAAGTCTAAAGGTATGCTTTTAGATTTGAAAAGTATGGATCTAGAATTTTGTGATCATTGTGTATTTGGAAAACAGAAAAGGGTTAGTTTTCTCAAGACTGGGTCTACTAAGAAAAGGCAGAAGTTGCAGCTTGTTCACACAGACGTGTGGGGACCGGCTCAGGTAGCCTCTATTGACAGATCACGATACTATGTTACATTCATAGATGACGCCACAAGAAAGGTATGGATCTACTGTATCAAAAAGAAATCTGATGTTTTTGAGACTTTTAAGTTTTAGAAGGCTATGGTTGAGAATGAAACAGGCAGAAAATTAAAGTGCCTGAGATCTGATAATGGCGGTGAGTTCTGCAGTCTTAAGTTCAAATTGTATTGTTATACACATAGAATCTGTAGGCAAAGGACGGTTCCAAGGACACCTCAGCAGAATGGTATTGCTGAAAGGATGAACAGAACTATCATGGAGCGTGCAAGATGTATGAGATTACATGCAGGGTTGCCCTTAGAGTTTTGGGCAGAAGCAGTTGACACCACAGTGTACCCGATTAACAGAGGACCCTCTACAGCTCTAGATGGTGGAATTCTAGAAGAGGCATGGATAGGTAAAAAGGTAGATCTCTCATATCTCAAAGTTTTTGGTAGTGAAGCCTTTGTGCACATAGATAAGGAAAATAGAAAGAAGCTTGATCCTAAGTCTATGAGGTGCACGTTTATAGGCTATGGCTCAGATGATTTTGGTTTTAGATTTTGGAATCTAGGAACTAACAAGGTAATCAGGAGTCATGATGTTGTTTTCAATGAAAGAGTGATGTACAGTGATCAGATAAGGAAGCTAGATCAATCTAGACAGAGCAATGGTGAATTGGATGAAGTTATGGTCCAAAATGAGCTCGTGAGAAAAAGAAATAATCACTTGCAGGAAAACACAGAGACCGACGTCGACAGGCTAGGAACCGACGTCGGCAGTACAGAAACTGATGTCGGTCATACAGAGACCGACGTCGGTAGACCAGGAACTGATGTTGGCCAGGAAGAATCGGCGTCAACTAGTAATAGGTCTACAGGTGGCCGAGGTCGGTCACTGTCAAAAAATTTGGGTGGACAAATTGCTGATAATGAGTCCAAGACACCCATCAGGGGGTCTGAAAGGGTAAGTAAGCCTCCAATTAGATATTCTCCTTCCTTATATTATTTATTGCTAATCGATGGTGGAGAACCAGAGAGTTTTGAAGAAGCATTACAGGTGGAGTCCAGGAGTAAGTGGGAGCGTGGCATGGTTGAGGAGATGGAGTCCTTAAGAGAGAACCAAACATGGGATTTGGTTGAATTGCCAGCTGGTAAGAGAACACTGAAGAACAGATGGACCTATAGGTTGAAGGAAAGTGAGGATGGATAGATGCGATATAAGGCTAGATTAGTAGTAAAAGGATTTGCACAAAAGCCAGGTATTGACTTTGGTGAAATTTTTTCTCCTATTGTTAAGATGACTTCTATAAGGGTTATATTGTCTTTGGTTGCTTTTGAGGATTTCCATCTCGAGCAGCTAGATGTTAAGACAGCATTTCTTCATGGAGATTTGGATGAGGAAATCTATATGGAACAGCCAGAAGGTTTTGAGGTCAAGGGTAAGGAGAAGTTTGTGTGCAGGTTGAAGAAAAGCTTGTATGGCCTCAAGCAAGCTCCAAGGCAATGGTACTTGAAATTTGACAGGTTTATGACTGAGCATGGCTATAGTAGGTGTCAATTGGACCATTGTGTATATTTCAGGAGATTTGATAATGGTAGATATATTATTCTATTGTTGTATGTAGATGACATGCTGTTTGCAGGGTCTCACATGCAGGATATCTCTGAGCTAAAGGAGAAGTTAGCTCAAACGTTTGCTATGAAGGATTTGGGAGTAGCTAAGAAAATCCTTGGCATGAGCATTAAGAGAGACAGGGAAAATCATAGGTTGATATTATCTCAAGAAGATTATGTGAACAAGGTGTTGGAGAGGTTTAATATGCAGGATGCAAAACCGGTAAGTACACCTATGGCTGGACATTTTAAGTTAAGTAAAGAACAATGTCCCAATTCACATGATGAGGTAGAGTACATGAGTAAGGTTCCATATTCTTCCATAGTAGGGAGTTTGATGTATGCAATGGTGTGTACTAGACCAGATATTGCCCAAGCAGTGGGAGTAGTAAGCAAGTATATGGCCAATCCAGGTAAGGAACATTAGAAGGAAGTTCAATGGATCCTTAGATATCTGAAAGGAACCAGCAATAGGCACTTATGCTATGGAGGTTCAGATACTTCTCTACATGGTTATGTAGATTCAGATATGGCAGGGGATTTGGATGGCAGAAGAAGCACTACAGGTTATGTTTTTACTGTAGGTGGAACAGTGGTTAGTTGGATATCTAAGTTGCAGAAGGTTGTTGCCTTGTCAACTACCGAAGCAGAGTATATTGCAGCCACAGAAGCTAGCAAGGAGATGATATGGATGACACAGTTCATGGAAGAGCTTGGAAGGGAGCATGGGAGTTGTAGATTGTATAGTGACAGTCAGAGTGCAATCCATTTGGCCAAGAATTTGGCCTTTCATTCAAGAACCAAGCATATACAGCTAAGGTACCACTTCATACGGCAGGTATTGGAAGATGGTGAGTTGAAGCTGGAGAAAATCCATACAGACAAGAATCCTGGTGACATGCTAACAAAGCCGATTACGAAGGAGAAGTTGAATCTTCATTCAACTTCTATTGGTCTTCATGATTGAGTTGAAGATGGAGGAGCTAGAAGATGCTGTTGTACAGGTTGGTGCAGCTGGTTTATCTCCAAGTGGGAGATTGTTAGGGTGTGGAGCTAAAAGCTTCACCAAGGAGCATACTAAAACAAGTTCAGGTCTACACAGACGCCGGTGTCAGTCAGGAGTGACCGACGTCGGTTAGTAGTAGTTGCAGAAGCACGGACGTCGGCAATAGGGTCGGCCGACGACGGTCACAGGCGAATAGGCAGGAATCGACGTCGGTTACCTGTGTGTCCAGAAAGCAATTTTTGAGGACAAAAGCGAGTGTTTACATGATGAGTTTGAGTTTTAGTCTCAAGCTCGCGTCTCTATTATTAGCAATATTATTTTTAGAGCCCTTGTTGAAGAGGCTTAACTGTTTGTTGTAAGTGCATGCTCAAGTTTCCTATTTCTATATGTAGGAAAGATCTTCTTAGCTTAGAATTGTAGAAGAGTGTAGAACTGTAAGAGTAGAACATTGTGAATGTTTGAAGGACAGTACAGAGTTGCATCAATCCAGGTTGTTGGATTTGAGTGTACTTGAGAGAGAGATCTTGAGGAATAGAGATCTAGTGAGAGATCTTGTGTGCATCTGAGAGAGGTGTGGAAGAACGAAGTTTCTTCATTGTATTCCTATTGTAAAGAGTTTCAATACAAGTTTTTAGGGTGTTTTCTTGTATATCTTGTTCTGTGCTATTTATCATTCTAGTTACTTATCTATCTGATTTATTTCCACGTTTATTGCTGTCACAATTGTAATCTATTATTGGTTTGATCCCCCAACATCACAATCTACAATTTTTTATAGTGTTTTATTGTTTATAAGCCCAAAATCAAGTGAGAAAATAATATTTTGAAATGATATCTCAAGTTTCTTTTTTTTTTTATCTCATAGAGATCAACATCGATCCCCACAAGATCGATGTTAGTTGATCCACATAGGGACCATTGTTAGTCCATAGGGATTGACATCAATCGATGATATACATGATTAATGTTAGTCTAGGATATTTGATGTTGGTCTCTACCAAATTTTGAAATAAACTGGTGTTAGTTACCTATAGCTTATGAGTTTCTAAAAACAAAAAATATCAAAAATGAAGTTAATACTTGAATTTTAGATACTTTTAAGCATTCATTAGCAAAACTAAAATTTTTATATTAATCTCCTTGGTTATATTGGATCATTGAGGGTCCCATAAGGTGTCCCAACATGTGAACTAGGAATTTTCCATAAAAAGGGAGGTTAGACTTTTGTTAATCTCATAAAACAAATGAAATGAACACACTAATATACTAACACCTATAGCCTAGACACTAGGGAGAGATTAGGTAACACAAACTAAATGAAAACACAAAAAAAAATATAAAATACATATCTCTTTTACCTTCTTTGGGAGCTCCAAATAGCTTTGTTAAATAGATTGCTCATCATGTACATCAATAACTCTTTGAAAATGGAGGTTTCTTGGCTCCTTCTCTCCTTCACACCTTGGCTTGGGATTAATTAGCTTAAGATTTGGACATGGTAACCTTACTTGCATGGAATTTAGGCATTATAACTTTATAATATCCAAGTTTGTTGAAGATATATATGCATAATAACTTTGCACCAAAATAGCTTCTAGTTCAATAGGAAAGAATTTATATTTATATCTTTAGGAATTAGATCTCACCTAAGGTAAGTCAAGCTTGAGTTTAGGCTTGGAATGGCTTCAAACTAAACCTAGCTGAGTTAAAAATAACTCCAGTTGAGTTAATAGTTGTCAAGTAGTTATGAGTTGAAATTATTAGGCATAGATCTCAAATTATATATTTTAGGATATTTTCAAAGAGCTTGACAACTCATAAAGGCAATGATGAAATCCTTAGATATTTTAAATATTTGAATTTATTTTTTTAGATATTCATTAATTTCAAATGGATAATTCAATTAGGCATTTAATCTTGTTTAGCTTGTTAATTGATTTTGATTAGCCTTTTAATTCTTTAAAGATTTAATTAAGTATGCAAGTGTCCCACTTAATAGGTACATAGGCCAAATTTATATTCATGGTGCTAGAAGGTGAGTAGGGATGAATCCCTGAGATATTATTGTTGCATATAATAAAATACCCCAATTAGGGATGTATTAACATGATTATAAGCTTTGATGAATGATACACAAGAAAATTTTGGACATTTAGTGATTTTGAGGCTTAATTTGTAATGGTTGGTAGGAATCAATTTGAAGTCTAGTCAGAAGCTATTTGTGGCTAGTTTTAGGTGTCTATAAAACTATCCTCTATTCATATAAAAGGCAAATGAACACCTATAATAGACTTGAAGTGTGAAGTGAAGCTAGATAAAAAGTTTATCATGTTCTAATCATGGAAGTATACTTAGATACTCTAGGACTCTTTCATTGAAATAAGACATTAAGAGGACCAAAAGAGTAATGAAGCTAGTCTAATTAAGAAGTTTGACACTCAAGATAATTAAGTGCACACATACATACCAACTAAAAGAGCAAAATCTAGTTTCAATCATGAATAGAAGTTGTGCTAGTACATTATTGTATTAAGGGAGAGATTTTGATAACCATTTGAGAATATATAATATAATGAAGAAGATGAAGGTGTCATCCACAATGTCATCATTGGGTATATAAGCTCTCTACAATATAAATCCCATAGATAGGAATGTGTGTAAACCTATGAAGAAGTTAAGGCTCCCATGATTTGGGAGATTCAAGATAATTCAAATGGGATAGATATTATTGAATTAATCATTAACTTGTGGAAGTTATTAAGACTCCAAATTATAGTCAAATCACTAATTGACTCACATAAGAACATGAGATAAGAGGTCAAAAAAAGGCTAATAGGCCTCCAAGAGACTAAGTTGGATGTAACCGATCATTCATGGAGTTCAACTACCTTCAACATATAAATATATTTGTTTTAAAGGATCAAATTTCAAATCCTAACACTCTAATCTCTCAATGATCACTTAAAGATAAGGACAATCCTGACACAAGTAAGATAGAAAGGTCCTAGACAAGATTGTTTTGAAGAATGAGGTTGTAGAGAGTTCTAATGAAGCATTAAACAACCTTTGACATAATTCAAAAGCAAAAAATGATAAATATGAAGAGTTTTCTATCTCAACATTATAGTCTCCATACCAAAATGACTATATATATGCATTATTATATTTAAAATGACAAAAAAATGTATGAGTATATCATGAATGTGGATTTTGAGGGGTTATTAGGGTTCATAAAGAAATGTATAACCTTTGTGACCTTTATATTATGCAATATAAATTGATAAAATGTGGCCTAGAGTCTAATACTTTAGACAACTAAATACACACCTATTGACCAGTTAGAGAGAGTAGACTTCATCTTCAAGTATGCATGGAAAATGTAATGTGTACTTGATTGTAAGAGTATTGAGTGTAAAATGAGACTTAATAACTCTAAATTTTGTATCAAGGTCTGAATAATCATAGTTGAATAGTTGAAAATAACACTTTTCAAAGCCCTAATGTTTAAATTCTCATCCATCATCACTTATAGCCATGTCTTCAATATACATAAGAAATAAGGGGTATGTTTTGAAGATGAGAAGTCTTAGAATAGTTGAAAAAGAGTAAAAATAACAAGAATAAGTTCCCAACACTTTCCTAAGACCATTAAAATACTAAAACATCTTGAAGAGAAGATAAAACTCAATATAACACCTATAGGCCTATATAGGGAGGATGTGAAGGTTGCATGTCCCAGATAGGTTTGAGATGAATTAAAGTCTAGAGTGAAGTATTGAGGAGTTTGAAAGATTCATGGTGAAGACAATCTAGGGTATTTTTCCTTGGAGAAACTCAAAACTCAGTCAAGATACCCCAATTACACCTTCAAGCCTAATAGGAATGTTTAGACCTATTTATGGAAGATTGAAATTTTGTACAAATGGGACTTAGAATTAAATGAAAAAGTGTAATTATAGGTTTATATGGCATAGATAAATATTTCCACAAATTTCAAACATAGATTAATTGGGAAGAAATGAATCAAACAAGGCCTTTAGGGTCAATTTAGCTAGTTTATTCTTAAGCCCTCATGACAATTAATCCAAGTTATATAACCTTTTTGAAGGAAATTAATCATTTAATACCATAAATAGGTATGATATAGGTTATCTTATACCTATTAAAGCTCACTCTAGCCAATGGTGAACATTGTGAAGGATTTAAAGCTTAAGACCATTATCTTTATCTCTCATATAATCTATCTTACTTGAGATGCTAATTTGTAGATCTCAAAACTTATTAGAGAATTTTCATGGTGATAGATGGAAATTGGTAGTGTTATAAAAGTCTCATAGATTCAAAATCTTGGCATTATTTCTTGGAATGGACCCTTGTCCTTTATGAATCATTATTAAGACCTTCGAACACTTTAAACCCTCCTAAACCCCTCATATAACCTGATGGAAGAAATGTATTTTTAATGCCTTAAAATTTAATTTTATGACCTCAAAATTAATTTATTGATCTTATTAAATCTCCTTATCACCCTTTTAGGATCTTGTTTTGCATGTGTGAAGGTACAAGTGTATGGAATAAGCCTAAAAGAATAGTTGTAGGCTTGTTTGTGAGGGTGAAGAGTAAGGAGTGGTTTAAAAATCAAGAGAATATGTATATCAAGAATTGAACAAGGTTATAAAATAATATAAACACCTATTTAGTTCTCATACATAGGTATATGAACCATACAAGTCATCAAGTTGGCCAATAAGGGATTAATTCATCATTTTGTTAACTAAGAAGCCTTATTATAGGCTTGTAAAGCACTCTTTGAGTATTTAATTCATCATTTTGAGATTTAAAAATGTGTTTTATACCTAAAAAGACCAATATCAAGGACATGAATGTGTAATTTATTACCAAAACACTTATATCACCTCTCAAGCATATTTAAGCACCTAGGCTTGCCAATAGCCATTTCTTGGTTTGCCTACCTACACAAGGCCTTAGAACTTGAAATTTGACATGAAACATGGTATTAGTATAGGTAATCAAACAATTTTAGGATATTTCACATGTGGGGGAGGCCTATGGAATAATATCTATGTCTTTTAGGCCTATATGACTAATAAAGACCTAATTAGAGAGAGAAAATGGGATAATAAGTGCGCATCTACTTAGATTTGGGTCACAAAATTTTATATGGATATGTGATAAGATAATGGGTAATAAAATATGTGATTAATAATACATTAAAATTTTTACATTATTTTTTACAAGGAGGTTTACGTTTTTGGAGGGTTATAAGGAATTAGGAGAAAATACAAGGTTTTGGTGAAAAATTATGTCTTTTAGAGGGTTTTATGGATTAAAGTGACTTTTTTCAAGTTTAATATGATGGATAGAGGCCATACATGGAGGAAATTTGTTTTCTTTAAGGTAAACTCAAATTTTCACCTTTTACACCATATTGGAGAGGGAAGATTTCAAGTGGTCAAATCACTAAAGCATTACATAGGGATCTTAAAAAGATTTTTCAAAGACACCACTTGTTTTACACACCAAATATGGAGTAGGAAAAAGTTAGAGGTTAGTTGGAAGGATGTGTCAAAGGTTGAAAAGGTCTCTAGCAGTCCTAATAAGACCTTGTTTCCTTCCTATGCCAAACAAGGTTAAAAAGGTAAAAGGGACTTCAATAGCTTCTAAAATCCATAACCAAGTGTAAATATATCATAAATGAAAATATTTAAGGATTAAAATGAGTATTTGAATAAGACTTGAAGACCTATTTTCAAGGATTTGATTAATTTACCAAGGAAGACATGCAACCAAGAATATAAGGTATGCAAGCAAAGATATAGGAAATGGTATGGGTAAAAGTCCAAAAATGAATGATATTTTTGTATCACACATTTTTAAGTAATAATAAATTGTATTTCATTCACTTTTAATTTGTTGTATGAAGTGTATGTTTTTCTCCATTGATATAACCTAGTGAATCAATAGTTTTACTATGTTATTTTTTTTTGTTTTTATACCTTCTTACAACATATGTTAGCTTATAAAAGTAATATTAAGTGTCTATAATCAATCTCAATCCAAATTTAGAAGTGAATTCATCAAATATTCAATCCTTCTTTACTATGATTATTTTAAAGGAGTTTGTGTGAAACACTGTTGTAGGAATCATAGGCCTAAAGTGAAGTGAATGTGTGTAGAATACTTTAATTCTCTAAGAGTTTCAATTTAAAGCATAAGTGGTAAAAATAATTGGTGCACCACCTTATTTTCAAGTTTTCATGTCTATTTTAGTTCAAGTACCATCCCTTCACCCTTTCCCCTAGTTAATAAAAATTAGTAGTTAGTAGGATTAGAATCAAGTTAAGTTAGTACATAAAGGTAATCAACCCTCTATTTATATATTATCTCCAAATAAAATCCAACCACACTTTGGAGTTATTCCATTATTTTAATAGGAGTGGGAAGAATCACACCTTCTCATAAGGGTTGCTTTCCTGATTGACTATAGTTTTTGGCATGCCCAGTGGGACCCATATTCCTTGGCATAGCTTAAGTTTGAATTTGGAGAAATACCTTTGCAATAGTATAAGACACTAATCATATTTGGACCAAAATTTTCTTTAAGGTGATAGGATTATTGGTAGTATGACAACACAAGTTTCATGCCAAAGGTTACTACAAGATCTTCAAGCAAAAGTATTCCTCTTGAATTTTTTGAGTTGCCTTCTCATTATTATAAAAGAAAAAGATTCATAAGAACAAAACTTTATCCTATGAAATTTTTTCAATCTCTTATTCAATCCATTATACAAGATAATTCATTCCCTGCTATTAAAATAGTTTTTCCTAGGAACCAGATGTTTGTCTCTTTAAATAGAGAAAATCCACTAAATCTTGCTTAGTATGATGATATACCAATTTTAGATCTTAAGTGTATACCTTATTTTTTAGGAAAAGAACAAAATACACCTATTGATCACATTAAATATGTATCCAACCTTTATTATATCCATAATTTTATCCAAGAGAACATTGTTATCCATCTACTTGCTACATCCTTTAAAGGAAAAGGATTGCATTTATATAAAAATCTTCCTCTAAAATCCATTGCTTCCTAAGATGACTTAGGTGCAGCCTTATGTAGATAGTTTGAGGATAAATCTAATCACTTATCCCTATTTGAGAAACTCATAACCATTAATAGGGCTTCCCATGAGTTCACGATTGATTTTAATCTTAGGTTTCAAAAGACATGGACTAGGATACCTCTTATGGTTAGGCCATTTATAGAGTATGAATTTTTGTATTTATTAAGATCTTTAAATTAAAATATCAGTGTCATGATCTAATCTATGGGAGGAACTATGCTTCCAAATGCATATGAAGTGGCTGTTCTAGCATAAAATTGTTTGATTTAGGCTAGAAAGTTGGCACCTAGACCTATTATGCCTACATTTCTAGATACTCATTTAATTCCATCCCCTCAAGCTCCTACAATGGATCTAAATATATCCCCTAAAGCATGCATTATAACCCCTCTTATGCAATCAATTGAGATTGGAGAATTCAAAGGAGTGTTGAAATCCTTTGGGAATGAAATTGATAATCTAAAAAGGAAATAATACCAAGATAATAGGCCTTACCAAGCACCTAATCAACCTACTTATCATCCTTTTAGATGTAATAAACCTACCTATTAGCCTTTTAGAGAGTTAAGACCTTCATATCAAGCTCAAGGAGTTATCACAAAATCCAAGCCTTATGTTTCAATTGATTGAAATGATCCTTCTTTATCTAAATCAATTTTACCTATACCAACACAAAAAAAAATGATTATAGATTTAGGTTGGCATCCATCTAATCCAAATGATATGTAGAATCAAACTTTGGTATCTCGAACTATGATGGTTCCTCAAATGACCCAAGAAGAGGATTCTCTTCAAAAAGTTCAACAAAGTGAGGTTATAAAATAAAAAGAAAAAGATAATCATGGACAAGGGAAGCTTGATTCATCCTTTATAAACTAGGAAATTAATGACCATGTAGATTTTAATTAGGTTAGTGACTCTAGTAGTTCATATCATGTGGTTACAACGATCACTAGAGATAATAAAAAATACATTGATGAGAATAAATAGGTGGGGCATACTCCAAAAAATCATATTATTATTCCTAAGGGTGTTAATAATTAGGCTTCTATCCAAACACCTTATAAAAAATAGAATATGGAGGTTGGCTAAACTCACCAAGTATCTCAAGTGTAAGATCATCTAGTTGCTCCAAGAGTGTATCCAAAGATGAGTAGAAATACATTCAATATTTTTTATCACATGGAGAATTATAATATCATCATGATTATTTGGTATTATTTATCAATCCTGAGGAAAAAATACATGCTTATTTAGGAGCTTTCAACTAACAAGTTGTCTTCAAAACTAGCTGAGAAGGAGAGTGTAGTTTTGGCTAATTTAGATTAGACTATGAAACAAGTAAAATAGGTAAATAATGAGGGAAAATTGAATAAATATTAGGTAAAAATAAATATTACACCTCCATTTTATCTCTGTTTAATATTTTTTAACACTTTAGTCCATAATTGTATGGTTGACAATGGAGCTAGTAGTATGATTAAGCTTAAGAAGATTTTAGTTAAGGTGGGTTTGGTGTATGAACCAAAAAAAAAGGTGTATTTTAGATTCATGGATAAAAAAAAGTCTATTGGAATGATCAAGAACATAAAATTAACATTACATTCTTTCCCAAATGTAACTATTCAGTAGGATGTAGTGGTGGTGGACTTGCCTCCATATTTTTCCATGTGCTTGTCTCAAAATTTCACATCAAAGATTGGTGGTTATTTATCAACTAATTGGTATTATATAATGTTAAAAAAAAAAAATAGGACCAAGGTCACCATTCACTTTTAACCTATTATACATTTTCATTTGGAACCTTACATCTCAAGTGTTGTGAATACCAATCGTGTCATCTTGGATGAGGTGGAACAAGCTAGTGAATTAGAATATAACTCACATCTTGAAGGAGTTATTGATATTTTTATTGATGAATGAGATTATAACTTAAATTAACATGATCCTTTCAAAATGATAGAATAGGATACACTTGGTATCTATTGTCTTCATGAAAATAATGCACAAATTTTAGTTATAGTCAAGGAAGATGAGTCAAAAGATGGTCTTTGATAGATTTACTTTGATGGTTCAGGGAACAAGCATGGTACTGGGGATGGAATTATGATCATATCATCTACTAAACAAAGTTATTTTTATATTAAGTTTTAGTTTGGATATTATAATAATGTATAAAAGTATGAGGCTTTAGTACATGGTTTACAATGGTCTAGGAATATGGGAATTATCCTCTTAAAAGCTTTTTGTGATAGTGAAATTATGGTTCACAAAGTGAGAGGACTAAATTTATACAAAAATTATTTTATAAGGTCTTAAAAATATATAATTTGGGATCTCCTTTATAATTTTGATGTTTTTGATAATCAATCAGTGTTAAGAGAAAGCAACAAACAAGCAGATAGGTTGGTTGTCATAGGAGATCAGTTCAATATTCCAACTGATATAAGGAATGAGAAAAATTAGTCATAAATCAATATTGTGGTGAGGCCTTTTATTCCTTAAATTCATGAGAAATGTAAAGTTTTTGAAGATGACAACCAAAATATTTGTTTCTTGCAAGAGGACGCTAAATTATCTTCCAAAAATTAGTCAAAGCTCTTACAACAGTATGGAAATAAGATTGTCCAACAAGCTTCCCAAAGGTCTGGTCACTCTTGAAATCATATTCGATATAGATGATGAGGTGATAAGAGATAATTACTAATTATATACCAAGGAGTAAAATTATGCTAACATTTAGATAATAACTAAAAAGGCTCTCAAACTAGGTAAAATATTTTATCCATCTCAAAATGAGTTATTTATTAATTTATGTAGAGAATTTTATAATTTCTTTGCATGGAAATATAGTTATTTGAATGGATTTGTATCAATTTTAGATCAACACATAATTAAGATAGAGGATGATACAAAACTAGTAATATAAAATCAAATATCAATCAATCCAAAACTTGAGCCTTTGATGAGAACTAAACTTCATAAGTTAATTGAGTCAACCATCATTTTACCCATCAAGCATTTTACTTGGGTGGCAAACCTTGTTCCAGTGAGGAAGAAAACTAGGGAAATCAGACTTTGTGTGGATTTATATGTATTAAAAAATGCCTCTTTCAAAGATAATTATCCATTTCCATAAATGGAATAAATATTGTAGATATAAGTTGGTTTGAAAAGATTCTCACTATTGGATGGTTATAGTGGATATAAATAGATACTTGTCAAAGAAAAAAGATCAATTTAAGACAACTTTTACTACCAAGTGGGGGAATTTTACCTATAGTAAAATTTAATTAAATTTATCCAATGTTGGATCAACATTCCAAAGAATCATTGATATGGAATTTCAATGTCTAATCAACAAGTTTGTTTGTGTATACTTGGATGACATTACTATATTTTCAAAGAATGCAAGTGAGCATGTGCTCCATCTCAAAGAAGTGTTTGAGAGATGTATATAATTTGGGGTTTCACTTAAACCCAATAAGTGTGTATTTTTAATACATGATGGTAATATTCTTAGACATGTGGTTTCCAAACTTGGTTTGAGCATTGATTCTAAAAGGATAGACTCCATTCTTGCAATATCTTTGGCTAAGCATAAGAAGGCATTACAAAGTTTTCTTAGAAAAATAATTTTTATAAGGAGATACATATCTAATTTTACACCTTTGTCAAATACACTTACAACCATTATTAATAAAAATCATAACTTTAGTTGGACCAAGGAGGTAATGAAGAGTTTTGAAGAAATCAAACAAGTAATAACTAGTGCTCCTACCCTCATTAATCCTAATTTTTCACACAATTTTATCTTGTATGCATATGCTAATGTAGACATAATTTTAGATATATTCATGCAACAAAATAAATAATCCTTGGAGTAGCCCATATCATTTTTTATTAAAGGCTTGGAATAATGATATAAAATACACCTATGTAGAGAAGCATGTACTTTTAATAATCAGATGGCTTAACAAGTTTAGACACTTGCTATCTAAAAAATGGTTTATCATCTTAGTACCAAGTAGTTCTTTTTGAATAATGACATAAGTGACAAGATGGAAGGTTGGATAAAAAGAGTGGTGAAGTATTATGTTGAGATAAAGGTGATTAAACTGATTAGAGGAAAAGGGTTGTGTGAACACCTAACCCAAGACTTGTAAGAGAACAAAGAGATAATTCTAGTACTAAATGATCAAAAAAAATTAGTTGATCATACATCATCATCAATATGGTTAAAATAAATATTAAGGTAAATCCAATATGATTTTTATCCTACCAACTTAATTTCATGAAGGAGAAGGTATTTAATATTACAGTCCATTCCTTTTCTCCTTGTTGATGGACTACTTTTCAAGAAGGACATCAATGGAATGTTATTGAGGTGCATAGATCAAAGACAAGTAGAAATATTTCTCAAGGAATCTCATCATGGAAAATGTATATGCCACTTATTAGAGTGGATAATATACCTTATGGTCATGAGGGGTGGGTAGTATTAGCTAAATAGTTTTAGAGATTGACATGATTGGGTGAGGAAATGTAAGAAATGTGCCATGTTTATAAGAAAAGAAAGACTTGTTGCCTTACCTCTTCAACTAGTTTTAGTGGATCAACCCTTTGTATAATGGGGTTTGGAATTCAATTTTCTTATTAATCCACCTTCAATCTTGGGTCATAAGTGGATCATTACTACCATGAATTACTTCACAAGATTGAAAGAAATAGTGGATTTAAATGATGAAAACAAATCTAGTGTGTTAGATTTTTATGAAGGTTTTATTAAAAGGTTTATAATTAATTCCACCATAAATTTTAGATAATGTCATGGAATTTGTGGGATTTAGGAGTAGTCAATGTGATATTCAATATGGTGTATACCTCAAAACTTCATAAAATTATTACCCAGAAGGCAATGTCCTTGCTGAGTCTTAAAACAAGAACATGTTGAAGATCATAAGAAGAACAATTGAATATAATCAAAGGACATGAAATTTGAATATTAAGATAACTATATGAGATGATAAAATCACCTATAAAAGACTTATAGCCAATTCACCATACAAGATGGTCTATGGAAGAGAGGAAGGTTACCAATTTCACTTGAGCTTCCTACTTTGGAATTAATGCATTAACTAGAGTTGTTGGAGAATGAAACTATGGAGGTGAGGTATTTTGATCTTATAGAGATGGAATAATTCATACATCAGTCCATATTAGCCATATAAATTAATCAATCACAAGTGAAGAGAATCTTTAATATAGGAGCATCTTCAAGGAGTTTTAAGGAAGAAGACTTGGTTCTCAAGTGGGATGAGGATAGAGCTAAACCAGGAAAGCAAACCAAGTTTTAACCACTTTGGTGTGGCTCTTACATAATCTCCATATATAATTCCCATAATGTTTTCAAACTTTCCAAGATAGATGATGAAGAGCTTCTAATCACATTCAATGGGATACATCTAAAACATTATTGTTAAGAGATAAGTTATTTTGTACATAGTTTGTTTTGTTTTATTCCAAGTGTTGTCCTAGAAAATTAGTTTTCTTATGTTTTTATTTATTGAGTGATTATCTAGAACATGTGTCTTGTTAGTTAGTTTCCCTTATTTTTTGTGTTTTCATTCTTTTTTTTGGAGGAAAAATAATTGTATTAATTTTGAATCAAAAGTTGAAGTCATTGGTAAAAGTATATTTATGTTCATTTTGTATTATAATATATAACTCATGAGTCCAAAAGATATGTCAATTTAATATTTCATAATCATAATAGGTATGCTTCCCAACCAATTTGACAGATTTGACCTCATAGGTCAAATTATCACCCCTATAATTTGAAACTTTGATTGTAATTATCATTTACCATAGAAGGTTTTTTAAGGTAATGAAAGTAAATCATCAAATAAATTTTTTAATACATAATGATACATTTTTTAATACATTTTTATGCCTTATGAACACTTTTTACAACATTTACATCAGGTTCCTTAAGTAATTATGGCATTTTTAGTGCTAAAAGAGGCTATTTTGAGGATTTCATATAAGTTTCCATAATATATTTGACTTTAAAGTACCTTAAGGACCTAATTTACCCTCATAAATTTTAAATAAGTGGTTTTTAATAGGTTTCAAGTGTTAAAATTAAGAAAACCTTCTTTTTCCCTTATCGACTTTTTTGGCAGCTCATTAAAGGTTATCAATTTTTACTTGGTATGGCCAAGAGAGAGAAGGTCACCAAAAAAATATTGGGAAATGATAGGGAACTTAAATAAATTATTATTATTATTATTATTATTATTATTATTATTATTATTATTATTTAATATTCATCCCCCCATATTTATGAACAATTGATAATAGTATAAGGGGGTCACTATGGCTTATTCATCCATACAGGGTCTAGGTTTTCTTTTAGCTCTTCACATTAGAAATTGATGAATAAAAATGGTCATGTTAAGGTGATTTTTGGGTAAAATGGGACTTATTAAGATGTTTATTTATCAATTTAATCCTTAAAATAAGGTTCTTATGTCATAAAACTGATCTCTTATGGTGTTCTTGTGAATGGTCTACTTAAGTAGATAGGAGGCAGGTTTTGGGTTATCAAGTGAATGTTTACACATTAAAGGGTTAGGAAATTAATATATTAGTAATTATACACATATTAATTTCAAACAAAAAGTTCATGTGCTTCCATTTTGAAAAGAGTCTTCCTATAGATGGTTTAAGCAAGCACAACATGGCAATGTGTAGTTGCAGTCAATGAGCTTCTAATGTGTAAGAGTATCTCAGTGAGATAAAAATAATATTATAAGATGATTAATGAAGATATAAATTTTATTCATCTTAATTTGGAATTTCATATGATGTATTAGAGACCATTACCACTTAAGACTCAAGAGATCACTCACAGGCTTGATTGCTTAAGATTTCTCCCTTGGACTCTAATGAACAAGGTAGAGGTCAATATGGAAAATTACATCAGCATAACAATAATGAGGAAAATGAAATAAATGTGAAAGGACATGAAGTAGTCTAATAATTATCTATAGATATTAAAGTTTCTAATGACACTTATGAGATTGAAATACCCAATTAAGCCTAATATGCCTAAATATCCTATTCAGGCCTATGTATCATGACCTAAAAAAGGCTTATGAATGTGTGTGCACAAAGAAAACATCAATTCAGATTCCCTCAATCATATAAGAAGGTCAATTAAACATAATAAATTATAATAAATTTCCAAATAAGGATTCATGGAGGTTATAGTAGGTGAGATGAATATGATGTCAAAAGACACCTACAACAGTCACAGAGGTTGTAACAAAAGTTTGAAGAAACATTGTCCAATTGCAAGAGTTTCAACTTGGTGTGTTAGAGAATGAAGTGATGGAATGTAAACCTCCTATTATATCATGAATAAGTTTATAAGGATTCAAATCTATTATAATATCACTATAATTACCATACTTTAGAGAAATTAAGGTTTTTTAGCATGTTTTAAGGTAATGGTAACAATCACTCTTTTAGTCCCATGTTTAAATTCATTTCATGATTAAGTTATTAATTCTTATATATTTCAAGGTGATATAAGATAAGGGTATTAATTAAAAAAATTCATTTGAACCTACCATGCATCTATCCTTTGTCAATATAAAGGGCAAAAAGACACCTAAAATAGACTTGAAGTGTGAATTAAAACTAGATAAAGAGAGTAACATGTTCCAATCATGGAAGTAAACTTGGAGATACTAAGAATAATGCATTGAAACAAGACTTTAAGAGGACTAAGAGAGTAATGAATCTGGTGTACTTAAGAAGACACTAAATATAATTAAGTATACACCTATAGACCAGTTAAAAGAGTAGAAACCAGTTTCAATCATGAATGGAAGTTATGATGGTACATGATTGTATTGAGGGAGAGATTTTGATAACCCTTTGAGAATATATAATACTATGAAACAGATGAATGTGTCATCCACAATGTCATCATTGGTTATATAATCTCTTTAGGTCTTAAATCCCAAACACAGGCTTGTGTGTAAACTATGAAGAAGTCATGACTCTAATGATTTGGGAGATGAAAGATCATTAAAAGGTAAATAGGTTATAAATACTAAGACAAATAAAAGGTAAATAGGTTATAAATACTAAGACAAATATTATTGAATTAATCCTTAACTTTTGGAATATCTTAAGACTCCAAATTGTAGTCAAATCACCAATTGACACACAAGAAGAACATATGATAAAAGGTCAAAAAAAGGCTAATAAACATCCATAGGACTAAGTTAGATGTGATTTATCCTTCATAAAGTTTTACTAACTTTAACATATCAATATATTTATTTTAGAGGATGAAAATTTAAATCCTAACACTCCAATCTCTCAATGATCACCTACATCCAAGGGTAATATTAGAACAAGTAAGATAGAAAGGTCTTAGACATGATTTGTTACAAGAATGAGGTTTTAGAGAGTTCTAGTGAAGTATGAGACATCATTTGACATCATTAAAAATCACCAAAGTATCGATATGAAGAGGTTCCTATCTCAACCTTGCATTTACCATACTTAAATGACTATTCTATTTGAAAGGAGAAAATATGTATGCTTATATTTTTAAAGAGGATTTTGAGTAGTTGGTAGGGTTCATATAGCAGTTTATGACCTCTAAGACCTTGAAGCTATGAAATAACATTTGAGAAAATTTGGCCTATCAAGATAGCCAAACACACACATATTAACTAGCTAGAGAGAGAGAGAGAGAGAGAGAGAGAGAGAGAGAGAGAGAGAGAGAGAGAGAGAGAGAGAGAGAGAGAGAGAGAGAGAGAGAGAGAGAGAGAGAGAGATAAGTCATCTTTAAATATGCATATAAATGTAGTGTTTACATTATTTTAAGAGGATTGAGTGTAAAATATACTTAATGAGTCTTAATTTTGTATCAAGGTCTCAATGACCATAGTTGAATAGTTGAAGAAGATCAATTTTCAAGTTCTAATGTTTAAATTCTCATCCATCATCACCTATAGCTATGTATTCAATATACATAAGAGAAAAGGGGTATGTTTTGAATATGCTAAGTATTGGAAGAGTTGGTAGAGATTAAAAATAACACAAAAAATTTCCCAACACTTGCCTAAGACCATTCAAATACCAAAACATCTTAAAGAGAAGATAAAACTCAAACTAACACTTACAAGCTTGTGTAGGAAAGATGTGTAGGTTGCTGTCTAAGATAGGTTTTAGATGAATTGAAGTCTAGAGTGAAGTATTGAGGAGTTTTCAAGAGTCATGGTGAATATAATCTAGGGTCTTTGTCCTTGGAGAAACTCAAAACTCAGTCAAGATACCCCAATTACATCTTCAAGCTTAATAGGAATGTTCAAACCTATTTATGGAAGATTGACATTTTATAAAATGGGATTTGGAATTGAAAGAAAAAGTGTCATGAGAGGTTTATAAGGCATAGATATACACTTCCATAAATTTCAAACCTAGAGTAATTGGGAGGAAATTAATCAAATAGGGCCTTTAAGACCAATTTAGCTAGTTTTTTAATTAAGCCCCCATGATAAATAACCAAGTTGTAGAACCTTTTTGAGGGAAATTAGTCATTGAATAAAATTTAGAGGAATGATATAGGTTGTATCAAACTTATTAAATGTCACTCCAACTAATGGTGAATTTTTTGAAGGTTTTAAAGCCTAAGACCATTCTCTCAGTCTCTCACATAGTCCATCCTACTTGAGAAGCTAATTTATAGAGCTCAAAGCTTCTTAGAGAATTTTAATGGTTCTATATGGACATTGGAGGTGTTAGAGAGGTCCCCTAGCTTCCATATCCTAGCATTGGTTCTTATAATAGACCCATGTCTTTTTATGAATCATTGTTAAGACCTCAAACTTTAAACCCTCTTAAATCCCTCATACCAACCCAATAGAGGAAAAGTGATTATTAATGCCTTTGAATTCAATTTTATGACCTAAAAACTACTTTATTGATCTTATTAACTCTCCTTATCACCCTCTCAGGCCCTTTTTTGGCATGTGTGAAGGTACAAGGGCACATAATAGGCCTAAAATCATAGCTATAAGCTTGTTTATGGAGGCAAAGAGTAATGAGTGGTTTATAAATCAAGAGAATAGGTATAAAAAGACTTTACCAACATTATATTATCATATAAACACCTATTAAATTCTCATATAAAGGTATATGAACCATCTAAGTCATCAAGTTGGCCAAGAAGGGAGAAATGCATCATTTTGTTAACTAAAAATCCCTATTATAGGCCTATAAAACACTCTTTGAGCACTTTATTAAACATGATAAGTTTTAACAAGGTTTTTGAGACCTCAAAAAACCATTATAGAGAATTTGAACCTAGAATTTCTAACCAAAAAAATTTAATCACCTCTCAAGCCTGCTCAAGCTCTTAGGGTTGCCAATAGCCATTTCTTGGTTTGTCCACCTAGATAAGGTCTCAAAAATTTAAATTTGACATGGAGCATGTTATTATGCTAAGTAAATTGAATCAAACATTTTTAGGAGGTTTCACATGTGTGGGGAGGCCTTTGGAGTATGATATCTATCTTCTAGGCCTAGAGGCCTAAAGGAAACCTAATTAGAGAGAAAAATGGATTGATAAGTGCAGTTAAACTCAAAATTGGGTCACAAAATTTTACATGGAGATGTAAGGGGATATTGGGTCCTCAAATAATTATTTAATTATCCATTTAAATGTGTAAATTTTTATGTACAATAATGTTTAACTGTTTAGAGGGCTATAAGGAATTGAGAGAAAATGCAAGGTTTTGGTGTAAAATTAGGTATTTTGGAGTGTTTGATGGATTTAACTGACTTGTTTTAGGTTTTATATGATGGAGAGAGGATATACATAGAGTAAAGTTATTTTATTGAAGGAAAACACAAATTTTCACCTTCTATGCCATATTAGTGAGGGAAGATTTAAAGTGGTCAAATCATTAAAGCATTACATAAGGCTCTTAACAAGTTTTGTCAAATGCATCACTTGTCTTATACATAAAATATGGATTAGGAAAAAGTCATAGGTTATTTGGAATGAGGTATCAAAGGTTGAAAGGTCTCTAATAGTCTTAACAATACCTTCTTTCCCTCCTATGCCAAACAAAGTTGAAAAGTCCAAAGGAACTTTAAGAGCTTATAACAACCACAAAAAAGTGAAAAGACATCATAAATGAAAATATTGAAGGAGTAAAATGAGGGTTTTAATAATACTTGAAGAATTATTTTCAAGTATGTGACTTCTTCACCAAATAACATGTAATTAAGAATCTAGGTTATGCAAGTAAAGATATAGGAAATGGCATGGATCAAAGTCAAAAAATAAATGGTCAATACTTCTTAAAGTTTTCAAGATAAATACACCTCTACCCCTATGCCAATTTTAAGGAGGTAAGAATGAGAAAAAGGAGGAATTAGTATATAAGAGTTTAAAAGGGCGATGATAAGTGAGTCATCCTTATTTTGGGGCTATCTTATCTCCACTCACCTCTATCTCTTCTATACTGTATAATTATTTCCCAAAGGAAATTATCACATAATTTTTTGGATATACTAAGAGGCTTCCAAATTTTTGTATCACACATTTTGAATTAATAATAATTGGTTTTCCTTCATTTACAAGTTATGTGAAGTGTATGTTTCATATCCATTGATATAACCTAGTGGATCAATAGTTTTCCTATGTTATTATATGGTTTTTGTACTTATTATAGCATATGTGAGATTACACAGATCATGTTAAGTGGTTATAATCAATCTCAATCCAAATTTGGATGTGAATTCATCAAATATTTATTCCTTTTTTACTAAGACTATGTATTGTAAAGGCCTTTATGTGAAACATTGTTATGAGAGTCATAAACCTGAAGTGAAGTGAATGTGTGTATTCTACATTACTTTTTTAAGAGTGATAATTTCAAGAATAAGTGGTAACAATAATTGGTTCATCATATTATTTTCAAGTTTTCATGTCCATCCTTTCCCTTAGTTATGAAATATTAGTAGTTAGTAGGATTATAATCAAGTTAAGTGAGTACATCAAAGGAAAAAACCCTCTATATGGAGATTCTCTCCAACTCAAAATCACCCATAGTTTAGAGGGATTCAATTGTTTTAGTAGGAGTGGAAATAATCAAACCTCCTCATAAGGGTTGCACTCCTAATTATCAATATTAGGATAATAAAGGGGTAAAAGAGTGGGGGTCACCTTACTTGAGTCATATTCCCATTGAGAATAAATGTTTAGGGGATCTATTAACTAACATTGATAATTTAGATGAAGAGATGAAAATTCTAATAATGATCCTAATTTATTTATTATCACATTTTTTAGGTTTTTATCAAAAAATTGCCATGATACTCTATCATAATCCTTATTTAGGTAAAGTTTGAGAAACATTCCCACTCTTTGACAGTGTTAAATGGAATGAATATTTTCAACGGCTAGGATAATCCCATTGGTAATCCACCTTATAGACATAAAAGATCCCTATTTCATTGAAATAATTCTAGGTAGAAGAGGTTGTAGTATAAGGACCAATGTTTTTGAAAAAAAGAATTATAGACTGTGATACAGGCTTGTCAACATGAAGTCTTTCAACTAATTGGATCCCAATTTATGGGGTAGAAGAATAATAAATGTGTTTTTGAGCTCATTGAGAATATTTTTAGGTCTATATAACCTTGTCACCACTTCCACAACCTTATTTTCAATAATTTCCTAAAATTTTTGGAAGAAAATAGGGGAAAAATCATCAAGACTTGGCACTTTTTATCCCTCCATAGAGAAAATAACAAACTTAACTTCTAGTGTTGGCTATCTAATAATATATGTATTATTCGTAGGGTTGATCACTTTATGAAATAGCTCAAGGAACTCTTTTTGAATGTCTTGGATGGAAAATGAAAGGATAGAAGTAAGTCTCTCAAAAATGGAAATAATCTTATGTTTCACTTCCATCTCTATCTCAAATTTATTGACATCTTTCATAAAATTACATTTATCCTGATAGCACTTCTATTCTTTTTGGTTGATAGGTGAAATAACTTAGTATTTTTATCCCCTTATTTTATCCAATTTTTTTTTTGAATTATATATCTAATAGGTTTCTTCCCTTGATTCTAGAGAATGGAAGTGGCAAAGGATATCCTTATCTTTTTGAATAATTTATTAATTTAGTCCATTAGACTACATATCCTTCCCAAGTTTTATAGATTATCCTCTATGTTCTTATTATGTTCAATTTTTTTCCAAACACATCCTTGTTCTAAATTCTTTATTTATGTTTACATTCATGCTAAAATAAACATATCAGACCCATCTACCTCTTCCATCCACCAATATTTCATCAATTAAACAAGAACCAAATGTTTTAACCACATATTATTATAATGAAAAGGAATATTATTAATCATGTCAACTTTTTCCTCACTGAGCACCATTGGGTTATGGTTTGAACCCACTCTTTAAAGAGTGGTCACCCTAAATAGTTGTTCAAATCCTAGTTCAAATAAATAAATATACCAATCTTTACTTGTGTATTACTATCTTTAATTCTCCTATTAGTCCATGTGAAATTATCACTACAAAGGTCTACATCAACCAAGCCATTGGTGGAAATAAAGTGTTTGAGATATGACATGATGTCATTATAATCCGAAATTTCCCCTTTCTTCTCTAAGGGAGAAAGGGTAGTATTTAAGTCCCCATCCAACATTCATTTCAATTATTACTAGTCAATATAAAAAATTTGGTCTCATCACAGATAAAATTCCTACCAGTTCTAGAGTTATGCGCATGAGAGTTGGAGATTTTGTTAAAAAATAGGATATCCATATGGTTGGGATTTAGAAACAAAATTTACCCAAAAAAATATTTAGGTTTCAAAATCATATGAAGACTTTATAAATCACCCATCATGAGAACTTTAGTACAAGCATAACCTTTCCAAATACTATCTCTAGATATATCCATGTTAACTTCATATAGATTAGTCTCTTGTAAAATTAAAATGTTCAGCCTATGATTCAATCTTACTTTCCTAACAATTATTTGTTTATTGGGATTGTTAATAACTCTAAAATTATAATAAATGACTTTCATTTTTTAATATTTTGGAAAATCTTACATGTTTACAAGGTCTTATGGGTTCCTTTATCCACCTCCTTATACATTTCCTATTCTTTAATTTTTTCCCTACAAGTCTTCCTTTGGATTTGGGCACCTCTCCCACTTCCACATTATTATTACCAATACTCAAATTTCTAACATGAATCCATTGATATTATTATAGGTAACCCATCTCATTCTCCTTAAGCTTGGATGTTGAACTTTGATTGACTTTAGAAGCTCTAGGATTTTAGGTGTGCACTTCACAAGTGTAGAAACATCCTACTTTAGTTCTTAACTCATAGATGAAATTTACACTTTCATGTCTAAGGAGATAGGTATGATATTGAATGGAGATAATATTTCATTTTTTGAGGACCCTTCTTTCCTGAATAAAGGAATGAGTCCACCAAAATTAGAGTCAACAAAGCCCCTTCGTAAAAAATAGGGGATTTGTTGGATTATCTAGTGATGCCTTTTGAACAGTCTTATTAACTTCAAGGTTAAATCCTTCATTATGATAATTATAGATAGAAATATTTTCCTCTATATCAACCACTTATATTTGGATATAGTCCCCTTACTTTCCTCAAGAAGCACTTTAGAAGGATTTAAGAACTCTAGTTTTGCATCCTCATTTTTACTTAGATTCTTCACTTTGTTTTCTTTGATACTAAATATTTTTTCATTTAAAAGGTCTTAAAATGATATATCAAATTGAGGCTCTAAACTTCCCTTATTTTCATTCAATACTAGATCTTATACTCTCCTCTAATGAGGTGTGGTAGCTAGTTTAGGGACTTTGATACTTGGACAATCTTTAGCTACATGACCCAACACATTGATTTTTTTTAGATTTCATATTATTTTTCATAATCAATGTCTTGCATCCACCTTCCATATTTATACTTAAAAATAATTGATCTTAGGATAGGATTATCAATTTGGACATAGGCACTAAATTGATCTACAACTATCCTCCTCTTGGATTTGGTCACTAGGTTCAAGGCTTTAGTTGTCTAATAACCTTTTTGATCCATATTATAATCTCCTCCTACCAAAATTCTAGCAGGAGATATAGGAAAGATATGCAAAGTATATCTTCCTCTATAGAGTCATTATTAATATTAAAGTCTAATTTACACTTTTTAAGAAAAAGGTAGTATATTATCATAAACCATAGCCACTCTAATAAGGTTCTGATATAATCTTCAAGATTAGAAAATTAGATGAGGAAAAACATTTTATCTATTTCTAAATCCTCTAGTTGTCCTTTTATCTTCCACTTACAATTATTCCATTATTTAAAAGAATAAAAATTATTTTTAAAGCCATTGAACCTAGATAATAAGGATTTTTCAAGATTAACATTAGCCTTTTCCATGTATAGATTAGGAATATTGAGAAAACCCTCACTTTCCAGTATAGTGGGGTCTAAGGGAAACTCATTATTCACAAAGCTCTCATGTCATTTAACTAGTAGTATTTTAACCCATGTGTCATTACTAGGATAAGAGACAACCTTAGAATATCTAAAATGTGAAATTTTTATATTTATTTATTTAACATGAGGGCAAACTCTAACAAGATCATTTAGATGAACTTTTTTACTAACAACATAGATCTGGGTCCTACCCTTTTTTGTCTCTATTTTTTGTAGGATCTCATATTTTGTTAACTTTTACTCTTATTTAAATTCATCTTGAAACTCCTTTCAATACAACTAATAATCATTCATTTATTGATTCAAATCATCTTCATATTTTTCACCATTTTTCAAAATGCTTTACCTAAACACAACCATCAATATTGCTACTATTTTTAGATGAGGGTAAGAAGTTAGGTTTTGAAAGGACTCTAAGCTTAGAAAAAAAGGATAGAAAGATAAAATAATTAAGATCACATGAAATGCATCTTCTAGCAACACATGGAATACCACATGAAAAAATAAACAACAAACTACCCAAAACACCACACATTAAACAAACACTACATCCATCAAAGAACCATTAATCAGTCATCTTAAAAGCCTCCTAATTTTCACTAAAATCTTGTTAATATTTAAAATATATTACAATATTAAGAAACACCGATGGTTTCCCTCTAAGAACATGAAACTAACCATATCCTTGATTTTTGGTGTTCTTAGCCACTTTATCACTAGGATACATTTTTTTTCTTAGAATTGGTTTTATTGTAGAATACCAAATTCCATTCATTATTTTATACTCCATAAATAGTGGTGGCCTTGACCTCCTTGTTCACCATATCACTTGAAACATTTTCTTGATGCTTGGATATATCCATGGATGCTAAAATTCTCATATTTCTTACCTTTGTGTCATAAGACATGGCTTGATTTGTGGCCTAAAGCTAAATATTCCTAGTGTCTATCTTTTCATCTTCTCTTTGTTTTTGATATTGGTCATTACCTATAAAAACTTTGAACTCTCTATGCTCCAACTCTTTTTGATCTTCCTATTTCTCCATCAGTGGTGCCTTGATGGAACCATCCTTATCCACATGAAGGATCTAATTATAGTCCACAAAACCAAGAGAATTTCCATTATCTAACCCTTTCAACACTTTCTCCTCCAAATTCTTTATTACCTCATCGTGGTTTGTGTGTTCCTTTGAATAGATTAAAGAGGAAGGTAAAATTTTATAGTTTAACATTTGAATCCTCTCTCCATATGAAACTCTAGATTAATAAATTAAGTTAGATCATTGTTCAATAATAATTTAACATAAATTATATCATATACAATATGTATCCTAGATTTAGTAACCAAATCAAAGGAGATAAACTAGCCAAAGGATTTTGTTATACCCTCTAAGACCTCTTCTTCCCAAAATTTTAATAGGATATCTAAAATCTTAACCAAATAGGTATTTTATTAAATTTTTACTCGTTAATATCCATACATAAATTCTATTTTTTAATATATAAACCATTTTTTGTTAGGAACTAGTGTCCTCCTATCAGGGCATTTGAACAATCATCATAATACATAAGGAAATATGAGAAAAATCCTTACTCAAGGTTGAAATATCAATGTTTGGTAATATTCATTAAAACTTTCCCAATAATTATTTTTATCATATAAGCTAGAATTAATTCACAATTGAGACATGGATTTTTAATCAAAAATTCCCTTCCCCATCATGGATTCTAGATCTTGGGTATCACCTCTTAACAACTCATGTTTGTTCCCAACCACTTTATTTGTCCAAGAAATAGAAACTTGCCTACTTTGGACATGGAGACCCATTCTTGGACTCTTATTATCCATATTATTATAAGGGACATAGCTTATAATATTTTTGAATTCCTATGAGATAATAGATATGTTATAAATAAATCTTTATCCTACCTTCCATGAAATTTCTATATAAAACTATTTAAGAGTACATGACACATCAACATATACTACCCTATTTGTAGATATGCATATTGATCATTATTTCCCTTTATTTTTATTAAAAAATGTATTTATATCTATTATAAATGTCCCTTCTTTCTATTCTCCATTTAAACATAGTTCTAAAGTTATGTAACGAGCCCATATAATTTCTTGATCATTCTCATATTTGAAATTCTCATCCTCCCCTAACCATTCCATGTAACTTCCACAAAGATTATACATTTCTAGGTGTGTCAATTTTATCTTCATTTCTTCAATACTTCACTTGAGGTTCATATATGGCATATAATATATCTACTTAGTCTTTCCCATCCTTTAGAAGATATCATAGTGTTTTATAACTTGGCATGCATCTTGAAATGAGTTAGGCCACCACAGACCACTTTGTAATATCTTCCTTATAGTATATTCTAATTTGAAATACCCACATATGATTCCTTGATGTGCTTATTAAATAATTTTAGTTCATTCATTCTTCAAACCCACTTTACGTAATACATCATCTTTCCCCATTTTAAATATAAACCCATTAACAAGGTTGAACATGATGGCTCTAGTAATCAATTGATTTTGTCCCTTTATACATAGTATGTAGAAAATATTTCTTGTTACAAAAAATATGGGAAGTATTCCATGTTCTCTAGAATTGAATTTATTAATTAATATTATATTTATTCTAGTTATTATCAATTGTGTATTCAATTTAGATGATCTAGACCCACATTTTCCCTTCCACGATTGACAATTGATCATAAATTGAAATTATTGAAATAACATTAACTAGTGAGATATCCTTCCCTTAACATAGGATTATTTACTAAGTATCACTGAGCCTGATGATCAATGAAAAATTTGAACAACATTACCAAAAGGTAATGTCTAAACCTTTATAATGTAAGAATCATATCCAAAACTTACCATCTTGTAGTTGTATAATTTAATCTACATATGATAGTTTTCAACTTGTAAAGTGGATTGAATGGTATAATCCTTGATGGAGAAAAAGAGTATGAACTTCTATAGGCCATAATTTCTATCCATAGATCTATTTGTGCCCATATTCATGCCAAAATGATTGATTCAAAAAGTTCAAAGAAGCCATAACCTTCCCTTATAGTTATGTAACATCTTCAATGTTTTTAGAGGCTATATGTGACCATATAAGGGTTTAAAATTATAGTTTAATTTTATTTTTGAGTTCTTTTTTCTAAATTTCTAAATTATATATTTTGTAAATAGACTTGAAATTTATTTGATAGGTTAATTTTAGTGTTTTTTTTTTATTTTTGGATATTTTTAGAGATGCACATGCTTGCATGCAAAACTTATTAAAAATAATAGCTAATAAATATAACAAGTTGAGTTATATTTATTTTTGGAATTTAAAATTTTGCATGATAACTCCAATTCTAAATTAAAGGATTTTTTATGCATGGATTACAATTATTTAAATCATTTAATATGAATCAATACTAGTTATTACTCACAATGTTTTCCTATTAGTAATTTCTTGTCTTGATAATATTTAGGTTCATTATTTGGTATCAGAGCAAGTTCAAAACTTGGATACGTAAGATATGGTGAGAGGATGAGGAAGAATCACATAGATAAACTATAATATACAAGAACTGTAGGGGCAAGTATAATAATTAATCAAGATCATTTTAAATTAAAGACAAAGGAGAGTAGAAGATGATGGAGAAGATGACACAAATCATGAAGAAGAAATTATGTAAGAGGAGCAACAAGAACATCTTCCATTAATGGAAGAGAATATGGATAGATATTTAAAAGGAATGATAATGGTTAACATTTCAGATTATGGAAGAAGTTTAAAATTGGAGGAATTTATAGATTGGATGAACAACATGGAAAAGTTGTATAGATGAATAACTATGAGAGAAGACAAGAAGGTAAAGTTTTCATGCATGAAATTGAAGGGTCATGTAATGATTTGGTGGGATAAACATAAAAAATAAATATAGATTAAAGGTAAAGAGAAGATAAACTCATGGAAAAGGATGAAGGAGAAGATGAAGGAGAAATTTCTTACTGTGGATTATGCATAAACCTTATATAAAATATTTTAAAATTTGAGATAGAAGGATCATAGTAAATAGGAGTATACAAATGAGTTTTATAATATTTTCATATGTGTAGAGCATGATGATATATAAGAGCAAATGGATGCAAGGTATGTAAATGGTTTAAATTTTTCTATTCAAGATGAGTTAAGCATGCATAGAATTCTTTTCATGGAAGAAGATTATCAGTTAGATTTAAAGGTAGAATAAAAATAAAATAGATAGAATTTTAGAATAATATCTATTGGGTTAAGAAGAGGAAAATATCCTCTATTAAGGGTATGATGTGTATTTAATATAAATATAGTGGGTTTAATACCTCTTGATGATAATCATCACATGGTCTAGAAAGACAAGAATATAATAGACAAGGATTTCAAAACCAATAAAGAGGAATAGGATTTTAGAGAGGATGAAGTTATGGTGGTGGTAAAGGATGGTTTCCAAATCAATATAGGTCTTATGTTTGTTATGGATGTAGAGAAGAAGGACATAAAGCATTTGAGTGTCCACACTACCAATATTAAGAAAAGAGGTAAGAGGATTTCCCAAGAATGAATTTAGTTGAATATGAAATAGAAGATTAAAATACTAAAGTTAAAATAGTAGATATTGGAGAAAATATCATGATAAGAATAATAATGATTACTCTAGGTTAAGAATATGTGTAGAATAAAGAAGGTGGTGATGCATTACTATGAACAAATATCTTTTGAACAAGGTCCACTTCAAGAGGTAAGATATGAAAGGTAATTATATATGGTGGTAGTTGTGAAAATATGGTTGATAAATATATGATTGAGAAACTAGGTTTATAGTGTGAAAAACATCCTACTTCTTACTAGGTTTTATAGTTTAACAAAGGGAATGAAGTTATAGTAGATAAAAGGTGCTTAATCAAGATTTATATAGGTAAAAATTACAAGGATTAATTATGGTGTGATGTAATACAAATGAATTCATGCCATGTATTATTGGGAAGGCCATGGTAGTTTGAAAAAAAAAATCATGATAGATCAAACAATATCTATAGTTTATATAAAGGTGGGATCAAGGTAGTTTTATGACATTTTAAAGAAGGGAAAGCCGAAAGTACATTGACTAAAAAATAATTTATGAAAGACATCAATATGATAGATTTTTATTATGCATTAGTAGTGAATAAAGAGACACAAAAGTGGTGCATGTACCAACATAAGTAATAATAGTGTTGAAATAATGTGTATATGTTATACTTCATGAATTACATTATTGTTTACCACTAAAGAGATATATTCAACATCAAATTGATTTGATTATAGGATCATCTCTACCCAATCAAGTATCTTATATGATGAGTCTAATAGAACATGCAAAATTTAATAAGCACGTTACTAAATTGGTGAAGAAGGGTGTATTAAGGGAGAGCATGAGCCCTTATAAAACACTATAATTTCTAACTCCAAATAAAGATAGAGGGTAGAGGATGTTTGTGTATAGTTTATCAATCAATAAAATTACAATCACGTATAAATTTACCATACCTCATTTAGATGATATAATGGATGTTATTACAAGAAAAAATTATTGTACCAAGATTAATCTAAGGAGTGGTTACTATCAAATTCAAATTACAGAAGGAGATGAATGGAAAAAACATTCAAAACTAAATATGGTTTATATGAGTGGATGGTGATGTCATTTAGGCTATCTAGTGTACCTAGCACATTTATGAGGATGATGAACACAGTGCTATGAGAATACAATGTTATGTTTATGGTGGTTTATTTTGATGATATTTTAATATTTAATAAGATTAAAGAAGAGCACTTAAATCATTTGAGAATGGTATTAGACTTTTTAATAAAAGAAAATCTCTATGCAAATTTGAAGAAGCGTAGGATTATGAAAAAAAGTTTAATATTTTTGGAATTTGTAGTTTCAGTAGATGGTGTAAGGATGGATGAATAAAAATTAAAGGTAATTATTGAGTGGTCTATCCCAAAGAGAATCATAGAGGTAAGATGTTTTCATCTTGTAATAAATTTTTATAAAAATTTCATTAAAAATTTTAGTAGTCTTATTGTGCCAGTAATAAATTATATGATAGGAAAATAATTTTCATGGACAAGGGCAGTAATAGAAAACTTTGAGTTATTAAAGAATAAAATTATATAAAAGCCTATTTTAGTATAATAAAAATTTAGCAAAGTGTTTCAAGTTGATTGTGATGCTTCATTTATGGGATTTAGTGTTATGTTGAGTCAAGAAGGGAAGCCAGTAGTAAATTTTAATGATAAATTGAATGAGGTAAAAACAAAGTATTCTACATATGATTTTGAATTTTATGCCATTATACAAACATTAAAACATTTGAGACATTTCTTGGTTCCAAAGGAGTTTATCTTATTTATTAATCATGAGGGTTTGAAGTATGTGAACACTCAAAAGAAGTTAAATAGTAGGAACATAAAGTGGGTGTCTTTTTTGTAGGGTTATACTTTTGTGTTTAAGTAGAAATCAATGAAATAGAATAAAGTCCTTGATTCTTTAAGCAAGCGAGTGGGGTTGATAATTACTATGGTGAGTGAAGTAGTTGGATTTGAATTTATTAAATAAGTATATGAAATTGATCCATATTTTAAAAAGATAGTTGATCAATGTAATAATCCATTAACAAGTGATACAACTATTGTTTATCAAGAGTATAATATGTAATGTGGTTATCTATTTAAAGGGAAATAATTTTGTATTTCAATTGGGTCTCTAAGAGACAATATGATAAGATAATCACACAATGGTGGTTTGGATGGACATTTTGCTAAGACAAAGACAATCAATTTGGTGGAGGAGAAGTATTTTTGGCCAAATATGATGAGAGATGTGAGAAGATATGTTTAAAGGTTTAGTATATGTTAGGGTTGAAAGGACAAGCACAAAATACAGGGTTGTACATACCATTACTAGTTCTAACAGGATGATGGATAAATTTGAGTATGGATTTTGTGTTGGGATTACCAAACACACATAGAGGTAATGATTTAAATTTTGTTTTTGTAGATATTTTTTCTAACATGGTTCATTTAATTACATGTAAGAAACCAATTATGCCACTAGAGTTGCATAACTATTTTTTAAGGATATTGTGATATTACGTGGTGTTCTAAAAAAAATTATATCAAATAGGGACATGAACTTTCTAAGTCATTTTTATAGGAATTTTTGGAAGAATACAGGGACTAAGCTAAAATTAAGTATTGCATACCATCCCCACACATATGGATAAATAAAAGTTATAAACAAGAGCTTGGGAAATTTATTAATATGTATAATGGGGGAGAATCCCAAGTAATAGGACTTGACTGTACCAAAAGCTGAGTTTGCATATAATAGTTTAGTGAAAAGATCAATAGAAAAATCAAAATTTCAAATTTTTATGGGATAAATCCTATGAGTTTTTTAGATTTGGCATAATTACCAATTGCAGAATGAGCTAGTGATGATGCAAAAGAATTTATAGAATATATACAATAGTTATAAGAAGTAAGAAGAAATTTGAAGGAAAGTAATGAAAAGTATAAAGTAGTAGCAGATGTTAGAAAAGGTCAAAAATATTTGAATAAGTATATTTATTGGTGGTTTAATTGAGGAAAGAGAGATTTATAAAGGGAACATATAACAAATTGAAGTACAAGAAAATTAGACCCTACAAAATTGTGAAGAAAATCAATGGCAATGCTTATGAGGTGAGTTTACCATAGAATTTTGATATCTCTCTAGTATTTAATATTTTATAATTATATGATTTTTATGGTTAATATGGTGAAGGTGAAGAAGATGAAGAAGTATATTGGAAAAAACATGTGCCAAAGAAGAAGAAAGAAGAGATAGTATTTATTATAGATAAGAAGACAATAATCATAGGGCAAGGAACTTATGGAAACTATTTATTATAGTTGTAATGATTAAAACATGAATACAACACTTGGATTATAGAATATGAGTTAAATAATATTGATAAGAACAAAATGAAATAGTATAATTAGAGTAACTCGCATAATCTGAGTTGTTTTATACCAGAGGATAATGATGCTAAAAAATTGGGTGAAATTTTGAAGGTCATACTTTTGATCCATAGATCTATTTAATACCATGTTCATGAAAAAATTATTGGCTCAAAAATTTCAACACAATTGTAACTTACACTTCTAGTTATGGGATGTTTTCAATATTTTTTAGAGGCCACACATTACCGTTTGATGGTCTAAAAAGGTAGTTTAATTTTATTTTTGGTTTTTTTATAAATATATAAATTATACTTTTTTAAAATGGACTTTAAATTATTTTTAAATTCATTTGATAGGATAATTTTAGTGTTTATTTTATTTTTGGATATTTTTAGAGCTGCACATGCTTACATGCAAAACTTACTAAAATAGTAGCTATTAAAAATAGAAAATCAATTTTTATCTATTTTTAGAGTTTAAAATTTTGAATGTAAACTTTTATTCCAAGTTGAAGCTTATTTATGCATGGTTTTTAATTATTTGAATCATTTAATATAAATCAATACTAGTTATTGTTCATAATATTTTCCTATTGGTATTTTTTTGTCTTGATAGCATTCAGGTTCATTATCTCCATCTTCTAGTTGTGTGAAAATAGTTCCAAATGTAGTTGTGACTAATATCTACTTTAAATACATGAATGTTGTTTGACACTCATTTTTCCATTGAAATTTTTATCTTTTTGCATTAACTTCTCCATTAGGGTAAATATAGTTACATAGACTTTTATGAATTTCCTAAAATATCATATATTCCCTAAAAATGACCACACCTCTGTAGATATTGTTGGAGGTTTTAATCCCATAATTACTATGATTTTGGCTTGGTCCACCAAGATCCCATTCCTACATACTAGTTTCTAGATAGGACACTAAAAGGTATGAAGAACAAGCACTTATTTAGGATTAGTGAAATGTATATATCTTGGCATCATTCCAACATAATTCATAGCTTAGATAAGTTTTTCTTGAACAAGGAAAAGATATTAAAATAATGTAGACAGACTTCAATATAATTATGGATGAAATATTTAAAGGCACTAACCACAATGATATAGAACATAATTCTATCATTACTCAAACCAAATGGAATTAAATTATATGCAAAATATCCCCACTCTATTTTAAAAGATTCCAATTATAATGGGTTTAGTGGGTGAGTGGACTATAACAGAGTGTTGGTCATCCAATGTCTTCCCATGTAGACTGAGGAATCATATTAATTATAATTCTAAAATCAAATATAGTTTTGGGAGCTTCATAACTTTCCAACTCAATATCCATTTGGGAATCAACATCCTAAGGTGTCTTAGTCTTTATCTACTAAACTACCTTGTTAGTATGTTGATAGCCCTAATGTGCACACTCTAAAAAAGTATGTAGAAGATTTATATTATTCTACAAGATATATTTGTTTTATAGAGTGAAAAAAAGATTTAAAAGGTCAGTCATGGAAGTCATTAATCCCTCTTACCTCATTATACATTCAATTCAAACATGCATATATACATTGATGACCACATACTCACCCTTTCACATAGCCTATTATTTTTTGTTATAAATAACTTGTATTGATTGGTACATTAAGCCTTTTTATATCATAGGGTCTTGATACTTATCCTATTGAACCTTTTTAATTATTTGATCCTATGTAATTTTCAAAGGAGGCAATACTTACTCTATGTACTATTGCCTTTTAACTTTTTGTATGAATTTATTCTACTTGGTGTGAAAATTTATCATATTTACATTTTAAATAAGTTTCTCATCCCTTTACTTCTCCAAAACTAGATAACATTCAGTATGGTGTTATCTTGAAAATCTACAATAAAAATAGTACATCTAAATTAGAATATTTTAAGGGTAATTTCATGTAAATTGGTTATATTCACCACACAAAAAACACTAAATTAGATAATGATCTTGCAAATTATTATTAAAACCTCTTTGTATCCACCATAATATCCCCATCTGTATCCTCCTTTTTTTTTGAAATTCCAACCTTGTGATATTTTCCCATAAAATCCCCTTAATATTATTTTTGAGAATCATATCCACCATATTACCATTGAGGAGATGATAGAACCCAATTTCAATATTGTGTCTAGGAAATCGTAGTGTTCCATGATGACTAGTATTGATATTGTGGAGATGATGTTTTCTATCCAGTTATACCCAGGGGTTCATAGTATTGAGACATCCACCCAAGAACACCTTTTGTCACATTAGACAGTTCTATCTCTAGGCCTAGAATTCCCTGCTTCATAGTAGGTATCTATTTTGTTACAACTAAAAATATTTTATTACTAATGTCCTATTTTATTTATGGTATATCCCTACAACTCTTCTCATCATGAATTTGTGATTAGCAAAAACTGAAGTACATAATTTATAATTTTTATATGTATTATTGTAGTAGATGATATTTTGATGTTGTATATCCTACTAACTTGCATACATCACAATTTTTTTAATTTTATGGAAATCATTCCTATGATTCCCTTCTTTATTTCACTCCATACACCATATGCCTAGCTTCTATTTGTTGATTTCTTGAAGTTCATTCATTTTCTAAGTAAAACATATATTTTTGTCTCAATTTTATATCCAATAAATGAAATGTATGCATAACCCTCAATATACTATGCTTGAAGTGAAACTACTCATGAATAATCCTTAGTAAGTACTGTGACTATGCATTATTAAACATAATACTTGATCACAGTCCCTCTACAAACTAGGAGCCTTATCTTTATCTTCCAAAATGAAGTTTATTTTTTTTAATTACAGCTTATAATCTACTATCATACTCCCATAATAATTATCCACTTGAATATCAAATATATTTGAGATCCCTAATGGTCTATATTGAGAAATCATTCATCTTGAATTCTATGATTAATTTTTACTTTTATGTATGACTTCCAAAGCTCAGCCCGTTAAGGCTTTGATGAGCTCACACTTTTTAAAATCATCCATGGTCACTCCCTTAACCTACCATTTCATATCATAGGGTTATTATACCTTTCATATGGTGTAAAATCAATTAACATTCTTGAATTTAAATAAATTATTTGTTTCACTTGTAACTAATAGCAGCTTCTAAATACTAACCTTTACTAGTGTCTTAAAACTTGTAAAATAAAACCCAAACTCTTTTAACTTCTTATTGTCTATTGTTTTCTTATTTTATGTGTTAAGTTAACCAAATTTATCTATAAATTATTCAAACCAATTTACACATATCCTATCCTATGTACTTTGATTTATCCTTTATAATGATAAAATGAGTTTGGGAATGCATATTCATGAAATGGTTGATCTTTATCTTCAACTCTTGTCTATGACCTTGAACCTATGATTTTTTCATAACTTCCTCTAGAGAAAATTATTTACCTAGTATAAACAATATCCTCATTGTAACTATGATATAACACTATCCTATACTACTTTAATTATACTCTACTTTCTTTTTTCTCCTTGCTTTGTTACATATATTCAATACCCCCATCTTTATCTTCTTCTTTCTCAGGCCCTTTCATTATTTACTCTACATAATATCCAAATTATCTAGTTAATTTAAATTATGTAGACTCTTTTTGGACTCCCCTCTCTTATAAATCATCTATTTTACTCCTAATCATATTCAAAGTTACATTTCAATTATCCTATTTATTCCACCTTATTTGTTATCACAACTCTCTTTTTAGTCTTATAATTTTATTCTCACTTTGTTTATTTATTCGTCTATATTATGGGTTTATTTTAAAATTACTCTACTTATCTCATCACTATTCACTCCTAGATCACATGTAACCCTATAACAACTGAAATTACTACTCCATGTTGGTAGGGGTAGGCACCATGTACTTTTCAATAACCAACATTTTGATAAGAGTAGGTAGTCATTGGAAAATAATTCATAAGATTCCTCTCATAAAAAATCCTACATAGCCTCAAAAATCATATATCCTCTTACATTATATTCTATAAATATATCCATCAATAGTAGTTTTTGTCTAGAGATATATCACATGAGTCCACTGAATGTCTACTCTTCATAGGTTTTCTTGTGTTTCTTCTATCCAAGCCAAAAATTATATCTTCCTTGGTTGAAACCAATGATGTTATAATATTTGTAAACACATAACTAATAATATAGGCAATTCTCTCCATAAAATCTCATATATATTCTATAAATGTACTTTTAAATAACTTCTTATACAAAACTCCCTATTATCCTTACTTCTTCCTCTATGAAATTACAAATTAAATCATTGAGCCATATCTCTAAGTATATCTGTCTTGATAGAAATCATAATATGTTTTAAGATTCCATGCTCACCCCACAATTGTTAATAGAGGTTCCTAGAAAACCAATTAGGACATGGTAATATAGGGATAATTGTGTAAAGTGGGAATATAATTATTATGCAAACATAGTTGTAGACTAGACAAATATATTCTTTAGTTAAATAGTATGTATTTATGGATGAGAACATAGTTTTAATAGATATAAAACATTCAATATTAATTTATATGATTAAATAAAATTAGATGAACAAATCATTCATTGTGTACAAAATAATGATAAAATACTTTTGAGAAAACTAATTTAGAATTTCACATTAATCTTTATCATATCATAACTCCTTTACAATATAGTTGAGTTCTATATATATATAGTTTTTACAAGGAACTGCATTTTCATATTCCATCCTTTCACTAACATAATAAAGACTTTTCACCTTTAAAATACTCTTGGCATACTTTCAAGTGATGAATAAATATAAAAAGAGATAAAAAAATTAAAAATATATTTAGAGTCACACACATGTTATTAATTAATGTCTATGATTTTGTATCCATGTTTACTACCAATAGTAGATCCACCCTTCATGGATTCCCCCATTCATAAATTTTATTTTCTTTCCAAATCATATATATCTTGGATCTTTGTTATCCAAAATTTTCCTCAAAATAAATAGTTGTAGATAAATTGGTTATAATAAATGATTAAATATATGTATACTATTATTAAAACCTTACATTATTTTAAACTATAAATTAATCTTGAATTTTAGAATTATATATCTATTTTTCATTTATATTTATTATGGTAAAACATGGGGTTTTATAACCCTTGATCCTCTTACAAGGTAATGAAACTTACAATGAATACTAGAAAAGAATAAACACATATCATTCTCTAGGATTTGAGTCTTTTTTAATCAAAAAATTCCATCCATCATTATATTCTCCATCCTTATGTCTAAATCTTGACTCAATTTTTGCCATTATTATTCTATCATACTATTTTTACCTTGTATAAATATTATTATACATGTATATTATAATATTTTATATTTAATTACATAATTAGTATATAATTAATACTACAAGATATTTATTATAATTTTAAATTATAAAACTATGTAAAATATTACCTATAATATGTTATATTAATTTAATATATATTTACATGAACAATATTATTTAAACTATTAACCCCTAATAATTACATAATGAATCACATCTCTCCATGTGTAGATATTTTACGACATCACACTTATTATCTATAAACTAGGAAAAGTGGGACCTCACATCTTACCACATGAATAAGTTTGTGGGGATGTGAGGTTACTATGGCATGCCACATGTCACACTTTCATATATTCATGACTTTTTAGTCACTACCAAGGTTTGGTTTATTAAATTCACTACAATGATATGACCTAATCTCATCTCACCACATGTCATAATTTTATATCATAGTTGTCTAAAAATTGGGTAAAGGCTAACTCTTGAGAAGATGCCAAAAAATCACATTATGACTTATTATAAGAACATACTCATATTATATTTATGTTATAATTTAATTATATTTATATATTATATATTAAAAATAAATTAATCGTGATAATTAACATTTATAGTGGGAGACTTCCCACTCTAAATGAGAAATTACTAATTGTATTTAGACTTGTTATTTTAAAATATTTAGATGTTATGTTAAACCATTACAAATAGTAACAAGAATTAGTAAACTTATCTTTATATCACCAAGTCTATCCTCAAGATTTTCTCTTAGAGTGGGTGGCCTCCCAATCTAAATGTGAAACTAATAATCCTATTTTCATTATTATTCTTTCAAAATATTTACATGTTATGTTGAATCATTGCATAGACTCAGTAATAAGAAGCAAATAACTCTTCCTTTTTTTCTAGGTCTATCTTAAAAATTTACTCTTAGAGTGGGCATCCTCCCACTCTAAATGAGAAACATCTAATCTTATTTTCACTATTGTTATTTGAAAATATTGACATGTTAATATTATGTTGAATCATTTAACACAAAGTAAAAATAAGCATGGAATACATCCTTTTACCATTAGGTCCATCCTGAGAATTAGCTCTTTGAGTGGGAAACATGTTAATATATGCCTACTTATTATGATTTTATGGTTGGTATGTTCTGAGGATTCTTTATATTTTTCAACATCATGTCCCATAATTCAGGTCCTATGTGATCATAGATAATTGCTCTTTCATTTAAGATGCCAAATTTACCATCAAGAACAAAAACATTAGTGAGAAAAATTAGAAATATCACAACTCAAATAAATTAATTTGAAACTTATATCATATAAAATTGATTCATTCATTACTCAATCACTAGCATCTCAGATCACCAACAAGAAATTGGAGCATTAGACAAAGGAATTAACATAACTCATAATACCTTTGAAAAAATGAGTGATTTGATTACTTCAAAATTTAACCTCTACTTGAAAAGGATAAAATATAGGTGTAAATATTACCACTACCATGTTAAAATAAGATTTTGATGCAAAGTTTTAATAAATACATAGTACAATGATTCACTTCACTCTAACTCCTAGTAAAACTATATATTTTAATAAAAAAGTCTGAGCAATATATTCTATTATGCTTCAATTTTGAATATGACATTAGTTATTATTAGACCAATAATGCTAACTACATTTGGATTATCTTGAGTTTATGTACATAGAACTATGTTACATGTTGAGGCTTAATTTGAGATTGATTTATTTCTTGGCCACATGATCCAACTGCATGGGGATTAACTTGAATCTATGTAATGGGAATATTTTTTTGCTTTGTTGTTTTATGATGAATATGTGATCAATATTTATTTATTTCTTTGTTGCACAACACAAATTCATTTTAAATTTTATCTATAGACATAATGGGTAATCTAATAAGTGTTATTGTGTGCTTTATCAATCATTCATGAGTAATGAACCATGTTACTATAATTTATAACCAATAATATACATGTTCAACCTTTTATTTTGCATATGACACAAGTTGTATTATCTTATTAATACTTCCCTCATTTTCTTCAACAATTATACCTTGAATATATTTCATAAACTAATATAGTTTTGCATTAAATACTTTTAGGAACATAATCTAGTCATCCTAAAAAAATAAGGTCTCACTATTAGCCTCATTAGAAAATTATAGAATTATTATCTCAACTACATTTATTATAATACCAACTATTGACATATCATTATCGTATTCTATCAAATAATCTCTCATTAATATATCCCATGTATTGGATACACCAACATCTTCAATAGTAAGAATATTTATCTATGAGTATGTTTTATCTTCAATAAATTTAGACATGACTTGAAACCTTCCTATTAATTGAGAAATTTTATTCATAAGAATATTTATCTTTTCTATAAGAGGAATGGCCTATTTCTTAGCACTATAACTTTCAATCAATAGATCAAAAAGTGACCATAAGGCCACAATAACTTGCCCTAATAATCCATGAGGTACTAAAGCCTTAGTATATGTTTCTATCCTCTTTATATCTTATTGTATTCTTTTAACCATTCTATATGCTACTTCTCTAGTGAAAAAGATGAAAGAGGTGAGATCATCTTTATACTTTTAGAGATAGCCCACTCTAATATTCCTCTTTTTTATTAGAGAAAATAGTTTCTCTTAAAACTCATGAAGAATAGATGATTTTCATTCCATTATCTTCCTTTTATTAACCCTTTTCATGGTATTAATGAATTTATTATATTTAATTCTCATTTGAGGGTCATATAAAATCACCGAATCTTACTTTTTAATATGCATAACTTTTAATTGTTCATTCTAATATTCCTCATGTGGGGTAGAGTTGTGTTAGATGAAGTGGGATGGGTGACAAAGGTTGGTGTAGTGTTAGAAACACTGAAGGATAATCGAATAATTCATGTATGGTTGACTGGGGTAAAATGTGGAATGGGTTTAAGTGGCATTTTAAACATTAAATCAATGGATGAAAAGGTGGATAATGTTTCAATTTATTTACCTTTGCCTCCAAAGTTTGAAGGATCATCAATTTTATTCTTTCCTTTGTGTGTAATGGGATTTTTATATGGGCAAATATAAATTGATGTGGGGTCAATAAAAAAATAATGTACCTTATCTAATGAGATTAAGGGTGGTGAGGATATAATCATGGAAGAATATTCAATAATAGAGACAATAAGAGATTCACTGCATACCCATGTATATTTTTCAAGCTTTAAAATTATAGGTAAACTAGTAGTAAGGATTATTATCATGGAGGTATTATGCTTCATGTATACCTTAATGATTACTATATATTTATTTAAAGTATCAATAGGAGTTGTCACACCAACTATAAGAGGAGTAGAGATAGTATAAATAGAGGTGGAAATGGAAACCTCAACTTTCATAACTATTGTTTTAGACATAATAGGGGAAATTTTAATTATAATTAAAATATCCAAACCATCCTCATTGACATCCAAATCAGTCCATTAAACTTACTATGGAGATTCCTTAATAACAATTAAATCAAAAATTTACTCTAAATTATAAACTAAAGTATATATGGATACACCAACAATATAAATTGTTATTGGAGTAGGACCTAAATTATATGTGAAATGAAAATATCAAGTTACCTAAAAAAAATGGCTGATCTAGCTAATATTATTTAGGTAGCTATTGTAAGATCTACCTAGTTATCTTTACATGGTTGGTATATTCTAAAAAATTTACTTGTTGGGGAACATGAGGTCTCTAGGGAGAATCTAGTATTTCTTCCCTTTAAGTTTATTATCCCTCCTAGTTAACTTTGTAGGTTCTCTGGTTCCTAACCTTCTCATGTTTTTAAACACTATGTTCTCATATGTTGTATTGATGAATTCCCAATCCTATGGATGTGGGTATTATCTATAGGTAATATATAATTTTCCTTGCAGGAATTATAAATATTTTCATACTCTCCCTTCCAACCCATATCCTAAAATCATGATTGAAGAGATTATGATAGTTCTTATGAAATAAAGCTTATCATAACTATTCCCATTTAGAATCATTTCCTTTGCCAATCATAAAATGAAAACATGGGTAACGTGATTTCTTATTTTCCCTACAAATCCCTCCAACAATATGGACTATTTTATATGTTACATCTTGATCAAAAATCTTTCCAAGAAAATACCATGGTAATTTCAAGGGAGATTCTAGTATTTATTATTATTATTATTATTATTATTATTATTGTTGTTGTTGTTTTTGTTGTTGTTGTTGTTGTTGTTGTTGTTGTTGTTGTTGTTGTTGTTGTTGTGTAATTAGTGTACAACTAGTAAGATCCAATGTTTTTAAATTATCTATTATATTTCATTTAAAAACTAATGCATGTGTTTCTCATTAATTAATTTATATATGGGAGGATAGGAATGATCACAAATATCCTCCATGTACCAAATAAACCTATGTATGAATAATTTTGAAAAATATTATAGGACTATGTCATAATTTAGTCTCCATCTATATATGCCTATAAATTCCATAATAAAAATATGTAGCATTGATAATGTAAGAAATATTGAATAAATAACTCCTACCCTACATCTAAATAACATTTGATACAAATTATAACATATGACTTCCCCTAATGTGGGTTATTTTACATTATCCAAGACCATTTAAAGAAGATTTACCCATGTTTTTCCACATGAGTTTTCATTTAGTTGCCAAATAAATGATTTATGAGGGCCATCCATAGTCTCAAACCTAGCTTAAAATATTGAATAAGTGTGTTTTTAATATATTATTTGTTGGTCTAATGTTTGGGATTTTTTGCATATTTATTAATCATCTCCCTTATGTTGTGAGTGTTTTCCCATTTTAGGGATAATATATGGTTGAAGTTAACATCTAGATCAGTCAATTTATAATAAGATTTGAAATCCAACACATTAATGTAAGATATATGATTCCTTCAATTTTTGGTCATTACGACATTAATTTCACACATGGTATTATCAAATACATTGCATAAAAATTTAGATACATGGAAATACTTGGTCTTAGCTACTAAAAGATGTAAACCAAAATTTTGCATCACTAAAAGGTCATCTAAGAATTTTGCATATTTAGAATTGAGGCTTTCTCCCCCATCATCAGGCATCATTTCTCTTCTAATTATTTCAAACATAGTTATGTAATGTGGGAACTCATTATTTAATGACACCTTAGCTAACATAGTATATATGTAGATAGGACAAGATTTTCCACAGGTAAAAATTTATGAGCTTGTTCTATTGCATGTTATTAAAATTTACAAAATAATGTTTCATGCTACATTAATAATCTTCTTGTCTGTGGATGCAAATTGTCTAATGACTTCTCATATTTCAAAATACTCCCTCATTGGTTGACTGAACTCAAAGTAACTTAATTTAATGGTATTTGATCTTTTAAAATTTGTTTCAATAGCCATTGGTGACTTTGTTTGTGTATTTTAATGGAATAAAATGTTGTTTGGAAGCTATAAGGTGATGTATACATCTGAATGACCATTAATTTAATGGCTACCAATTATTTTGACTATACGACATACATTATTTATGATTTAGATCTCGTACTATTTTTTAAACATAGTTATTTAATACCTTTATTCCATCTAAATGCCTACATGTCAATTTTAAATGTCTTGATTTTATTATGTAATTTTCCATTGGAGATTTGTTGTTGCTTCACCTTTTTTTCCTTAGCCCTTGTCTAATCATCATATCAAACATTTTGTAAAGTCTAAAGGAGTGTGATAGTGCCAAGTGTTTTGGCCTTATTATTTCACATATATGGAATACTTCAAGCATAGATAAGTTACAAGACCATGAAATTGTGAGAATTGTAAATTAGAATCATTCAAGCATTGATAAGTTGTGAGAGCATGAAATTACAAGAGTATGAAAACACAATTGGTTAATTTTGAAAAGAGCTCTTAAAAAACATGAATTATGAAATATTTTTAAGTTTTTTTTATTTACAAGGAAGTCATTAAGTTTGAATAAAATATTGAATACAAAATATTTAGATCTTGGAGTGTTAAATAGCTTAAGATAGTGCATACACTAAAAATAGTGTGAAAATGAGAGACTGTAACATATTTAATATAGTGTGAGTTATTTAAAAACCTATGATGAACACAAAAGTGCAAGACAATGAATAAAAATAGTGAAAAAGTGTAAACATTTATTATATTCTTAAAAGTGTGAGTTTTTCTCAAAATTACAATGACCAAAAATAACAAGAGATAATTTTACCCAAATCAAAATAATATTTAAGGTTATTACTCTTCTTATTTGTACTGTCTAAAATGGAATTTAATATATTGTTTAATTTCATCATTTTTACATATGCAACACCTATTAAGTCAAATTATATTCAATTTCATTGTTTTATTTAGTTAATATTTAATTTTGTTGATGAATAGATTATATACAATGCTAGATTTTGATGTTGTTATATATAATGCCTAGTAGTAAGCTTTATATACAAAGTGAATGTAATTCCTAAACCAAATTATCAAGATGAAAATTAGTTTGAATTGACATAATTTAAGTAGTTTTATAGTTACATGTTTTTATTTTTGAATCAATTTTTTATCTTTATTTGAGTCAGTTTTTATTTTACTTGGACTATATTTTGAAAAAAATTTACTATGGCAGGTTAATCTATTATATTTTTATTTTATTATATTGTATTAAAAATTATATCTAATTAGTTGAATATTGTATAAATATATCCCATTCATATATTGTTCTATTGACTATGAGAGGAGACATGATGAATGGTTTGTAGATATTTGTTGTCTAGATAACTACCAAAATGACTTATGGTTGTTTTAGTTAATATCAAGGATATAAGAATCCATTAGAATTATATTAAATATGAAGAGTTTTATAAATTCACTAATTATTATAAAGATACATTTGTGTTAAATTAACTGCACTAACTTATGGGAAATGTAAATACCAATTTTGGTGGATAAAAATAAGGATGACATATCAAAAAGGTACACCTGGTAGTAAAGTGAAGGGTAGTAGAGGATGAAATTAGGATTAGGAAAGGATATTAATTTTGAAATTATAGTTAATGGAGAAGAGAATAATAATGATTTTAAAGGAAGATAAGGATGTAACAAGAATTTTAGTAATGAGTGTGAAATCTAGGACATCATGGGGAAGATATTGATTGAAATATTATAAAATAAATTTCACATACACTTGAAAGCTAAGCTGATCATGAGGATTCCAAAAAAAATGTTTGGAATAATTCTTGTGATAAATTCACTATCAAAATTAAATGTAGTTGGTGGCCCAAATTGGTTGTTTTTTCCCATCATATCCCAAAAAAAGAAGGGGAAGGATCCAAGAGGGTCTCAAAAGGGGAATAAATTTTGGTTTATGTTAGAATTTCAATATACCTGTCACAAGATATTCTGGAAGTGATTATTGAAAATAGTATTTTAGAAGATAGATCAAAGGAGTTATCGAAAAGAGCCTTGATTTACAAATTTATTAAATCTTGGCCAAGTAGGGATGCATTAAAAATGTTGATGGGTAATAATTATTATGTCTATACAAGGTCATAGATTAATATCTTGAAAAGGGGATTCTTTCAAGTATATTTTTAGTTAGTTGATCATAGGGATATAATTTTTAAACTTAGGTCATGGTTTTTCAAAAATACTAGTATGTATTTAACATTTGGTCCACAAATTTTGATCCAGTATAAGAATGGATATCTCATTTCTCAATGTGGGTGATATTGTATACACCACTAATAAAATACCAAAGTGAGGATATTTTTAATATTTGTGTATAGAAATTAGGGTAGTTTGTTTGTGTATCAAATGTGATGGCTTGGGCAGATTTAGGCACCTATGCAAAGCTCTATGTCATAATAGATCTGAACAAGGCAATTAAAAAATCAATAAGGATATATTAGAGTAAAGAGGATTATATTCAAGATCTATATTTTGAATTTCTTACTTTTAGATGTTTCTCTTGTATGTAGATATGTCATACTGGAGTTACTTATTTTATGAGGAAGAAGATGAATTCAACGATTGGTTGGGGAGTGGGTAGAAAGGGGAATGAAAACTTGTTGAAGAATTGAAAGTCTAGATCAAGTTACATGGGAAAAATTAAAGTATGGATAAACAAGCTTATTTAATATGAAATGTATAAGTGGTTTCTTTAGATACATCTCTTAGTTTTTATTACCAAGTAAGCTTTTTTTGGACTCTACCCCTATATCTAAGTAAAAATCATGTAAGGATAAATCCTATGGAAATGAGGTTATAATAGACATAAGGGGGGATGAAAATTATCTCAAGATAAAGGGACCCTTTATGGAATAAATTGAAAATATTCTAAGGTTGAAGATGGAGAATCTATAATGAAAGGAAAATACTCCCCTAGGTTTAGCCTAGGTGGGGGAGCAAAAGGAGGTGTTACAAGTAGGAAACGAAAATATTTTTGTGGGTCTATAAGTCATGGATTTAGGAGAACGAGTTTAAATATACAAAATAGATCCCAATATATTCTAGGTATTTAGTTTTTGAGGTAGATGAAACTCAATTTGAAATAAGATCCTTCAAGCACCTTTAAAGCTTGGCATCAACAAAATGTTGTCCTTCCACAAGACCACTAAAAGGGAAATTTAGGAAAAATAAAAGTGAGAAGATAAAATATGAGACTAGAATTAACTAAGAGTAGGGGATTCAAAATATGTGCACAAAAATGTAGCTGGTTAGCATAGGTACTTTTACCACCATGAAATTATGAAAATCCTAAGATGGAATGTTAAAGGATTACACATATATGATAGGGTCTACTTGGTTAAGATAATTTTGGATATTTTTAAGTTGGACATTCTCCTACTTAAATAAACCAAGATAGGAAAAGAATTATGGTGAAATTCTACCAAGGCTTGTTGGTTTGGGGATGAAGGGATTTTGTTGATGTAGTTGGATTTATAGAGGGTTAACTATTTTTTGGAACCCTAAAGTTTTTAATTTCAATATTATTTATTATGATAATCAAATGATTAATGTCATGGTTAAATAATGGGAAAATAAAACCTTTTTATTACTTTCTAATATTTACAAGTCAATGGATATGGAAGGGAAAAAATGATGTGGGATAAACTAGTGTGATTAAATGGACCAAGTAATGTAGTAGATTAGATCTTGTGATGGGATTTTGATGGTAATATGAGAATATAAAAGAAGAAAGGTGTTATTTTAAGCTTATCTAGTTGATGAATGATTTTAATATCTTTTGTCAAGAGATAGTTATTTTAGACATTGACCCCTATGGACATCTCTTAACTTGGAATAATAAGAGGCGAGAGGACCAAAAAAATCTTGTAAAAAACTTGATTAGTATCTTGTAAACTCTAATATGTTAGGGAAAAAACTTAATTTTATATCATACGTCATTGATTTTTCTAGTTTAGATCACTAGCCAATCCTACTTAAGAAATAAGATTATGTGAAACCATAGGGGATTCCATTAAAATTTCAATTCATGTGGCTACAAGATATGTCCTTTAATTCCATTATTAGAAAATGTTGGGAAAAGAGAGTTTTCGGATCAAAATGATATATTATAACTAAAAATATGAAAGGAATAAATAAGGCAACATTGATATGAAATAAGCATAAATTTGGGAATATCTTTAACAAAAAAACTATTATGGAGGAGCTTAGAGATTTACAACATAATCTAAAAGATGGTGAATGGTTAGAAGAGTTATCAACTCTTGAGATTGGTATTTTTTGGAACATCAAAAAATAATTTCCCAAAAAAAAATATTCTACAGATAAAATTATAGAGTAGCATGGTTAAAATAAGGAGATTAAAACACGTAATTATTTCATACATCTACTTCTATCCACATAGATAATAATATTATAAAAATTTAATCACCCAATATGGAAGGGTTTTGGAGGATATTTTAGAGATAAATAAGGTAACAATTATTTACTATGAGTATCTATTGAGAGTAGGATAAGCCAAGAGTGATAGATCAAGGCTCATTCTTCCAGTTTATTCTAAAGTTGGTGTCAAAATATATGAATATGAGGTTAATGGCCACTATGTCCCTTAAACATGCTAGAAAGACATTTTTAAATCTAGGGGAAAATAAGGCCCTTGTCTTGGATGGTTTCCATGTAGGTTTTTTTTGACATTTTTTAGACATGGTTGGTAATTATTTTTAGGTAGCATTTTAGGAGTGTAGGAAAAGGAAAAATGTTTCCAAAGAATGAAATAATACCATTTTTGGTGATTATTCTAAATAAAGAGGAGTTTCATTTATTTAAATCCTTTAAACCAATTTATATTTATAATTCCCTATATAATATCATCACAAAATTCATGGAAATTAGGTTGAAATATTTAATAGATGAAATCATATCTAAAGATTAAGGAGGTTTCATCATTGGTAAGCATATCCTGAATGATATTGTGGTGTCATATGAGACAATCCATTCCCTTTAAAAGTATAAAAGAATTGTTATGTGCATTAAAATTTATATGATAAAATATTGTGATATAACTAATTAGATCTTATCAGATCATATGTTAGGAAGCTTTGGCTTATCTAAGGATTGGATATAGTGGGTGAAGAATTATATCTCCACAGATTCTTTCTCAATATTGGTTAATGGATCAACAACATATTGGTTTAAATCATATAGGGGGATTAGGAGGGTGACCCAATTTCCTCTTGATTATGGTTGAGGCATTAGGGAGGGTGCTTATGAAAGATAGATAAGATGGGAAGTTGAAGGGGCTAGTGCTTAGTGTAAATATGGAGAGTATAACTCAGCTTGATTTTTAGGATGTCACATTCCTTCTTGGATACCTTCATTATTTAATCAAAAGAGATGAAATATATCTTAAATATCTATGAGGAAGTATTAGGGCAAAAGGTGATAATTTATAAATCTATTTTTTTCCCTCAATGTCACATAGAGAATGAAAGACAAAATTATTCAAACTATAGAGTTTAGTGAAAGTAAGATTCATGGGTCTTATTTAAGAATTCAATTATCTTTAGTAATGAATAACTCAAATATTTTTACAAACAATGATGGATAATATCTATAATAAGTAGGGGGTGGAAAGGGAAATGCATTTTAGTTTCAAATATAATTTAGCTAATTCAATCTTATTTTCAAACAATGCCTATTTATCTAATGTTTGTGTTTGAAATTATTAAAAATATTAGGGATGGTATTATGAATAATCAAAAGGATTTAATTTGTAATGGTCTATAATGAAACATAATTTTTTTGCTTGTTTCCTAAAATAAAATTTGCATGCCCAAATCTTGGGGTGGTTTAGGATTATGAGGTTAGATATAATGAAAAACTGTTGGGGGAAAATTTGATGTGGAGAATTTATGAGTGAATAAAATTTGAGGATTAAAGTATAGAAAAATTATTTGTACTTTTAAGAAGTTTATAGGAATTTTACCTAGAAAAAATTTCCTTTTGGTTTGGCGATCTAGAACTTTGTGAAGTCTTGTTGGGTCTTTGTCCTCCCTAGGGTGAGATTGAGACCTGGATATTATGGATGTGGGTTTTATGTAGACATTAAATAGTTTTAAATTAGGTAACCTATACTTTTTTTGGATCTTGATGGAAATAGGTTCCACTCTTTGGCATGAGTTGTAGGTATGTGGTTAGAATAACTGGGTGGTGGAATAATAGGTTGAGCCTATGGGTTATTCAACCAAGATTATGGGTTGATGCATGGATTTTAAGAAAAGGTTTAAATCACTAGGTGAGTTAGATGGGTGAAATACTAATCTATGGTGGGAATATATCAAAGAAACTTCAAAAAATTGAAAGGGTAAGGCAAAAAAGAGGCTCTATGTCTTTGAAATGGAATTCCTCAATCTGTCTCTTTGGTGGATAAGTATCTCAAAAACCAATATTTGTTGTTTGTAGATTTTTCACACTCACAAACAAACATGGTTAAGTGTATGGATAGTCAGATATAGGGTGCTTATTGGTCTCAATTGAATATTTCTCCTTTTAAGGCTATTGTTGAATACCTTTAGACAAGAGGTTATAACTCAAACCAAGAAGTTATCTAGGGTAGATATGGCTTGCAACTAAAATACTAATAAAATAAGATACTTCTAAACATCATGGATTATTGATTCAACTTATGCTAACTATATAAATTAATGACACATCAATCTTCAATAGATGTTGTAAATCTAAGATTAACATTAATTAATATAAAAGTTAGATTTATCCATACCATTGGCACACATAAGAAGTATTGAATCAATTAAAAATAAAGAAGCTTCTAATTCATTAACATAAAAAAGAAAAAGAAATAACACACATATCTACATCAAATCCTTGATTTCTTCTTGTATTTCATTCAAAAACTCTGACCCTTTAAAAATAATGATCAACATGTATATATAGATCTTGGGGAAGGGGTTACCTCATCCTCAAAGTTTATAACACTTTGTTTGCATCTAAAATACTATAAGATATGTCTTAGTTACATATCTATGTCTTACATATATCTTAGTCATGTAATGTGTGCATGATGCCAAAATAACTTAGTTAATTACAATATATATGAAATGAGGACTTAAATTTTTAGTTATGACCATTACATACAAAATGTACAAACTTAGCCTTTATCTAAATTGGCTCTTGCTTTACTTGTCTCAAAAATATCATCAAAATTGTATTAGTAATCTTACTTGATGACATTGTAACTAAATTAGTACTTAGAGATGTACTATATGATAGAAATATTATCACCATGGGAACTACAATATGAGGTGGTGATGGCATGGATGTAATCATTAGAGTTATAGGTGGAGTTAGTGTAGTGAAACTAGTAGGTGGAATTTGTTGATCTATTTTATTATTTACATCTAAGTACTAGCAATATTTGTACACCTTAGCGTGTTGTGATCATATTAGATTAATATCTAGGAGATGTGGCCTAGTCACCCTACTCATCTGATCCATCAATTTATTAAGTTCCATCTTTGTTACTCTAAATCCAACCCTATAAACTTGCACATCTATCTCCTTCTTCCTCACTACACTTAATTTATCCTAAATGTCTTCTAGTCTCAAACCTTGTATATTCTTATTGAAGTTGTCAGAGAATTATTTAATCATTTGGTCAAATGTAGCCTAAGTAACTAGCTTGCCTTTATTATCTTGAATTGCATTCAATTCCAGCTCAATCAAAATTTGTTCAACCTATTTTATTTCTTGAAAAATTTATTAATTATATCCTTCAAGTATAATACCTAGTTTTAGGCCATTTATGTTCTTATTATATCTATATTTAATGAATTAGATGCCTCTTATGGGGCCATCAAGTTCAAATGGATAAATGTCTTATTAAGGGTATATAACACTAGGAAATTCATCTTACTATTATCCTCTTTTTTAATTTTGAATAATCTAGTTATATTATTTACATGAGGAGACAATATTAATCTCAAATAATGAATAGAGTCAAGAATATTTTATATCCTAAGAGTTGCATCCTTGATGTAGGAGCATCAAGCTATAAGACTAACATTTTTGTGTTTTTACCAATAGAAGGTCAAAATTGGTCAAATTTTGATGTCAATGTGAGTGTGGTACATTTTAAGATCCATTTTTTATATTATAGTGAATTTATAGTCATAAATGTGTGTTAAGTGGGTTATATGAGTTTTCCCTCCAAAACTAGGAATTTGAAAATTCAAATGTTTGAAAAGAGCCTTAAAAGGCATAAATAAGGCCTAAGGTTGTTAGATGAATAAATATTTGTTAAATAAGGCAAATATATCTTTTAAATGATTTAAAGGGTGATTTTTAGTCATATATATCTAAGTTATTAGATAAATAAATCATGTTTAATAGTACAAGCACTAATCCTATGTTGAGCTGACAAGAGGAAGTTGTTTTGTAACTAACTAGGTAGCCAACATTCAAATTGGTGTAAAATAGAAATGGTAAATAATTATGAGGGAGAGGAGAGAATAAAAAGAGGATAAATATATCAATATATAAGGAGATTAAGTTTATATAATGAGGGAAGATAGAAAACCCTCTCAAATAAAATGAACAAGTCTTTCATGGACTGAGTTGTAATAATTGTTGTTTTAAATGAATAAAGATAGGTTTTCTTATGTATTTTATTTAATTAATATATATGGAATATTATTTATTTATATTTTGTTTTATATTAAACCATAAAGCTATAAATAGACTTTTGATATGCAGGGTTATAGTTTGGTAATAATGAACACCAGCTTGCCATCAAGTAAGGAAATGGGCAATGGGGTTAATGAAGGAAAAAGTTATTCTTGAGGAGTAATAATAATTTTGTGACTAAATTAGTGATTAATAGATATTTTTTGACCATTTAAAATTTATGGTATTGGTTTTTGATGTAAACCTAATATTAAAGATCACATATAGTCCATTTTAGTGAAAGACCTCTATCCACATAGTAACTCTATTTCATTCAAATAGGTTGTAAGATAACCAAGATTATAATATTAATATAATGTATAATAATGATAATGGATTAGGTATGATAATATTTTATATAAATAGGCTGAAGGTTGCTATTGTAAAGTTGAAACTCATTGTGTATAGACAAACCCCTATCACTTAGTTAAGAAACCCTGATACATAAGCTATACACATGTATGTTGAATGAATTTAAAATAAAATCAATTAGATAAGTTGGTGGGTGTTTTAAAATACAAAATTATTGAGGAAATAAGATATAGAGGCACCATATTGAAGGTTGGAAATACACAAGCCCCTATTTTCTATGCTTGCATTATTGTTTCATGACTTGAATATTGATCTTTAAAAGAGTCCATATAAGAAAAAATTTATTGTCTTATAAAATATGTGGGTAAGTTCAATATGGATTTTTTAACTTATTTTCAATATTTCATTGCTTGTAACATTATTATTTGTTGCCAAAAGGGACATAGTCTTATAGAATACCTTATTTCATGCACAGTCTAAATGAAATTGAGTTAGAAAATTTGAACATAAGATTAGACAAGATCTACCAATTCTTGAAGGTTTGTATATGGATTATATAGATCTATATAAAATTTTATATTCATTAAAAATAATTCATGAAGACTAAGAACCTAATTTTATTTCTCTCAGGCCTATGTGTAGGCAAGAAACCTTAGAACTAGGGTTTGGGTGGTATAAGGAGTTTCCATCATAGAAAATTGTTTATATTTTATATTATTGTTTTATTTTAGGTACATAAAGTGAATCACATATTTTTAGACCTTTATGGTCTCATTTATATGGATGTCAAAGGACTATGTTGTATTTAGTCCTAATTAGGCCTAAAGGATGAGGCCTAGTATTAAAAAAGGGCTCTATAACCAGAGTTAGACCAAGAAATTTTTTAGGAAGGGGTATATAAATATAGGGTACATATATTAGAGGTCATTTTTTATTTATTCCTCCTAATACTTCTATACAAGCCCAAAAATAAGAAAAAAGGTTACAAACCTTAAGAGGATGGTGTAAGCTAAAGGTATGGTATTGAAGGTGGATTTTTGATTGAGGTATTAGAAGAGGTAAATATAGATGTTTTAAGGTCATTTAAGATCATTTATGCAGGAATATTTAGTCCTTAATTCTTATATCAAGATATGACACTTGAAGCTTAAAGAAGATTGCCTAACAAGGAACTAGTAAGAGGATGTGAAAAAGTTGATCAGTAAATGGAGCTGACTTGAAGAAGTTATTATAAACTTGGAAGTTGTATATTATCAGAGTGATAATATATCTAAATGTTTAAAATCCAAACAATTTAAGGAAATAAATGACCTAACAAGTTTCTTAAGAGAGAGATCAATCCAAAATTGATCATTTGGTACAAACTAGGTTAAGTGAAGTCAAAATATAAATCAAGTTCCTTTTTGATCATGACACATATGGTGTTTTATATGTTTCTTACACCTACCTATACATCATTTGGTATTAGATAAAGGTAAGCTATTGGTTTTCATTTGTTGTGAGTTGTTCAAGTTTGTTGATTTGATATAGACAAGATATGCTATGAGGTATGCATGAGATGGTACTTATAGGGTATTATGGAAGAATAATTCTATAGTTATGATATATTAAGATAATTACAAAGGAATATTATATTGATAAATATAAGAAACCAATATCCCTAAAATTCATATGAGAAGGACTAGAAGCTAGTCAAGAAAGGACTAGTGAAGGAGAACTAGAAATAGAGACTTGGAGCTCAAAGAGAGAAAGATAAGAGTAAATAAACAAAGAGAGAGAGTCAAGGAAGATAATAAAATGTCCTATATAGAGGAATAAAATAATATTAAAGTACCAATATATGTTTAAGAGTCAATATTGATAAGCTTTCCAAGAGGAAGGTCTAGATAGGTCTAGAAATCAAAGAAGAAAAGAGAATATGGGTGTAGAGAGAGAAGTGTAATACATGAGAAGAGAATTGGAGAAGAGTATATATAAGATAGAGATCATGTTAAAACTCTTGATAAGACAAGGAATCCAATGGATTGGCTAGAATATGAGGAAAATATTGAAGTGACCACTAGAGTCACTTGTGAAAGAGAGAAGGCACAAGATAAGTGTATTGAGAGATGAGAATAAGAAAGATAATGTATCCCAAAGAGGCATGAGAGATGAGATGTTTCCAAGAAATAAAAAAAATGGAGAGATATAGAAGAGGGTTCTCATTGAATAGAATAATAAGAAGAGAAAAATTCCAAGAAGAGCACATGAGAATGAAGACAATAAGAAGAGGTGGAAATGTCTATGAAAAAGGAATTTAAAGAGATGATATGGTCTCTTGTTTTACATGATAACATTGCTTTCAAGTTTTTGTATGTAGGTATGAAGAAATAAATATTGAAGACCAATCATAAGGCCTCAATGTTGGTGAAGGATGGGCCAAGAGCATCATGCATGAAATGGACAGAGGATGACCAAAAAATAAAAATTCTTGTAGAATACATAGGGATGGATATTGAAGACATTGAATATGTCGAAGATAAGTTAGAAGAGGAGTTATATGGTGCCTTGCCAAGTATTACTTCTAAAATAAGAGAAGATACATGCAAATAATACATGAAGGTTACCCATGAAGACATAAGCTTACAATAGTCATCTTTTGATGTAAATGAGTGTTTGAACATTTATTTTGATTTCATTTATGAAGAATAAAAGGATAATATATAGATTGGGAGAAAGAAGGACAAATTGTAGCCCTTAAAAAGAGAACAAGGGCATGGATATATTTAGCCTAAGTGGTTAAAACAAATAGGTATTTAGAAATAATAAGTGAACCTAAAACAAGAGGTCAATCCAAGAAATAATACATTTGGAAATCAAGCACAAATATGGAAACAAAGAATAAATGGCAAGGAAAACCAAGTTGGCATAGTATACTAAGAAATGAAGGATGAAGGAGGTACAAAGAGAAATAAATAGAAATCCAAGAAAGTAAAAAGAGGAAAATGGGTGGAAAAAATAATTAAAATAACACAATAATATCACATTACATGTGTATCCCAAGGAAACATGAAGGGTGAGGAAGAGTACAAGCCTATGAAGTAAATAAAAGACAGTGTGTAGGCAAAACAAGATAAAGAGGTGAAGGTGCATCTATATGAATAATAATATGAATGCATAAAAGAAGATAAGTGTTAAAAAATTATGTTTTAAAATGTTGTTTATGATGATATATGTGAATTTGACTCTAACGATGAAGACATTCTGTATATAGAAACCATTACATTGATGATTGGGTGTGTAGCAAGGCAAATTGAGAATGAATCACCTCAAAGAGTGATTTAAAATTATGGTATGCATCATGAGGAGGTTGATTTTACTCTCAAAAATTATAAATTACAAGGAAATATAAATTTTAAGTTTCCAAATAAAATGAAGACCAAAATGGACCAAGGTTTGATGAGGATTTTGAAAAGATAGATGCTTTCAAGTTGTAATAAGAGTTAGAAATGTTGGAATAAATATTCATCAAATCAAAGGGGATATAATAAGGTGAATTAAAATAGGAAAATTTTAAGGAAAGTATATATAATGATAAACATATATGAGCATAAGAAGTTATGCACATAAGGCCATAAGCAAGCAAGCTAGTTAGCAAGCATATGGAGTATGAAGAAGTAAAAAAAGTGAGTTACTTAAATGTTCAAGATAAATATGATTTTAAATTTGATAATAATGTATATTTAAGTCAAAAATGTGTCAAAAAACCTTGTAATATGTTGAGGATGAATAAAATAAGAAGTTTCTTTTGCATAATGAGCAAGGTCATGTGGGAAGTCATCAAAGTGAGGAATAATGTGAAGAAGAGGTAGTAAAAGATAATATAAATGAGTAAATTAAAAATATTAACATTCATGAGAGGCCATTAGATCATAAGGAATAATATTATAGAATGATTAAGGAGCAAACATCACTCAAAAGGCAATAATCAAGTGAAAATAATAAGGAATCAAGCTTTAAAATAAGAGAAAGAAGAATAAGATCTATTTGTTTTCAACTGAGTATGGTGAGGTTTAAAGAGACTTATAATAGGTGGAATATGTAACAATCAAGGAACTAAAATAGTTGCAAAACCTTAAAGAGGTCGAATATGCATGGATAAGAAGACTAGATAAGACCAAAAAGAGGATAAGAATTGATTTAGCAAAGATAAGGAAGAAAGAAAGTAAGAATAACTTATAAGTGAACATAAAGGACCCTCAATTGATAAATTTGAAGGTAATAAATAAATTTTATGGCAGAAATTTTCTCCCTCCTAGGGAGTATGATGCAGGAACTTCAAGATAAAAGAGCAACATTTTTGTGTTTTTTCCAATAAGAGGTCAAATATATATATATATATATATATATATATATATATATATATATATATATATATATATATATATATATGTATGTATGTATGTATATATTTATATATATATATATATGTATGTATGTATGTATGTATGTATGTATATATATATATATATATATATATATATATATATATATATATATATATATATATATATATATATATATATATATGGATGTCAATGTAAGTGTGTGACATTTTAAGGTCCATTTATTGTCTTAGAGTCTATTTGGAGTCATCAATGTGTGTTAAGTGGGTTATAGGATTTTTCCCTCCAAAACTAAGAATTTGAAAATTCAAAAGTTTGAAAAGAGCCTTGAAGGGCATAAACAAGGCCTAAGGTGGTCAGATGAATAAATATTGGTTAAATAGGTATGATATGTATTATATAGGATTTAAATGGTGATTTAGAGTCATATATATCTAATTAAATAGATTAATAAGTCATGTTTAGTATTACAAGCACTAATCCTACATTGAGTTGATAAGAGGAAGTTGTTTTGTAGCTAACTAGGTAACCAACGTTGAAGTTGGTGGAAAAGAGAAATTTCATGTCATTCTAAGGGAGAGGAAAGAATAGAAAGAGGTGAGATATCTCCATATAGAAGGAGAGGATGGTTAGAGAATGAGGGAAGATATAAAACCCGATCAAAGAAGATGAACGAGTCCTTCATGGACTAAGTTGAAATAATTGATGTTTTAAATGAAAAAAGATAGGTTTGCTTATGTATTATCTTTCCTAAAGATAGATAGATTATTATTTTTTTATATTTTAATTTATATGAAACCATAAATCCATATAAAAAAATTTGATATGTAGGGTTACAAATTGGTAACAATGAATACAGGCTTGTAGTCAAGTAAGGAAATTGGTAATGGGGTTGAAGAAGGAAAAAGTTATTCTTGAGGAGTAATCATAATTTTGTGACCGAGGTGGTGATTCCTAGATATTTTTTGATCATTTAAAAGGTATGGTACTAATTTGATGCAAACCTAATGTTAAATATCACATACAGTCCATTTAAATGAAAGACCTCTATCTTGTTGGCTAGATATTTTATAGGCTAACAAAAGTACCTAGGCAGTCATGGGATTAAATCCCCTTCATTTAATGGTGAATTTAATGTATGATTATGCATATTTAATTATAATTATCTATTGCTCTCAGTTATTCACAAATTATATAGAATATGTGAAAGTTGTCTTATTTTTGGGGGTATTACTTTAATCATAGAGTTCATGAACCATAACAAAGTGATTTTCTAGCAAGTAAGCACCTATTTTATAGGATGTGTAAATAAATTTTGGGAAGTTGAGAATGAAAAACTATAACATACAAGAAGAGAGGAGTTATACTTTACAATAAGTAGTTTTAAAAATCATATTGAATTTGTACAAGTAAATAAACATTCAAAAGATGATAATATTTTTAGCAAATGAGTAAGAAAGACTAGAATTCACACTCAGAATTAAATATAACACAAAGTTTACCATTTTAATCTTCACAAATCCACCAAATAATCTTGTGAGATGCAAAGTTCCATTTAAAACTTCTTTCTCATTCACTTTGAACCAATTTTATACAACATAAAAACTCAAAAATTTAAACACAAAGTTTTAGATTGCTTAAATTCACTTACTTTAGTTAAAATTGCTATGCAAAAATTACCATCCTTTTAGGCACGTAATCTTAAAATTATATTTATACAAATTTAGATGCCAAAATCAAATAGGAAACAACTCCTTTGAAACCCATGTGTTACACTAGAAACTAAGAACCATTGAGAGGTGTTTTTCTCAAATTTATCCTATGTGGCATGCAACAAATAGAGACATGTAACACTTCTTGGTCTCAATATTTGGATTAAACACTACTAATTTGCATGTTGGGTAGTTTTCAATCAAGTTATTTGATTTTACAAAATGACTTCAAGTAATGGTGTTTAGCCCAATTACTTGAGTCTTATAATTTTACAAAGTAATATACCTTGACAAGTAACTCCACTAAATGACTTTGCTTGATGTAATTACCCATAACAAAGTTACTTTACAGATATAATGGAACAAAATGGAAAGAAAAAATAAGAAACTTTTAGAAAGAAGAGTAACAACAATTATTCCACATCATAGACTTTAGATCTACCCTTCTCTCTGTATTTGATATGTTGAAACATCATCAACTATATTATTGCATCATCTAGTTTTGCAAGTGATTTCCTTTTAGTCTCAAATCTTAGCATTTCTCTTTCCAACCTCATGTTATGAGCTTTCATATTTTCAAGCCTTGGTTCAAGTCTCTTGATTTCATGTTGACATTTGATTAACTCCTTTATATATTTAGCCATGAAAGGAGTTGTGGCCTTTTCTATTATTTATTTGAACTACTCATATAACTATTTAGATGTCCTTGGAGTGTTATCAGACCAAATGTTAGTGAGACTAAAGAGACAATATTTTAGATTCACCTTTTAATTATGAGTTTCTTCTTCTAAAATCTTCATTTCTTCACATGTTGTTTCAAGAATAAACATGAGAAAAGATAGGATATATTTTTCTTATTTTACATTATTTATTGATCCTTTAGGAATATTCTTCTCTTCAATCAAAAATTTCTCACTCAAATTACTTATTGTTTGTAGACTCTTTTACTGTAACTTGAAAATTCTAATTTCATTCTCTATCTCCCTCATTACTACCTTTACCTCAACTAATTTATTTATAATATTAACATGAATACCTATGTCTTTAGGGAAGAGCTTCTGAGTAGTTTTATGCATTTTCTCCATCCATTCATCAATGGCCTTAGCCTTATCTCTAGTTTCTTCCACCTCAATTATTATTTGTTAGCCAATTGAATTTCTTGAAATAATTTATTATTATGGAACAAACGTTGAAACTTTATCAATAATTTCACACAATTTGGAATTTTTTTCTTTCAACTTGGCTTAGAAACCTTCTCCTCATCAAGCTTCTTAAAAAGAGTGTCAATCAAGGTATATATATCTTGTTTCAATCCATTTATGGTAACTTATCTAAGATAAGTCTTTGTAACCTGTATGTCACCTTTAATGACTTATCCTTTACTCATGCCCTGTGGTGGAACTGATACCTCTATTAACTTCTATCCTTTAGACTCAATTATCAATTTTGAAGTTACCTTGGTGGTCTTAGGCTTCTTTCCTTTTCTATCCAAAATCTTCAATAGCTACAAATCGATTTCCTCTAGATTTATCACTTCTCTAGACTCAGGAGTTGTTTGCATTGCCAACTAAGAAGAGTAATCTATACTAGTGGAAGTGTATATATGAATCACCATTTTTTGTCGATTATTTTTTACTACTAATTCTTGAGAATATTTTTTTGGGGAATTTGGAATAACTTGAGTAATAGTGGAAGAAATTTATTCATCTTTTCCCTTCTCTACTTCCTTTTCTTTTGTTTTCTCTACCACTTTCTCTATAAATTTTGTTTATCAAATTCTTTCTCTTTTGTTGCCTCTATTTCCTCCTTCTCAGGTTCAACTTTCTTCATTGTCTCAACTTCCTTCACCTTTTTAGACATTACCCCTTTTGTGGCTTCCTTCTCAAGTTCAATTTCTTCTTTTTTATTTTCCTATAGTGCCTCCTAAGATGAGGTTACCTTTATAGTAATTAATTTTTTTGGATCATTCTCAATGGTTGGTTAATCTTCTAAAGGAGGTAGATGAGGAAAAATAGGCAGAGATGATGGAGGGGGAGGATGAGGAGGAACACTAGTCTCATTTTCAATATATTTCTTAGAGGGCTTGATGTCATGAGACTTTAGAGGTGGCATAAATATTGATGGATCTATGATAGGTACAATAAAAGAAGGAATGGTAGAAATAACATGAGTAGTGGTGTCAGTAGAAGAGACCAATGGAGGTATGGAATCAACTAGGTAAATTGGATCTTTATCCTTTACTATAGAATATGTGTCATCAAAATTTCTCTTCAACTTTAACTTCCTTATGGGTCCCTGGCTACTTTATCCTTACATTATTTCTTTTCTCTTTTGACTTACATGTTTAGTTTCTTTCATCAACTTCTTCATATAGTAGCCTTTTTTGAGAATCCATGTAGAAGTAATGGAAAACACATTTGAATTTATATTTTTAATATTATTAACTTGGTTTTTACCAAAAACAATTTCTAGAAGTGGGTTATTGTGTCCCCTTGTTGCATGGTAGGCATCACTCGTTAAAATGACATCATCATCCATATCTTTTAGAATTGTGGCCAAATAAAAAGTATGAATCTATTCCATATTTAAATTACTATTTTACCTTATTCTCATATTAAAATAATCCTTGTAATAAATCCAAAAGTCCTCAAGTGTAATCATGTTTATATACTTAAGAGAAATTATATTTTGGGCGACGCCTCTATAATCTAAATTGATCCTAGATTCAAAATGTGTATGATTTTAAGTATGGTACATCTTATTTTGTACATTTTTGGCCTTGTAGATACTTATATAGTGGTAATGACTAATAATAATATGAAAATTAATAGTGTGATGGTGAGCCTTTGAATGTAAATCATGTAATTCAACAAGCTACCTACACAACTCCAAAAGAATCCACTTGTCACTGGGGTATCCTAGTAATTTGATTAGTGTGCCTAAGAAACCACAAACTCTAATGTATGTGAGGATGAATAAATGAAATAAAATGGACCCTAACTAGGAAAGTGTATCCCATGTTGCATCATATACTCTCTTGTGCTTTAAAGCTACATTTAACCTACAAATGATTTCATAGAAGAATCCATCATTCACTATCTTATAATATCTATAGTAATTAGAAAGAACCAATTGAGGATAATATTCATATATTGACTTATTTTCTAGCATCCCTTTTGTATTTATCCTAGAAAATGTTCCATTTAAAACTATAAAATATACTAGATATGAGGTCATCTTGAAATCAAAAGTATGTAATACATTTTTTAACTGTTGGTCCATGTTATCACTTATAAGCCTGGCCCTATCAATCATTGTATAACTCATCTTAACATAAATGGATCTAATGTAATAAAAAACTCAATTTGAGAAAAACTTAACATCATTTTCACCATTAATTCTACATAACAACTGAGTAATGTCATCTACTTTCTAAACTAAGTTTGATCTTAATATCTATTTAGGAAATCTTGAAGCTTGTTTGACTTTCTTTAGGTAGTTTGTGTTCATTATTTTAATGCACTCCACTATATTAATCTTCCATTGAATTTTATATTTTTCAATTGTTACATCTAGGATTTTTTATGTTACTAGGATATTTAAACAATAGTTAAAATATTGAACATCTAATCTTATCACTACATTACTAACATCTCTCAAAGTCCTAGTAAGGGAGCCATAATATTTATCACATGCTAGGATAAATTTAGGAAGTTGAGTTGATATTGGGAAAGATACAACTTTTATAATCCTATTATTATTCATTGCCTACATTATCAAAGTTTTGGCTATATCTTTAAATATCTCTAACAACTAAGTCACAGATATATGCCCCATATTTGTATCACTTATCTCAATCAATTTGGAAGTGATGCATGATTTAATAGGATAATGATTATACTCATACTTCATCTTTACCTCTAATTATTTGACTCTCTTAGATTTTTTTTACCCTTCCTACTTGGCCTATGTATTTTAATTGCTAACTCAAGGACTTCTTCAATTAAAGTTGTTATTTCTTGTAATTTTACTCTAGTTATTTCTTCCTCTAATCCTTTTGACCCTAAAATTTTCTCTAGTTAAATCTAAAAAAACTTGATAAGTGCTCTTGAAATTTCTATGATTTCTCATGTTGGCTTAGAAAGTTTTTAAAAAATGAGTCAAGTTATTATCTAAAATAATACCTCTAAACCAGATTTAGGTTTTAAGCAATAGAAAGGCTTGAAAACCCCAAGTAGTTCATAATAAGCAATAGGTTATCCCAACCCTAGGTTGGTCTAGATTATTTAGAAGTCTTAAGAATTCAATAATATGAATAGGTAACAAGTAATATGTATAGACAACTTTAGGTTTCTCTTAGCTTATGACTTCAGGTTTATCCTACCTAGTTACTTGAGAGAAGTTACTTCAAGTTTGTTCAAGCAAGTAACTTAAGTTGGGAAACCTGAAGTAGAAGTAATAAGTAATTACAATTTTAGGTTCCAATTGGGTATTTATATGGGTTTATTAAGGTTTTATACTTTGAATTTACTAATTCAAGCAACTTAGGTTGAAAACCCCACAAAAGTAGAATTAATGAGTAGTCATGAGTTCAGGCAAACAATAGGTTAAGGAAAAATTGGGTTGGTAAGACACTTTGAGAGACTTCAGTTTCTTGAGGAGAGTAAATTGTGCTCAAGAACCCAAATAAGTAATAATGGGGAACCCATGTTTCTCATCTATTTTCCACAATTAGGGTTTTAACCTAAAGCTCAATCTTTATAGTAGTTTAAGGGGTTTTTCCACATACTTAGTGTTTGAAGAATTCTTACATGGTTTTTAAAACACTACTCAAGCATGTAAAAGTGACAAATAGATCCAAGAAAAATAAGCATAGATAGTATAACCTTCATGGTGGTGAATGAAAATTACCAAAGAAAAATAGGAAAAAAATAATCAGGATGGAAGCATAAAAATAAAGTAATAAGATCTAAGTACCTAAAACACAAATGGGTCATGAAGAGTTGGATAAAAAATCATTCCAAATGCTCATATAGTGTAGCTCAGGGTTCATAGGTATGGGATTTTATTTATACAACCTGAATTCTAGGTGGAAAATGAGGTGGAATTCATTGATATTTATATTTGCAAATACATTAATGACATGTAGTGGATACATGTGAAGGAGCCACATAAAAATTTGGATTTTTATTGGGTTTATCAAACTAATTCACTTAATTTTGATTTTAAGAGTTAAGCATCTTCATTATCCTAAGTTGGTTTCAACTAGTGAGTACTTTGGTTTTGTAAACCTTCACTACTTTTACTTGTGGCTTTGGGTAAGTAAAGTTACTTCAAAAACCTAGTTTTCTTTATGTAGTGTTCAGTGGGTTTTCAGGAATACTTTACTTAAATTTTGAAGTGAAGTAAAGCTGTTTGGTAATTTTGGTTTGAACTAGATAGTGTAACTCAAACTTGTGAGACTAATTTTCTTCTTATTTAATAAGTTAAGTAGCTTGTAGAACCTAAGTTGTAATGGAAATGAACCCAAACACTTAGCTTTTTTTTCTTTTAGGAAAGATGAGTAAATGGGGTTTTTAGTGATGGCCTTAGGTAGATGTTTCCAACCTTTTAGAACAATTTAAAGCAAATAGGAAAATAAAGCAATCAAAACAAGAACTACTAAAGACTAAGACTTTATTCAGGGGACTAGTTTAACAAGCATAACTAACTCACACAAGACAAAATGCAAAATTGTAAATAGGGGCAATCTAAAATTTCTATGTGTGAAATTTTGGGGACACCAATTGGCTCTAACTAGGGACTTATTTGTTTCTATCAAGAAGAAATAAATAATGATGAGATCCTAGTATATCTAGTTTTGAATCTTTTCTATTGGGTATAGAGTCTACAAAAATTCAATCATAAAAAACACAAAATAAATAAATAAACAAACAAACAAAAAATCAAAAATAACTAGATAAAAGAAAGAATAAAATTTTTACTTATGTACAGATAAGTGTTACCTTACTGCTATATTCTTGTAGAGCTTCAAGTGTTGCTCATTGAATGGTAGTGGCAGTTTATTTCCATCCTGATAAGCCAAGTTGAAGCTATCTCTTCCAACAATGTGCTTTATAGTGAAAGGCCCTTTCCATAGTGATTCAAACTTACCAAGCTTCCCCTTTTGTTCATTCTTATTATCCCATAGGAGGACCAAGTCACCAACTTCAAACTATCTATCTCGATCCTTCTTATAAAATATATTCTTCACTTTCATTTGATGATTAGTCAATTGATCAACAACTTGAATATGACTCTCTTGCAGTTTAATGAGAAACATGATCCTCTTATCAAGTAAATATTGATAAGTTGCATCTTAAATAGTTTTGGACAATTTCAAAGAATGAAACTTTGTGGTGATTGGTATCTCAACATTTTTTTAAAATAAAAACTAAAAAGGTGACATACCAATGGCTTTCTTTAGAGTGATCCTATCAACCCACTGTGCATCAAATAACTTCTTATGTCAATTTCATTGATTATTTATCTAGAAAATGATGGTCATCAAGTTATTATTACTTGTTTTAGCTTGACTATTTACCTAAGGATAGTGATTTTAAGCATGAACCAAGTCTATTCCATATGAGTAAGAGAAATCAATTAGTTTTATTGAGGAAACGTAGGTTGCATTATCTATTACTATCTTATGTGGGACATTAAACCTTACTAAAATGTTCTCTTTGATGAAATCACATACAAATTTTGAAGTGGCATGCTTGAAAGGAATGGATTCTACCCACTTGATAAAGTAATCAGTTGAAGTCAAAACATAGCAATGTCTAGAACTCAAAGAAGGATTTATCATGCCAATAAAATCCTTGCCCCACTGCTAGAACGGTTTACTAATTATAAATAGTTTTAATGGAATTTATGGAAAATTTACATTTCCCACAAAGTGCTAACATGCTTGACACTTAGCAACCCAATCAAAATAATCTTGGAAAAAGGTAGGCCAAAATTACCTTGCTCATAAAATTTTGTGTGCCATAACCCTCCCTAAAAAGTGACCACCACATGATTTATCATGGTTTTACTCTAGTAGTATCATTTGTTTCTCTTTGTCCACATAATGAAGGAAGACACCATCAATTCCTATTTTTTACAAAGCATTATCCCAAAGGACATAATCATTTGACTTTAGCTTGATGTTACACTTTTCCTTCCATGTCATATTAGTTGGACATTTTCCATAAGTTAGGAAGTAAGCAATCTTGTTGGACCATTCATAAATAAGATCAATAAAGAGAACCATAGACAAATATCCTTTTTATTTAGCTTGGAGTGAAGTTCATACCGTATATATGTCATTAGGTATTCTCTTTATCATCAACTAGCACAAGCATATCCCTCTCACTAGCTTCATTAGTTTAATATCGAGATCAAACTCTTAGACCTTAGTAACCTAGCTACCTCTTATTAATCCTAGTTATTTTGTGTTAGAATTAATTTTACTGTAGTGTCAAGTACATAGATTTAATTATGTGAATAAAAAATGTAGTACCTAAAAACTTTGCATACTTTGACTACAGCAAAAGCATGTTTCTCCATCTGTGAATACTTTAGTTTAGATATTTTCAATGGCTGGCTCATGAAATATATTAAGGATTCAATAACCTCATCATTCTTTTTTAAGAGTATGGATAACATAATATGCCTATGAGAATAAAAATAAAGAATGAATTGTTTATTAATATCTAGGGAAACCAATGTTGGAGCTTTAGATAGAGCTGCTTTAATTATTTCAAATGCCAACATACCTTTAGTATTCCATTTGAATTCTTTCTCTTTTTCATCATATCAGATTTGTGGTGACTCAACTCAACAAAATTAAGAATTAATCTTCTAAGGAAATTAACCTTACCAAAGAATGAATGCACTCCTTTTTTGGATGTAGGCATGGGCAAACTATGAATAGATTTAACTCACTCTAGATCAATCTTTATCCCCTCCTTCAAGACAATATGACCAAGGAGTTTTCCTTTAGTCATAATAAATATTGATTTTTTGGGCTTCAAAGAAATCCCATGTCTCCTACATTGGATAAGATCTTCTTCTAGATCAACTAAGTGATTACCTCTCTTTTTAGAGAAGACTGTCAAGTCATCAAGGTATACCATTATGCTCTTATTCTTTAGATGAGCAAATGCCAGATCCATTACTTGCTAAAAATTTTCTCTAATATTTATAAACACAAAAGGCATCTTTTGATAAGCAAACATTATCCATGGTGTTGTGAAATCTATTTTTTATTGATCTTCTTCAACCACTTTTATCGAATTGTACCCTAAAAATCCATCCAACATGGACACCATCTTTGAACCAGTAACTACTTGCAAGGTGTGATCCATGATGGGCAAGGGGTGGTTATATTTTAGAGAGTCTTGATTTAGATTGCATAAATCAACACATAAGCATATTTCTTAATTTTTATATCTCACTAGAATAATGTTAGATAACCATGTTGAGTGATGAATTATGTAGATGATCTTAGCACCAAGAAGCTTTTGTATTTTAGTGTATATAACACCTAATATAGTTGGGTTATGGATGTGTAGATTTTTGTTGAAAGGCTTTACTTTTGGCTAAAGTGGAATATAGTGTTGTACCTCATCTAGCTAGAAGGTCTTCAGGTCTTTATAGAACCAAAAAAACACATCAAAGTATCTTTTAAAAATATTAATGAATGCTTATTTTTATTTTTTAGAGCAAAATTTTCCAATGTTGACCATCATGGGATCTTATTTACTACCCAAATTAATTTATTGTACTTATAGAGAGGAACTGTCACCATATTATTTATTTTTCTTTAGTAACTGATCATGCTTGTCAAAGATTTTTTCTAAATAAACTGACCCTTTAGGGATCTCACTTTTAGTTGAATTATATCTTGATTATTAATAATATTAGGGTTAGTGATACCTATTATCATTTGGTGTGATAATTAACTAATTCATTCAAAGTATAGTTCCTCAAAGTTATATTTTTTCCCAAGGAATGCAACTATTTGATTATCATCATTGAAAAATTTCTACTAGTAAACATTAGCTAAGACCTTTGGATGACATACCATCTCTACTTTATAGTTACCTTCTTAAAAAAGTGTAGGATAGTAATCTAGCCTAAGTAGAGATGTAGTAACTACAAGTGAATTATCTCTAGAGTTTTGATCATGAGGAATCGAGTTGATTGAGAAGGCTATAAAATCAAGTGTTGCACTCAAAACTCAATCATGGTAGTGCCTCATCTTATATATCTTCACCTGATATTGGCCATGGATTTGTCTTACTATTACTCAATATCACCTTGTGATTTTAGGAGTCTTCTTTTTCCTTTACTTTTTCAATTCCTAATAGAAGTTCTTCATATTGTATTATGTTGTTAGTGTTTTCAAACATGAGTTTGTAAGAGTAAGGGAATAGTTTACAATCAGGTGATATTAGTACTACCCCTACACTGGATCCAAGAAAACTATAGCTACCATCAAATTATATCATCCTTATCTTATCTTCTTCTTCTTATTTTTCTTCTAGTCCTTGTATCTCTATACCCAATTTGAGGTAGTAGACTCCATGGTCAAATTCTTTAAAAAGAATCTATGACCTTAGATCATCAAACTTAGAAACTATATAGTTAGACTTCTTTTTAGGCTCTAGTTTCTAATTTAATACTTTTATTAGAATATGAGAACATGACCAATCCATCTTGAATTCTCCACCTAGATCCTTACAAAAGTTTTTACTCAACAACATTTTGTAAGAGATAGGAATATTTGCTACTAGAATTATCATTTTAAGTCTTTTATCTAGGAAAGTTGCCAAGACAACTTGGACATCTTTGATCTATCTAATTAGGGGAACTTATTTCTCCTTTGAGTAACATCTAGCTATTATCTTAGTTAAATTGAGGTCAAGGGCATTAGCTATTTTATCTGGTATAACATTATCTGAAGCCCCAAAGTCTAGGATACAATTACATAACTTGAACCCATTGATCATGAGAGAGAAATAGAATAACTCTTTCCTTTCAAATGTGGAAGTAGATGTGGGAGAAGCAATTATGGAATTTTTATAGGAAGGAAACTATTTGGGAGTAGGCAAGATATATTTAAAGGCATTATCTGAATTGTTTAACCCTTTACTTTGAACATACTTAACTAATATATTCAACTAATCTAGATAAGACCTCAAGTACTTAGCTTATGACATTTTAATTTTGGTTTTCTTTATGTGATCCATTATATTAAAAGAGGGGATGGATGTAGATATAATAGGATTAGATTTAGAAGTATGAGTTATTGGCTTATGAGTTTGAGAAGAAGAAGCTACATACTTATCTTTTGGAGCTAGAGAAGAAGGATGAGGAATACCTCTTTTAAGAATGCTTACATCTAATATAGAGTCTCTTTTCTCTTGTTCTTTGGAAGGTTTTTCACTATCTTGTTGAATTTTTGACCTTATAAACACTACAAAAGAGTGACTATGATCTTCTTTAAACACTTATTCATAATCACTTTCTGATTGATATTAAAAATATCCTATGTTGGAGTCACCAGTAGGATCTACAAAGTCATCTTCATCAACAAGACTTTAATGAGTATCATCAATCATTTGATCTTGTTCATTCATCTTAACATGATTTTTGGGAGCATTTTCAATTGCTAATTTTTTTTATAGGACTAGCAATACAATTCCTAATTAGATTATTAAAAGTATGTGCAAGTGTGTTCCTAATAGGAACAACATGAGTACCTTGATCAATTTGTCTTTTGACTTGTACCAATTCATTATCCAACTTATGTAACATGAGATATATGGTCTATGATGTTCTTAAAGGAGAAGACTCACCCTTTAAATTTTTTTAACCTTTCTATCCATTATCAAGTCATTTTCAACCTCTGTAGTTAGATTTTGAGCTACTATCAAATCAACCAAATGTGCTCGACATAGCTAATAACTAACCTTTGGTAACTTAACATTAATGAAGAATCATTTTTTATTATCTCCAGTGGGTAGGGAAGCTCAAACAATTATATATAGTAATCTATTGAGCATGGCAATGAAATCCTTCATGTGCTCATGTGGTTCCTTCATGAGTTGAGTCAGTTGTGTAAGTAATATATGTGAATATTTCATAGCTTTGAATATATTTTTAAATTGCTCATGTATGGTGGCCCAATTAACTATAGTTCAAGGAGGAAAATTGTAAAACCATTCTATATCTAAGTCATTCAAGGTCTCAATAAAAAGTCTGATTGAGACATCTTCATGCTCAATGCTAATTACTCCACAAACTATAAATAAAGCGTCCAAGTACTCATCAATATTTTATTTTCCATCACCTATGAACTTGGAGAAATTTTTTCTTAATCCCTTTGGCAAATCATTAAGATGAAGAGTCAAATTCAGTGGGCCAATTACTACCCCCTAAGGGATAGAAAGTGGTTTCACCATTCAACTAGGAATAAAGAATTGAGGATTGGTGGATTAGATTATTCTTGAAGAATTGTGTTATAGCTAATTCACAATATTTTGTTCTTATTTCATAGGTGAGAGACTAACTCTTCATGTTATGGATTTAATATGAAATCTGAAATTGAACCGCTCTTATAATTTAAACAAATCATCTATTTAGCCTTGAGCTCTCCTTGCTCTTGTAAAAGGTCAATTTTCTAGTTTGAAATGCAAAAGTTCTTTTGAGGATTACTTAAACAATTTAGTGTAATAGTTAAAGACTTAAGTGATGTTTAATTGACATGTAATGAGTTCAAGATAAATATGGCATTAAATAAAACATAGCCTCTAAACATGCAATAATTTGATAAAAATTGATGCATCTATTTTTAAAAAGTGGAGTTAACTTTAATAAGGATACACTTTACTCAGAGGTCCATGACTTAATTTACATGTAGTGCTTAATATGAAAGGTCCAAAAAGTATGCAAATTTTATAAAATTGACACTTAATTGTGCCTATCTCAACTTGGAGAAGCAATCTATTTTTAGATTTTGGGTTTTTAGTTCTTCATTCCCCAGTTTAGTCATAAAAAACTATTGGATAAATATTTTGAAGTCTAACAAAAGTACCTAGGCTATCATGGGATTAAATACCCTTAATTTAATGGTGAAGCTCCTATATGCTTATGTCTATTTACTTTTAATTATCTACTTCTCTCAATTATTCTCAAACTATATAAATTATATGCAAGTTGTCTTATTTCTAGGTGTATTACTTTAATCACAGAGTTCATGAACCATAACAAGGTGATTTTGTAGCAAGTAAGCAACTATTTTAGATAATGTGTAAAGAAATTTTAGGAATTTGAGAATGAAATACTGGAACTGATGATAAGATAGGAGTTGTACTTTACAATAAGTAATTTAATAGATATTATTGAATTTGTATAAGTGAATAAACATTCAAAATATGAGAATATTTTTAATAAATGACTAATAAAAACTAGAATTCACATTTAAATTTAAAGATAACACAAAGTGTACCATTTTAGTCTTCATAAATCCACAAAATGATCTTCTGAGATCTAAGGTTCCACAAAAAACAATTTCTTTCTCATTCACTTTGAACCAATTTCATACAAAAGAAAAACTCTAAAATCTAAACACAAAATTTTAGATTGCTTAAATTCTATTGCTTTAGTTACAACGGATATGCAAAAATTACCATCCATTTTGGCACACAATCCTACACTTATATTTATACAAAAAAATAGATGCCAAAATCAAATAGGAAACAATTCCTTTGGAACCCATGTGTTATACTAGATAATAGGAACCATTGAGAGGTGTCTTCCAAAAAATTTATCTTGTGTGGCATGCAACAACTAGTGACATGCAGTGCTTCTTGGTCTCACTATTTGTATTGAATACAACTACTTTGCATGTTGGGCAACGTTCACTCAAGTAATTGACTTTTACAAAATGACTTTAAGTAATGGCATTTAGAAAAATTACTTGAGTCTTAAAATTTTAAAAAGTAATATACCTTGACAAGTAACTACACTAAATAAATTTACTTGAAGCAATTACCCCTAACAAAGTTAATTTACAAATATAATAGAATAAAATGGAAAGAAGAAAGAAGAAATTGCCAGAAAGAAGAGTAACAAAAAATATTCCACATTGTGGACTTTAGATTTGCCCTTCTCTCTATATTTGATATGCTAAGACATCATCAACTATATTACTACATCATTTGGTTTTGCAAGTGATTTATTTTTAGTCTCAAATCTTAGCATTTCTCTTTCCAACCTCCTGCTATGATATTTCATCTTTTCAAGTCTTGGTTCAAGTCTCTTGATTTCATGTTGAAATTTGATTAACTCCTTTATATATTTATTTGTGAAAGGATTTGTGGCATTTCCCATTATTTTTTGAACTTCTCATATAACTATTCAAATGTCCTTGGAGTGTTATCAGACTAGATGCTAGTGATACCAAAGAGATAATCTTCTATATTTACCTTTTCATTGTGAGCTTCTTTTAAAATATTCATTTCTTCACATATTATCTCAATAATATGGATGTGAAAAGATAGGAGATATTCTTCTTATTTTAATTTCTTTATTGACCCTTCAAGAATAATCTTCTCTTCAATCAAAACTTTCTCACTCAAATTACTTATTGTTCATAAACTCTCTTGCTATAACTTGGAATTTCCATTCTCATTCTCTATCTCCTTCATTACTACCTTTATCTTAGCTAATTTATTTACAATATCAACATGAATACCTAGGACTTTAGGGAAGAGATTCTGAGTAGTTTGATGTATTTTCTCCATCCACTCATCAATAGACTTAGCCTTATCTCTAGTTTCTTCCACCTTAGATATTACTTGTTGGCCTATTGAATCTCTTGAAAGAATTTATTATTGTAGAAAAAACCTTGAAAATTTAGCAATTATTTCACATAATTTGGAATTTTTTTCTTTAAACTTGGACTTAGCATCCCTCACCTCATCGACATTCTTAAAAAGAGTGTCAATCAAGGTCTCTGTATCTTATTTCAAGCCCTTTGTGGTAACTTCTCCAAGAGATATCTTTTTAACTTTTAAGTCACCTTTAGTGACTTCTCCTTTTCTCATGCTCTATGGTGGAACTGATACCTCTACAAAATTATATCATGTAGGCTCAATTATCAATTTTTAAGTTACCTTGGTAGTCTTAGGCTTCTTTCCTTTTCTATCCAAACTCTTTAATAGATGTAAATAAATTTCTTCCAGATTTATCACTTCTCTAGACTTGAGAGTTATTTACATTGCCAACCAAGAAGATAAATATATACTAATGGAAGTGTCTATATAAATCACCATCTATTGTTGGTTATTCCTTACCACTATTTCTTTAGAATCAACTTCTTGTGAATATAGCATAGCCTAAGTAATAGTGTAATCAGTTGGTTCATATTTGCCCTTCTCTACTTCCTTCTCTTTTGTTTTCTCTACCACTTTCTCTAAAAGTTTTTATTTCTCATATTATTTCTCTTTTGTTGCCTCTATTGCCTCCTTCTGAGGTTTAACTTTATTCATTAACTCAACTTCCTTGACCTTTTTAGCCATTACCCCTTTTGTGGCTTCCTTCTCAGGTTCAACTGCTTCTTTTTTATTTTCCTTTAGTGACTCTTGAGATGAGGTTACCTCTATAGTAATTACTTTTTTTGTCTCATTTTCAATGGTTGGTTGATCTTCTAAAGGAGGTAGAGGTGGATAAGTAGGTAGAGAAGATGGAGGGGGAGGAAGAGGAGGAATGCCAGTCTCTTTTTGAATGGGTTTCATAGAAAGCTTGATGCCATGAGACTTTGGAGGTGGCATCAATATTGATGGATCTATGGTAGGTGAAATAGAAGAAGGAATGGTGGAAATATCAAGAGTAGTGGTTTCATTAGAAGAGAGTAATGGAGGTGTGGAAATAAATGACTGAATTGGCTCTTTATCCTTTAATATAAAATATGTGTCATCAATATTTCTCTTCAACTTCAACTTCTTAATGGGTCCCTGGTTGCTTTTTCCTTACATTATTTCTTTTCTTTTTGACTTACATGAGTAGTTTATTTCATCAACTCCTTCATATAGTAGCCTTTATTGAGAATCCACATGGAATTCATGGACATAACATTTGAAGTTTATGTGTAATAGTCTTAACTTGGTTTTTACCAAAAATAATTTATGGAAGTGGAACATTGTCTCCCCCTATTGTATGGTAGGAATCACTGGTGACAATTCCATCATTCTCCATGTCTTTTAAAATTTTAGTCAAATAAAAAATATGAAACTATTCAATATTTAACCTACCATTATCCTTTCTTCTCACATCAAAATCATCCCTACAATAAATCCAAAAGTCCTCAAGTGAAGGTATGTGCATATACTCATTAGAAATTGTATTCTAGGCTACACCTCTATAATAAAAATTAACCCTGACTTTAAAGTATGTCTGATTGTAATTATGGTACATCTCCTTTTGTACATTTTGGCCTTATAGATGATTAAATAGTGACAATGATCAATAAAAATAGTAAAATTAATAATGGGATGGTGAGCCTTTGACTCTAAGTCATGTAATTCAATAAGCTACCTACACAACTCCAAAAGAATCTACTTGTCACTGGGGTATCTTGGTAATTTGATTTTTGGGCATGAGAAACTACCAACTCTGATGTATTTAAAGTTGAAGAACTAAATGAAGATGCACCTAAACTAGGAAAATACATCCCATGCTACATCAAATCCTCTCTTGTGCTTTAGAGCTACATTTAACTGAAAAATGATTTCATAGAAGAATCCTTCATTCACTATCTTATAATGTTTATAGTACTCATAAAGAAGCAATTGAGGATAATATTCATATATTGGCTTAGTTTATAGCATCCCTTTTGTATTTATCCTAGAAAAGGATCCATTTAAAGTTGTAGTAGATACTAGATATGAGGTCATCTTGAAATCAAAAGTTTGTAATACATTGCTTAATTGTTGGTCCATGTTATCACTTATCATCCTAGCCCACTCAATCATTACGTAACTCATATTAACATCAATGGATATAATGTAAGTATACATCCAATTTGATAAACACTTGGTATTATTTTCACCATTAATTTTACATAATAATTGAGTAATGTCATCTACTTCCTAAACTAAGTCTGATCTTACTATCTGCTTTGGAAATCTTAAAGCTTGTTTGAATTTTTTTAGGTAGTTTTTGTTTATTATTTTAAATCACTCCACTAACTTACCATCCCATTGAATTTTAGATTTTTCCATTATTAAATCTAGGATTTTAGATGTTTCCAAGATATTTAAATAATAGTTAAGATATTGAATATCCAATCTTATTACTGCATCACCAACATCATCTCTCATAGTCCTAGTAAGGGAGTCATAATATTTAGCACATGCTAGGTCAAATTCATGAAGTTGAACTAAGCTTGGGAAAGCTAAAACTTTTATAATCCCACTATTACTCATTTATTTCATAAGTGGAGTCTTAGATATAGCTTTGGATCTATTTAACAACTTAGTCTTAGATACATGTCCCATATTTGTATCACTTATCCTAGTCAACTTGAAAGTGATACATGATTCAATAGGATACCCATTATACTCATAATTCATCTTTGGATCTTGTGATTTTTCTCTCTTAGCTTTTTTTTTACCCTTCTTGCTTGTCCCAAGTATTTCTTCAAGTGCTAACCTAGGGACTTCTTTAATAAAAGTTATTGTTTCTTGTATTTCTACTTTGGTTATTTCTTCTTCTAATCCTTTTGAACCTAACATTTTCTCTATTTAAATCTATAAAAATTTGATAAGTTAGATTGAATTTTTTTATTTCTCTTGATGGCTTAGAAAAAGTTGATGAAATGAGTCAAGTTGTTGTCTCAAACAATACTTATAAACTATCTTTAGGTTTCAAGCAGTAGAAAGTCTTGAAAACCCCAAGTAGCTCATAATAACATATAGGGTATCACAACCACAAGTTGGTCTGTATGATATAAAAGTCTTAAGAATTTAAGAATATAGGTAGATAATAAGTAATAGGGATGGACAACTTTGAATTTATCTTATCTTATGACTTTGAGTTTATCTGGGTAGTTACTTGAGGGTAGATATTTCCAAGTTTCTTCAGGAAAGTAACTCAAGTTGGGAAATATGAAGTAGAAGTAATAATTTACAATTTTGGGTTCCACTTGGGTATTTATATGGGTTTCTCAAGTTTTTATACTTTGTATATACTAATGCAAGTAACTTGGGTTGAAAAACTTGTAGAAGTAGAAGTAATGAGTAGTCGTGAGTCTGAGCAAGTAATAGGTTAAGGAAAACTTGGGTTGGTAGGACACTTTGAGAGCCTCAAGTTTATTGAGGTGAGTAACTTGTGCTCAAGAACTTGAGTAAGTAAGAAATAATGGGGAACCCAAGTTTCTCATCTAATTTCCACAGTTAAGTTTTTAACCTATGGCTCAATCTTTGTAGCATTGTGAAGGGGTTTTCCACATACTTAGTGTTTTAGGAATTCTTATAGGGTTACAACACTACTCAAGCATGTAAAAGTGACAAATAGATATAATAAAATTAATAACATATAGTAGAACCTTCATGGTGGCAAATGAAAAATTACCAAAGAAAAATGAGCATAAAACAATCAAGATGGAAGCATAAAAACAAAGAAATAAGATCTAAGTACTTTAAACATAAATGGGTTGTGAAGAGTTGGATCAGAAATCACTCAAAAGGCTTAGATAGTGTAGTTTGGGGTTCTTAGCTATGACAATTTGGTCAAACAACTTGAATTCCAAGTGAGAAATGAGGTGAAATTCATTGATATTTATATTTGCTAATGCATTAATAACATGTAGTGGACTTGTGTGAAGGAGCCACATAAGCCTTTGGTTCTTTATCAAGTTTCTTAGACTACACTTAATTTTGATTTTAGGAGTTAAGCATATTCACAATCCCAAGTTGGTTTTAACTAGTGAGTACTTTAGGTTCGTAAACCTCTGCTACTTTTACTTGTGGCTTTGGTTAAGTAAAGTTACTTCAAAAACCTGGTTTACTTTATGTAGTGTTCGATAGGTTTTCAAGACTACTTAGATTTTAATGAAAAGTAAAGATGTTTGGTAATTTTGGTTTGAACTAGATAGTGAAACTCACACTTATGGGACTACTTTTATTCTTGTTTAATAACTTAATTAGCTTGTAGATCTTGAGTTTCATTGGAAATGAATACAAGCACTTAGCTTTTTTTTAATCTTCTAGGAAAGATTAGTAAATGGGGTTTTAAATGATGGCCTTAGGTAAATGTTTCCAACCTTTTGGAATAATTTGAAGAAACTAGGAAAATAAACAATCAAAATAAAAAGTAATAAATACTAATAATTTATTTAAGGGACTAGTTTAATAAGGAGAATTGACTCACACAAGACAACATTCAAAATTTTAAATAAGGGTAACCCAAATTTTCCAAGTGTGAATTTTTGGGGACACCATGTCCACATCGAAACTCTATTTCATTCAAATAGGTTTTAAGATAATTGAGAGTATAATATTAAATGAATGTGTAATCATGAGAATGGATTAGGTATGATAATATTGTAGGGAAATAATTTGAATGTTTTTATTATAAAGTTGAAACTCCTTGTGTATAGATAAACCCCTATCACACAATCAAGCAACCTTGTTACAAAAGCTATACACATGTACATTGAAGGAATTTAAAAGACCCTATATTATATAAGTTGGTGGATGTTTTAAAAGACACAATTTTTGAGGAAATAAGAGAGAGAACCCAAAAATTAAAAGTTGGTAATACACAGGCCCTTATTTTCTATGCTTACATTATTAATTCATGATTGTGAATATTGATATTTGAATGAGTCCATACAAGCATTGAGTTATTGGATTCTAAAATGTGTGGGTAAGTTCACTATGGATCTTTGAAGTTTTTTTCAATATTTCCTTACTTGTAACATTGTTGTTTGTTGCCCAATAGGAACAGACTCCTATAAAACACCCTATTTCCTACATAGTCCAAAGGAAATTGAGCTAGAAAATGTGAACAGAGGATTAGACAAGATCTAACAATGCTTTAAAGGTGTGTATATGGATTATATAGAGCCATATAAAATTTTATAATCATCAAAAATAATTTATAAAGACTAAGAACCTAATTTTGTTTCCTTTGGGCCAGTGTAAGCAAGAAAACCTAAAATTGGGGTTTGAGTGGTATAAATAGTTTCTAGCATCAGTGTTAAGCATGAGATATACTGAGAGGGGGTGAATCAATATATCATAGATCTTATAAACTTTTCCTTAATAAAATTCCACTTTAACATACATTCAAGATATGCAATAAAACTAAAATAATAAACACCACACAAGATATAGAGAGACACTAGATTTAACATGGAAACCTAATGTGGGGAAAACCATAGAGAACAATCTCAAGTATATGAATGAGCACCAACTCAAAATAAAATATTTTCAAGTAACAACTTGCAAGAACACTAACCCCTTTGCTGAGCACCAACACAACAACTATTCATGAGCACCAACCCATAGGATCACCAACCCCTTTACTGAGCACCAACACAACAATAATTCATGAGCACCAACCCACAAGAGCACCAACACATTTACTAAGCACCAACACAACAATAATTCATGATCACCAACCCACAGGAGCACCAACCCCTTTTCTGAGCACCAACACATCAACTATTCATGAGAACCAACCCATAGGAGCACCAACCCCTTTTGTGTATACCACATTACTATCTCTCAATGTTTCTATCTCAACAAATGATAGTTCATTACAATATCTCTTTCCTTTCTCTCCTCTACTCTTCTAGGCTATATATTACAATTAAAAATCATACTCTTTCTCACACCTTACAAATGGCTTCTCAAGCCTTTATTTATAGCTTTCCAAATGACCTTTGGCCTTCACCCTTTGTGACCCTTCAATCTTCATGGAAAATGGTTCCAAACTTGCATGACCCTTCGTATCCTTGCATTTGAAAAGTCATGTGGTGACCCTTCATAAGTAAAATCATACTTTCCTCTTTTTTCTTTATCTTGGTGACTTTTTTTATTCCTCAAAGTGTCCCTTCATGAGAAATTGTGCCTTTCCTCTTTTGTCTTCACTTGGTGAGTCTTGGAATTACCCAAGTTGACTCTTCATGGGAAAATGCATCCCATTCTTCTTTTGTCTTTACCCCATGACTCTTTGACTTCTCCATGGGCCCTTCTTTTGTCTTATATGCAACCAAAAATATAATTTTTAATATTAAATAAATATTAACACACATTAGCCAAGATATAACTATTACAAACATCATTAAATGCAATGGGGCCTTTATCACCAATAATGATAGACCTTTGACATCAATGAAAATATTTCAAACAATCAAAATTTATTTAAATTGTTTATTTTTGTGGATTTTAGGTACCTCAAGTGAGTCACATAGTTTTATACCTATATAATCTCATTTGTATATATTTCAAACGTCTATGTTGTATTTGGACATAATTATGCCTAAAGGATGAGGCCTAATGTTAGAAAAGGGGTTTACATGTAGAGTTAGACCAATAAAATTTATAAGAAAGGGTATATTTATATATGGTACTTATATAAAAGGTTAGTTTTGATTTATTCCTCTTAATACTTTTGTATAAGCATAAAAACAAGAAAAAAGGCTACAAGCCTTAAGAGGAATGTGCAAGCTAGAAGTATGGGATTGAAGGTGGATTTGTGATTGAGGGCTTAGAAGAGGTCAAAAATATGTGTTAAGGTCATTGATGTATGAATATTTATTCCTTAATTCTTATATCAAGATATGGCACTTGAAGCCTAAATAAGATTGCCTATCAAAGAACTAGTAAGGGGATGTCAAAATGTTGATTAGTGAATGGATCTAATTTGAAGATTTTTTTGGAAACTTAGAATGGGTATATTATCATTGTGATAATATATATAAAATTTGAAAATTCAAATAATTAAAGGAAACTAAACTACATAACAAGCTACTCGAGAGAGAGATCAATCCAAAATTGATCATTTAGTACAAACCAGGTTAAGTGAAGTGGAAATCTAGATCAAGTTACTTATTAATCATGACACATATGGTGTTTTATAAGTTTATCCACCTACATATACATCAATCCTACACATCTTTCTTAATTCCATGTGGAACCCAAATCACTTGTTATTTCTCTCTAATATTTTCTAGCTCCTCTTTGAGCTCTTGTCTAGCCATTTTGGTCCCTTCATGCATGGCAAGGAGGGATTCTATGTTAGTATCCATATAAGAACTTAAGTCATTAACATAAGGGGATTTACTTTTTTTATTTTTCTACCTCTTGCTAATGGATTACACTTCTTCCATTTCTTCCATGATTAATGCCTTTCCTAAGCTATCTTCAATTTTCCTCTTCCTCGCCCTCTATACTAATCTCATGGCCTAATCAAAGAGTGAACTCACTATTGCCATGTTATTTATCTTTAGATTGGGTCTCTTAAAGGTTGAGGATCATAATTCCTTAACTCAATATGCAAGAGTGATATTTGAGGGATATAAGGGTTGTGATTCTACTTGTGCATGTTAATTTTTGAGTTGTGTGGAAGGATTGGGCATTGCTGGCCAAATGATCTTTAACTAATTTATGTTTCTATATTATGGCATAGGATGGAAAAAAAAGATTTATTACCTCCTATGTGCCCTCTTGGTAGTAACTACTATGGCTATGGTGGTAAGAGTGGAATAAATCAAGGGTAAACCTAATTAGATATAAGGAGATATAGTTGATGTGATGGATTAGGCAATGGATGGAAGCGACAAAGCTAGTGTTGATGGGGTGGATGTTAATGGAATGGAAATTGAAGGGATGAAAACTAAAATAGTGGAGGTTAGAGAAGGTTTAGTGGTTATGGGAAGGTTTAGGGATGGGTGAATGAAAAGTAAAGTTGTAGAGAGTGCTTAGTAGGGAATAAATGTGGAAACTATTAGCCACGGGTGATAGAAATTGTAGGTAAGGACATTAAAGGTAAAATACCTAGAGGATTTTTTATCAAATTAATGTTACCTAATGGTTCAACTATGATAGGTGTCTTGGCATTGATTCCTTATAGGCTCATTTCCTTTTCCTATTGTATCTCCTCCTCATCAACCTCTTGTGTTGGAGGGGTCTGTGGTCTATCTCCATTAAGCTTCCTTTGGTAGATCTTGGTATCTATACCTGCTTGTGTGACTATTTCCTACTAAGGAAGAGAGGGAGGAAAAATTTTGGGTGTTAGAGATAATGAAAACACTATTTCCTATTCATCAGAGGAGTCTAAGCCTATAATCCTAACTTCTACCCTCTATGTACTTCCTCTTTCTTAAGTTATCTCTTTTTTGATTTATATTAGTTCAAGTATGGAATTTTGAATTGGGTGGATTGGTTCTTCCTCTACTTGTGTGGAGGTAAGTAGTGTTTCTTCCTTGGATTTTTAATCTTATTATTTAATGAGTTATGCCTCAGCTAACAACTTCTCTTAGTCTTAAGGCTATATTTGAGCTATTTGGGGATCTAATCCCTCTACTTATAGTGCTTATGATGTCCTATCACTCAAAAATATAAGGATATCCATCTTATAATAGGTGGAATCCTAAATTTTGCTTCATAAATTGTAATAAATTGCTTTACCTATATCACTCTCAACAAGTCCTCACTTAATATTATAGTTGTGGTACTTTTCCTAGCTTCCTCATTGTCCTTGGCATTTATGAACATAAATTCATGATTCATTAGATCATGCTTATAAGAGTGTCCAAGGGTATGAATTTTATTTTAGACCTTTCCATGAGGATCTCAGTATCTATGAGGAATAATAGGCAATGCATATGCCTTCCTAACATTCCTAGCCTCCATGAATTGCCTGAAAATTGTATACTACATTCTCCCAATGGTGATGTGGGATTCATAAAAGGTGGCATTCTTGTTTCTCATCAACTCCTCATCATTGCTATTCCAAATTTGATAAGTAATTTTCAATTCAACTACCTCATTTAGAACAAACTTTAAAATTTAAATAGGATCTACTTTGTGGCCAACCACCATGATAACTATGTAATCTAGATAGATCTAGTAGTCTCTTACATTATTGGAAAGTATCTAGGCAATGTCGAGGGAAACTATTGGTAAAGGATGGCTATGGATGTCTATACATACTTGAGTGTATAGGTCCTTAATGATCTTGGATATGTTTCTCACATATGAATATATGTACACAAAAATTTAATAGTCATAAATCCTATTCTTGATGACTTCTATGTTGGGATCCCATAGGACTCCATTATGTCTATACACCATCCCCATGACTACATCCAATAGTTAAGACATCACGTAGAAGTTTCCACCAAGTGACCTATTATCCTAATGTAAAATATGGTATTGGAGGTGTGTAATAATCACTTCCCCAAAGTGTAGGTGTGATCCAAGGTATTCAATAGGTCCAGTATGAGAACCCACTCTAGGTGCATGAAGTAGATGTTAGCATGGCCAATTTTTTTTTTTAATAGTTCCATTCCCACATATATTCTTATTCTAAAAAGGGTGATGGGGATGAGGATCTTGACATTTTATTTCAAAGTAAAACTTCCCTAGGGAGAAACTACCTTGATAGAGCTCATTTCCGATTATTGGCCTTCTTCCATGTGGTAACACTGTGTAAATCAAAGTGTCATGTACAATGGGTAGGATCAAACACCTGCTAAATTCCCCACTCACTATATACATGATAATAGTGCTATTTTTGACATAATTAATGTGTGCTTCATCCATTATTCTTTAGTTGAAGAAGAGGCCCCATATTAGATCAATGTACGACATAACTTCTTGGTTTACAACTATGTAGTATAGGGCTTAACATTTGAAAGGGAGTAAGTCTTTCACCAGTTGATTATCCTTACCTATGATCTCTTATTAGATTACAAAGGAAACCATGTTTTAAACTATTTCCCACAATGTGAGTAATTTAAATAACATCTATCAAATGTAGTAGCATCAAACACAATTTCTAAGTACTTTGTAAAATCCTTAATTAAGAACATAGATGGTGATAGGGGTCCTTTATAAGACCTAGATGATGATGCCATGGTGGTTCTTTCAGGTATTAGTGTGATCCAAGATTTTTATAATGGCATGCATCATTGAACTAAATTTTTTAGACTAGCAAATTATAATGATAGCTATAAGGGATTTTGGGATCGCTTGAGGGTAAATTTTACTTGAGCTCAAAGATTGGATGATATGAAATTGATTGGAGGCTCAACATAAATATATTTCTATTTCATGTACCTTCATTCAATTCTAATTTGACCTCTTTGTCCTAGTGTGCATGTCATGTAGGATGCCTTATCATTTGGGGTGCCATAGGGTAACCTTTCATCTTTTGAAAAGTGTTATTATATATCCCAGTCAATAGAAGTCAAAATTTACTTTTAGGCCAAAATAATCTAAGGCATATAATGCCCTTTAGAAGGATTTTCTCCAAAATATCCTGAAACAAAAGTTTTTGAAACAAAGTTACCGATGACTAAGGTTGCCAAAGGAATCCTTCTAATGAAAAATCTTTGAAACAAAGTTTCAAAAATAAAGTATTCAAAATGAAAGCTGACAACATAAAAGTCTCTGATGAGAATATTTATGTAGATAATATTTTTGAAGTGAATATTTTTGAAACGAATTCACCAATATAATCCTTCCAAAATGAAAGTTCTTGAAGAAGACATAAGCTTTTGAAGACAAAATACCATGAAGAAAGTTGTTGATGAAAACCTATTGAAGTGAGTGTTACCAAAATAAAAAATTTCAAAACATATATGTCGATGAAAAAGTTTATGTAAAGAAATCTTTTTTATAAAATCCCTTTGAAATTAAATTTGTTGATGTAAAGCTTCTATGGACCAAACTTGTCAAAACAAATGTTTCTAAAACAAAACTACTGATAAAAAACTTTTCTATAAAGAATATTTTCGAACGAAGTTTTTGAATGAAATATTTTGGAGACTATTTCACTGAAGACCAAATACTCTACAATAAAACAATCTAAATACTTGTCATGCAAATCCATTATTTCATCCTCTTCATTAATAGTTTAGTTTGAATAGGTGTTTGAAAATGAAAAAGTTTACCACAATATGACTCAATGTTAGAAGTACTAAATTTATATAGATAATATAAGTATCATAAACCTCCAAACTCACAGGTACCCATAGAATATATTCATTATTTCCAAAAAAACAAATGGGGTCCCTAATTTTTAAATAAAAATATAAGGTGATGTGTGTTGAATACAATAAATGGTGACTCATAGGGATGAATACTCTAGAGTTTTCAATAACCCAGAATCCATGGTTTTGTAATCCCAATATCAACCATAAATTTATTCTAAATAAATGGTAAACTGAAAATGGAAAGAGACTAATAATTTTATGAAACATACTAACTTTACTTACACCTTAGATCTTAGTGTGAGAAGTATTATTCTTTACCTCTTGTCTCAGGTTTTTATACAAAGACATGAGGGTGAGTTTTAGGTTTCACTTTGATTGGGTGTTAGGTGTATAAATGGGGAACTCAAACATTGTTTTATCTGTAACCCTAATAGAGATATATTTGATTACATATTCCTCCTTCCTTTATATTTTTCATGATGTATTATGCATTGATCTTATTTTATCATGTAGGCTTTACATCCCTGTTGATTTTATTTTGGATTATTTTTTTGATTGTGCCTTATATTTCATTTTTATCTTTGTTTTTATTTCTAACATTATATTTTATTTTTATCTTTGTTTTTATTTCTAAAAGAGGAAAAAGGTGACCACAATGAGTTGGTCTTAGTTAAAATTTTGGTTTAATCAAAATGTCCCTATCAATTATTGCCCATGTTCATGATTATTACCTTAAACAAGTGTTAATGTTTTGTTTGTATTTAAACTAAAGGAGTGAGATTTTTTTTAATTTACATAGAAATATGGGAACAACTTTCACATACTTGATGAAATCATTAGCTTCAAGACATATTCATGACTAGCTCTCTCATTACTTACCTGGATTAAAAGTTCTAGACTATGGTATGCATTTTCCCTTGATTTGGGTTAGATTTAAAACACCTCAAATTATGTTTGATTATTCCAAGATTTAATATAACTAAACCATCATAAAATAAAATGAAAACTAATCTAAGATGTAGGAAAATTTTTGAAAGAAAAAAGGATACTCTAGAAAATGTGAACTAATCCAATAAAAAAATAACTAAAATCAAGAAACTAACTAATAACACAAATATAATCTACTTCCACCTCTACCAGAATGTATTATTGATACTCAAAGACCTTCTATAGATGGGGCATCCATGAAATAATGCTTCAAAAATTATCCATTAATTGGATATGTTAGATCATTATCTTGAAGATACTTTAAATGGAAAACATTATCACCCAATTTTTTTGAAATTTGATAGGTCTTATCCTTAATGGGGTAAACATGTTATTCATTCCTTTTTTCCCATGGGATTTATCCCCATAGAATCACAAAATAAAATATCATAAATTCTTTAAATTTTGATTTCTTATCAAACTATCTCTTGACCATTTCCTAATGCTTACTGAAGCTTTACAATGCTTTATCTATGAATTCCTCCATTTTGATGATGTCTAACAATCTAGAATCTATTTTGTCATTGGGACTCATGTATTATTTCATAAACTAATATGTCAATAATTTTAGCATGATTAGGAACATAAGATATTTACCATATATGAGTAAATATGGTGAAGCTTTGAGGGCCTACTTATACCTCATCCTATCTACCCAAAGTGTATACTTTTATACAATGTTCCACTCCCTTGGTTTATCTATAACTAACTTATTGATTACATATATAAGGTAATTATTAGTTGACTCAGCTAATCCATTTACTTGTTGGTAATGATTTATGGATGATCTAATTATAATCTAATTATCATGGGCTCACTCAATGATCCTAGCTGATTGAAATGCTAGCCCATTATCACAAACTAAAGAGATGGGAATGCCAAACTTAATTGTGATATGTTCTTCAAGAAAACTTATCACATCTTAGGTTCTAAATTTATTGGTGTCTACTTCCTCTATCCATCTAGTGTATTAATCTATAGGAGTGAGCACAAATTTATGTCTAGATAAATAATTTGGATTTATAACACATATTAAGTTTAAGCTCCATTAGATGAGAGATATACCTTCAATTAAAAGTTATAGAGGTAGTGATGCATGTACCTCCTTTTTGGATAAAATGTAGCATTCATAGCATGTTCTCATATGGAAGTAAGCAACGTCAAAGACCATTGGCCAGTAATATCCCATTTTGAGTATTTTATGTGCTATAGTATTGTTGGATGGATGGACACTACCTATCTTATGATGTATATTTTTTAATATTTATTTATATTCTTCAGATGACACACATATTAGATAAATGCCTACATAATTCTTTCTATAGATCAATCCTTTCCTAATCATGTAATGATTAGCCTTGAGCCTCAAATATATCTTTATCTCTCTTTTGAGTTATTGGGGGCATGTTATAATCAGTAGGAACTAAATAATACATGAATACCAATATTATTGAGAGACCTATGTCTATAAAACCTCTTCAATAGTGATGTATGGGTCAAGTCTAGTCATTAATTGAACTATGCCTTATCCCTTAATGATCCTAACTAGTTTGATTTCAATATGAAATTCTTGTAATTTTTCCATCCATTTACCTCTAAATTCTCCTAATTCATTTTTTTTTATCATGAAATATATATTGGGATCCAATACTATGGTGATAGTCTAATTTTGGAAGATGTAGTGTTAAACTTTTTAATTGCCCTGATGAGAGAAAAAAAAATTCTTATCAATTAGGGAATACTTAAGCTCTACATATTTAAATTTAGTACTCATAAATGAAATTAGGTGTTAAATTTATCCCCTTTTATATGTAATTATGGTAGCAATAGTATGATATAAGGTGAAATAATACAAGGAAAAATCCTTGCTGAAATTAGGGCTTACCAACACTAGGGATTGAAAAATATCCTTATTTATGTCTTGGAATGATTTATTAGCTTCAAGAATCCACTCAAATTCGGAATTATAGTTGATCATTACATTCAGGTGTCTAAAAATATATGTGAATCTTGATATAACTTTCTTTATGAAATTTATGTTTCTAAAGAATGATTTGAGCTTCTTTTTGTTATTTGGAAACATTATTTTTGATATGTCCCAAATCCTATTTGGGTCAATAGTGATCCCATATTTTGTAATGATGTGGACTAATAACTAGCCTTAAATAACACAAAATATTATTTTATTTGAGTTAAGTGAGACCCCAAAATTCTTGCACCTCTCAAAAATAGATTGAAGATGGTCAATATGATCAACTCTTTTTTTAGAAAAAAATAGTGAGATCATCCATGTATATAATTATGCACTTACCTATAATTACTTGGAATGAATGATAAATTTATCTTTGAAAATTCACTCCAACATTGATTAACCCAAATTGTATTTGTTTATACTCATATATTCCCCACTTTGTAGTAAATGTTGTTTTTGTCCTATCTTATGGTTTGACTAATACTTGATTGTAACCTAAAAATCTAGCCAAGAAAGACATCATCTCATATCCACTTGCCTATTACCTCATATAAGGAGGGAAAAGTGTAATTATGCTTCTCTAAATATTTATTCATATTTATGAAGTTGATGCAGAATTTGATCTTTCCAATCTTTTTCCTGACTAAAACTAGATTGGCCACCCAAGTTGAATGTCTAATATGGAAGATAATCATAGCACTCATTAAATTTTATAATTCCTTCTAAATTAATGGTTCCAAGATAAGATTCACTAGACTTTACTTTTGTCTTCTAAGTGGTTTATGATCAATATTGAGTCGATTTGTGTGGGTGATAACTCTAGGATTGAAGACACTTAAGTCATCATAAGTCTATATAATTACATCTTTATATCTGATAATCAATTCCTTAACTATTTTCCTTTATTTAGGTGTGAAGATTAATACAATATTTACAAGGTGTGTGTTATTTTCATCACCAACATTTTATGAACTAAATTTATATTCATTAAAATTCAAATGCCTCTATGATTAGGCCTATGGATCTGTGTTGAAGGTCCTTTCTAGGGTGACCATTCCCAATGGAAAGAGATTTCATTTGAGATGGATAATGCCTTATTCATAAAATTATTCATGGCACATGTGGTGTATTTCTTTAACATAAATTATTTTAGATTTAAATTATGTTGAATTTGTCAAAAATTGGACAATTTTTTAGTCATCATCAAATACTTGAAACTTTTCAATGTTGTCTAGTATTGAAGGAAACAATACCAATTCAATAGAGAACATCTAGATTTTTGACTCCTATAAGGGTTCCAAATTCACTAATAAAGTGGTTAATGAATAGGTGGCTCCTTTTTATTCTCTCAGGATAGATATTATGTTGAAAGATTCAAGTGATTCTATTAAATCCCAGGCTCGATTCTTGTATTTATTTAGGTATGACAATTTAAATTGATATTTGTCTATGACCTGATTTACCACAAGTTTAGAATCTTCATATACCAATAATTATTTAACTTTGTTCTAGAGGGAGAAATGTAATCCTAAAATCAAGGCTTTGTATTATGCTCTGGTGTTGGTTCATGGGAATTGGAGCTTATACGTTGCTAATAGTTTCTCTTCTTGTGGATTTATAAAATCAATACTAATGATTGGTCCTTGTTTAGATATTAATCCATTGAAATAGAGGGTTCATAATTAGTAAGGGCTCAAAATTTATTTTGGTGCTTCCTACCTCATGTAAAATGTGTAAATTATAACAAGATGAGATTTATAGTTTACCGTTTCATGGGTTTTATTGTACTCCATAATATGATGCTTCATTCTTAGTTTTTGATCGATTCTAATTTGGTTGGCTATGCCTCTCTAAGGTAACCAAATATGTGAAAATTACATAGAAAGATATCCATTTAGAATTTTTGACCAATCTATGCTCAACACTAACCCATAACCTTCAATAATGTCCACTACTAATATGTTGATAGTCATTTGTACTCAAGGTTTTTAAGTAGCCTAAATTCTTACATCATTCATCTCTCCCAATACAAGCACTACTATTTTATCTAGCTATGACACAGTCCTCTTAGATGACTTTGGTGTTAAACAAAGATTCTAATAAATATAATTCAACATCAATATTGTTGAATTTGTTGATCATTGTTCTTATTATTGAAGGTTGGTATTGATGTTGTCATTGATGTCAAAGGTTCTTAAGAAAGGTGTTCATGAGGTCATTAAAGATTTTTCTTGTTTGATATCATCATTTAGAAGTATGACATTGTTTTAGAATCAAGTAAGTCATGTGAGAAAGGTATAATATCTCAAAAAGTGTTTCAAGGTCAGTTGTCAAGTGTTTGAGAAGCCTAGTCATGACACTAGTCATAGCATAAAGAGTCTTAGTGAGAAGGTTTGTGCATGATGGCTTGGTGAGATAGCTACACATAGACATAATAATATATATGAGGTTTATTGAACATGTATGAGAGAAATTTTAACACTCATGTGAGTCTTATGGTGAGCCTAAAAGGTTAGGACCTATAGACCTAATATTCAACTAGACCACCTCTAGACCTTGCTTGGCCTAATAAGTCATCATGAGATATTGATAAGATATATAAAGGATGTTTGACATTATTTGAGCATGTGATATATTTTTTGATCATGTAATAGGTATTTAAATCTTTGATAATTGTTATAAGGTTAGTTTAAAGGCCTAATGTAACTTGTCGATCAAAGTCTAAGAAAATAAAGAGAGAGATGGTGGCCAAATGAGGTATGAGATTCAGATTTAAGATAAGAATGAGCATGTAAGAATTTTTAGTGGTGTGATAGGTTTTCATAGGTGTGTTTACCATGTCTTAAGTCAAATTTTTAAGGTTTAGGCTTGTAAAAGTGTTTTAATATCTCTCAAGTGCATATAATGGAGGGTTATTACATAGAATATAGGGTTATCAACTTGAGAAAGACTTTAAAGTGTTCATTGGCATGTGTAACCTCTACATGGTAAAATGATATATTGATGATATATGGGTAAGGTTCATAGATAATATCTCTAAGAACTAGTTTTGGAAATAAGGGGCAGTCCTTTATGAACAATCGTTAACACTAGAAATAGTGTTAACCCTCTCTATAACCCTAAAAATGACTTGATATGAAATATATTGTTATAAAGTGATAATAATGGATTTATATGTATATTTAAGTTATTATATGTTGTATTAAACTCTATTAGGCATCTCCAAGTGTGATTGATTTGTTAGGTGAGTGGAACCTATAAAAAAGGCCTTGTTTTTTGGAGATTTATTATAGTAGTTAGAGTTGACCAAGTAAAAGTTGATAAATGGATGGAATAAAAAGTTTGATACTTTTATTATATGTAAATGATGGTTTATATAAAATTTATAATCCTCAGGTATGCTAACCATTCATCCAAGTTGACTAGTCACTAACAATTAAAAAAACTAGGCAAAAGTGAGAAGTTGATTAGGGATGTGTTATCATAGAATAGGGATGAATCCAAGTACATTAATAAATTATTTAATATATTTTAATTTTTAATATAATTTTTTTAGGTTAGTGGATATGATGAAATTGTTGCTCATAAGTTGACCTGTCTTGTTCAGATGAGATAGTGAGGTACAAGACTATGAGATAGGTCTATAAGACTAATATTGCCCTTTGACCATATTATATATCTATTAAATAATGGTTTAATGAATTAATATTATGAGACACATGAATTTTAATTATATGAAATTGGTCCTACATGTGTTTAAGTTCATTATTTCCATGACTATATTTTGAGGCTAGTTGGCAGTTTTAGTGGGCTCCTTGTAGAGAAGGGTTTGAGTACATTTTCCCTATGTAATGAAGTATAATAATATTTGTAAAAAAATTTAGGTATTTAAGGTTATATTTATATTTTTTTCCATTTATTTTTTAGTTTATTGGTGTTTTACATTTAATATTTCAAGATAGACTTTCTAGGTATGCACATGTCTAATTGTGAACAGTACTAATGACATGATTTAAGTGGTGATTAGAGATAAAATTTGTCATGGAAATAAGAGGAGATTATTATTGTAATATTTTATTGTAATATTAAGTGTTTAAAATATTTATGAATTTTTAAATTGATCCAAGAAGATCAAAGGGTATTGTGTACTTATGAAGGCCTAATTGAATTAGGTCTCCTTAAGGTCTAAAAGGGGTTTTGGTCCTATATGCTATGACTGACCTATTGTAATGTTTGATTCATGTTTTTATAATTTATTAATTACTATTTTATGGAAAATATAAATTATATTTTTTTTATGTATAACCAAGATGTATATGATCAAGAACCTACTATAAGAACAAGGTCTAATAGGCCTAATTGACTAGTTAGACTATGAGTGAGTTGAAGTGGAAGATATAATACTTTGAATAGATAAAATAGGTATTATATAACATAATAATAGAATATAAAAAATAAAATTAAGATATAATATGGGTAATTTATATTATTATCAAGTTCAAATGACCTAATTTGTCTCAAAGAGACCTAGTGGAGCGAAGGAGTCTAAAAGGTAGTTTGAGAGGAACAAAAGAAAGAGAAGGAATGAAGAAGGATATCATCATCCAATGTATGAGTAGTAAATTTTTATGAACTTTATCAAGGGTTATATGTGGATGATTTGGTGTTGATTCATCTATGGGTTTGGTGCCTCCTTGCAAGTTCATGCTTGTTAAAGCCTAGTTGAGTTAGTGCTTATCTAGTTGGGTTTGGTGCTCCATGTGAAGTTAGTGATTCACTAAATCTTGATGTTTATCTTATAGGAATATAGTCCATTTGAAAATATTAGTGGTTTTTATTCCCCTTAAGGTTTAATACTCAAATAAGTGTTTTATGTGTTATGCTCTTGTCTCATGCTCATATAAATGGTTCTTGATGTGTTGAAAGTTCACAATATTGATTTGATAGTTCATGAATGATAAAGTAAAGTTGAAATTTTTTTGAAGACTAATTAATCCCCCTTCCCAATAATTATTATTCCAACAATTGGTATCATATCTTGATCCTTTTAGATAAGTCTAATAGCTTGAAGGTAATCTTAAGAAGCACAAGATGTCTTATGATCAATAGGAAGAAGACAACATGCATGATGAAGTCTACTATGATAGTGAATAAGGATAAGTTGAAATAGACCTTAAAATTGAGCTCATAAGTTCCCTTTATGACTTTAATGTATACTATCAAGGATCTTAAGGGTTAGTTAGAAGGTGTCAACATAAGGTTTATGTCAAAGAAAGTTGAGTATGACTAGTTGAAGACAAAGCTAGATTCCTTAAATGTTAAGCATGAGTAGCTCATAGAAAAAATGAGAAAGTTTTAGAGAGAGTGAGAATTAAGAACAAGTAAATAGTACCAACATGAAAAAATAAATCAAACATCTTAATGCAATAAAGGATAAGTCATCATGGGACAATGGGAAAAGGACTAACCAATCAAGAAGTAAGTATATAAATATTGTTTACTACATCTATCATAATATAAGATACATTTCAAGATTATGACATAATAGAGTTAGAAGGACCTCAAGATTCAAAAATACATATGAAGCTCCTATAATGCATGTGAAGAATCAAACATTGGCATGGAAGTCAAATCAAGCTAGGAATGAACCTATTGAGCTCAAGAGTCAAGATGGACTATTTACCAAGAAGGAATAGAAAACCAAAGATGATTATATTATATCTAATATTACCTTTCACATTCAAGATGAAGGCATGAAATGGTATATAGATAATGGTTTATCAATCCACATGATAAGAGACAAAAATAATTTCATCCCATTAAAAAATAATGTTATGGTAATAGTGGGGTTTGGAGACAACATAACTACCAATATGGTTAGTAACGGTGTCTTGAGTTTGGAGAATGGGAAGACCAAGATACAAAATACATTGTATGTGGAAGGTTTGAAACATAACTTGCTTAGTGTAAGTCAAATGTGCAATCAAGGACACACACACTAACCTTTCTTGATAAAGGGTTTGAGATAAGGAGAGCCAATTCATGAAGGCTAATTTACAATGATAAGAGGAATAAGAATAATATATATGTCTTGAATGAGATCAAGTAGGAGAGATGCTTCATGAGAAAGATATATGAAAGTTGGATATGGCACAAAAGGTTAAGTCACCTAAACTCTAACAATCTAGTCAATATTAACACTAATAAGTTTGTGAATAAAATGCCTAAGATCACCAAACCTACGAACATACTTTGTAATGATTACCAACATGGTAATCATATTAAAGGAATGTTAAAATCTAAGGATCACTATATTATAAGACCCTTGGAGATAATACAAACTGACCTCTATGGGCCTACAGTAATTCAAAGCATTTAAGGAGGTACTTCATGTTACTCATAGATGATTACACAAGAATGATTTGAGTCACATTCTTATAATAAAAATCAAAATCTCTTGACAAGTTCAAGGCACTCAAGGCTCTTATTGAGAATTCAAATAATGGGAATATCAAGTGCCTAAGATATGATAGAGGAGGAGAGTTTTGATTTAATGAGTTTGATGAATTTTATGAGGTTCATGGATTAGGGAAATAATTTTCAATAGCTATGACACCTCAATAAAATGAGGTAGTGGAAAGGAAGAATATGATATTTCAACAGATGGATATGACTACACTAAATGAGTCTATACTATATGATAGATATTGGAGAGAGGTATTAGGCACTACTATATACATTTTTAATAGAGGATAAATAATGACTAATGATAATAAGACTCATTATGAACTATGGAAGGGAAGCCCTGCTAATGTGGAACACTTTAGAGTGTTTGAGAGTAAATGTTTCATCAAAAGAGATGATAAAGACTTGGGAAAGATTGATTCCAGATCTAATAAAGGCATATTCTTAAATACTCATAAATGAGATCAGAATATATATGTTATAATAAAAGACTACAAAAGATAGTGAAGAGCACTAATGTGAAGATTGATGAGACAAAGAAATCTCACTCAAATTCAAGGAACACATTAAATAATATAAATTCAAAAATGAAGAGGAGACTATAGAGGTTGATGAGGAAGAATAATAAGTTGAAGAGAGACATGACTCAAAAGGACCCTCAAGATAGATTCAAAGACATCACCCTAAATCTCAAATCATTGGAAACACGAATGCAGGTATGAAAATAAGGAAAAGTCTAGTATGTAGTTTAAATCAAGATAATATTTCTCTATTATCCAATATTGAATGTAAGAGTCTTATAGAAGCAATAAAAGACAAATTTTGGATAAGTTATATGAATGAGAACTTATACCAAATAGAGAATAATGAGACTTGAGAACTAGTTCTATTCACCATTTTAGCCCACATATGAAGCTCTTATATGGTTTAATGAAGTAATGGATTGAAGGCTTAGAAATGGGTCTAGTATTGCAAATGGAGAAGATCAGAGAAGGTTTTCATGGTGCAAAATAGTTGAAGGAGTAGGTCCAGAGAAGCCTAAGTTTTACTTAGAAATATTTTTAGCTTTTGGCTAAGTATAACATTCAAATTTCCTTCAAAGGAAGTCTTACACACAAAACCCATATAAAAATTACAAGGCTTATTTTTTTTAGAGTTGTGTTTCATCCTTTTGTTCAAGTATCAAGAATTGGTTGACATTTTGTTTGAAAAAATTTCCCTGAAGGGTCATTTATTTGAAGAGGTCTGTTTCATTTTTTTTGAAGGGCACTTTTTACAGACAAGTGTCCAATACACTTTTTCCAAAAGGTACTTTTAAAAGTTCTAAAAGGTCCTTTCGGTAGTAAATGCCCCAAATAGCTTCCCTAAAAGGTCATTTATCAAGGAAATTGTCTATTCAAAAGTCCCAAAGGATATTTTGCAATAAAAATGATCTAATTTAGAGGTTATGAAGGGCACTTTCTGGCAAAGAGTCCTTCCCAAAATTTCCAAAGTAGAGTTTCTAAAGGACCATTCCAAAGTTAGAAAGGGCTAGGTCAAAAAGGCTGAATGACATTTCTAAGGACATAATTCCTTTGAGAAAATTGTCTGAGATAATTTTATTGAAGGTAGATTTCTTTAGAAACTATTTTCCCAAAGAAAAATACTAAGGAAAAATTCCTTCAAACTTTTTGTTTGAGATGGAGATCCCAAAAACATGAATTCTTTCAGACATTTTATCTAAAATAATTGCTCAAAGGCAAAGACAACACAAGAAATTTCCTTTGAATAAAGTGATTTACATAAATCTCAAAGGATTTTTTCATAGGTAAGTGGCCCAAAATGTAATATCCAAAGGGTACTTTTCAAAATTGTTAAGGGTATGTCTCTCAAAGAAATGGTCCACTTAGATTTTTTTGAAGGGTACTTTTCTTTTGAAAAGGGGACTTTTCAATAATTTTAAGGGTCAATTTCTTGAGCAAATGTCCTCTAAATTTTCTCTAAAGGATCTTTCCAACAAGGTGGTCCCAATAAAATAATTGATAAAGGGCCCTTGATTAAATACCAGATTGATAAGTGTCAAGATCTTAAGAGCCTAAATTGAATCCAATGGTGAGTGACAATTTGTAGGTTAATGGGCCTAGATCAGATTAATGGTGCATGCTCAATCATGGATTTTGGATCAATGATGCGTGATCAGGTCAATGATTCAGTGAATCTCAAGAGCGAAGGTGCAATGGATAAGTAGCACAACCACATGAGTCTAGACATAGGATCTATGGATTGTATCCATTTGCCTTAAGTAGATCCAATAGAGTGAGATGAGTCATGGATTAATGATAAAATCTAGTTCTTAATGACCAATCAAATGAAGGTGAGCCTAAATGACATAGATGGAGGTAAAAAGGTCTATTTTAAACCAAGGCAAGCAAGTATGATGGAACTAAGATCAAGCATATTTTAGTTTAACCCAAGAGTAGATTTTTTGGGATCGAACGGTGCCATTAAGACTTTATAGAGACAAAATAGGTCCTTTTTGACCTAACATAGATCAAAGTGGAATAATAGCTAATCATATGATATAGATATGTCTAAGTGGATATACCAACTATAGGAAAACCAATAATTTAAATTGGTTTTGAATCTATAATAGGCCCAAGTTCACATTTAAAAGTAGAGATAGATATATGTAATTAATATAGGATCATCTTGATCTATCCTCTCAAAAAATAACCACCTAAAGTAAACTTAATCATGGCCCATGGATATGAGGACTCTATCCTTATAGTCCTAGTGGCATTAATGCAATCAAGAGCTTAAGGAGGCTATAGAAATCTTGGTCATTATGACCCCTTCTTCACTCCCCCATATAAGATCTCCATTTTTTTGTCATCCATTCATGCTATATATACAAGCTTTTGAGCCTTAAAATGTATCCCCTCTCTTGAGCATGACTATAATCTATCAATATTGATCCTTATAACCACTTGAGATAAATAAGATGACTATTTTCAGATTTAATGATATTAACCTAGTGTGTTCATGTCAGTTTGATTTGTATAAGTGGTAGAGCCTTCTCTTTTGCCAAGACCTAATCTCACCTAGCTAGTAATTTTTTTGGTTATGTAGGTTATGTTTAGTGTTTGATGTCATTTGAATAAATCCAATAGTGGACATGTTGATTGGATTAGTTCCTTGAACTAGGCCTCTCCATCATCTCCCTTAGGTTTTGGTCACTTGGTGAACCTCTACATGAAATGTTGATGCTAGGCATTTAGAGTCATAGATACTATTATTTATTTCTATCTCACTAGTGTTTTGGAGGCTCAAGTATGAGTGGATGGACAATATTCTTGGTGCATCACTATAGTTTAGAATAGGTTTTACTTTTTCAACTCTTTCTCCCTTTTCACCCCAACTAGTTTTAGGTTTTATAAGCAAAGGTCCGAAATGATGCATCAGAGAAGATAACCTCATTAAAAACCCTAGATTTCTAGTCTATATATAGGAAACCCATGGCCTTAGACTATTCCCATGTTAGTCCAAGTTTGAGGGGAGGACTTGAACACTCCATTTAGCTAGGGTGCAACCTGGAGTGTTAATAGTTCTAGCATGCCTGGTGGGACCAAGGTCTAAAAGAAGAGGGAGATTATTGGTGTTTCTTTCCCTTATTAGATTTTACAAGAAATAATTAGCACCAATGCCAACTCTAAATCAAGCTTCTAGTTATGAGTATACTAGGTATGTCTCAATGAAGTTTCTAATAATTTTTTTTGCATATTTTTTATATATGAGGTCAATATGAATATCTATGGTGAATATCCCTATTATACACCCTCTTATCATTAGCCCCAACATGGTCTATATGAGTCTTATTATCCCTACCATGAGCCATCTATACCATCACTTAAGCAAACTCTAATAAGCCTTGACAAACATGTGCTAGAGTTGTGTTCATAGAAAAGTTATAGCCAAGATGCCCCTATTTACCAGATTCATTATGTGAGGGACTCACTATAGAAAATAAAATAAGAATGGACACTGATTGAGAGAGGAAATTATAACAATTTTATAGGTGAGATGATGATTGTGGGGGGTTACATTTAAAGTATTGATGACAAGCTAAAAGGCCTTGAGGGAAAATAGGTCTAACCTTACCAACCTTATGTTCCTTCATATACACCACCTCAACCTTCTTATGTGCCACCTTTTTATCCCCAAGATATCATTCCATGTAACCCTTTGAGTGTTAAAATATCTTCACATGCTCCTCAAGCCTTTCCTTCCTAGGGACCTATTCAAGGAAGTTGTCAAAGAAAAAAGATATGGTTATGGAACAACCTATTTTTAGGGTCCAAGACTCCATCCTTCCTTAAGAACCCCTTACGAAGTCCTTCAAGGTTCCAAGATGGAACCAAGTGGTAAAGTCATGGGTTGGGAAAAGTAAGGTAGATCTAAAATTAAGAGCCTAAGATAAAGAAGGATATGAACCTCTACAAACCTCCTTCATCCATATTCAAAAGTCTTCTTGTGTTCTTGACCACCTTAAAGAGGATCTATTTCAAGAGAATATAGAAAATCAAATCAAAGAGTTAGATTTGAAGACAAGGAAAAAAGAAGAGAACCGGAATCATAAAGTTGAAGGAGAACCTCTAACTTTTCCATCTTGGAACCAAATCATGTAGTCAAGCACATCTAAGGTCACTCAGCCCCCTCCCTCCCCCATTTAAGAACCTAAGTCATTTCCATCTTGGAAATCCATTCAGATAGTTAGGTGGAAGAAGGAGGAGGAGATGATTATAGAATTCAAATAAGAGATGTTGTAGCCTCCACCCCTTTCCCCTCAAAATACCAAAGCTTTTCCTTATGGAGAGCCATTAAAGTGGCAAATAATTAGGAAAATGAGGTTAAGGTGATCCAAAAGGAGAAATTTTGATTGCAAAGTCATGTACCTATGGTAAATTATCTGGACCTTTCTCATCTTGTTGACTACTTTCAAGGATCTACTATGCCACTCTTTGAGAAAGAGCCTCTCCTTTGTGAGGCAAATCAATAAAATGTAGTTATGGAAATAGGAAATGAAAGTGATCTAAGTGGCCAAGAAGAATAAATCATTATTAAGGCACCTCTTGGAAAAGAAAAAACATGCTTTGGTTTTCCATGATGATATAAAGATGGAACAAGTGCAAGAGAGAGCTAAGGTATAGGTTGAGATACAAGTACATGAGGAAGAAGTTGTTGATGAACAAGAGAAAAATGTCCTAGTTGGATAAGTTGATGATGTTTTCCATGAGTGTTTTAACCAATCTGAGATGTCAAAAGGAGGCTTGCAGCCTCATGTTTTTGGTCAACGAAATAATATGATTGCTTCTAACTTTTAGTTTGAAAAATATCTAATTGAACTACAACTTCATGAAAATAAATCTTTTGATTTTTTTGATATCTTACATTTAGGTTTTTATATACTTGAATGGGGTCCATTACATCCTAAGAAGAGTATTATCATCAAGTAAGAGGTAGTTGTTTTATTAGGAGATGACATGATTGAAATTTTTAAACATGGTTATCAACTTTTCTCTCCAACTTTAGACATCTCTCTGCTATTAGAAATTGATAAGGAGATCAAATGGCCTCAAGAAGTCACAATATTAGGTCCATCTCCCTTAGAGGATAACCTCATAGATATGTCAAAGGAGAAACATTAAGATGGTTTTTATGTTCATGATCAATAGTTTAGGAATGAGGAAGAGCTAAAGATGTTCTTGAAAAGTCCACAAGTTTGGGAAGAGTATGATTGGGTCTTAGACTCATCTCTATACTTCATGCACCTAAAATTGGCAATAGAGGAACCAGTTGCTTCCCTAAAAAGACACGATCATACAGTTACTCATAGCTATAAGAGAGATATTTCAAGACAAAGCAAGTATGTTTCAAAGTTTTAAGGTGCAAAAAAAAGTTTCCCATTTGACCCAAGTGGAAATTACTTGTAAATTATAGCCATGTACATATTAGGCTAATTTTCATGTTTTCTTCTAAGTATCATTCTAACACATTTATTTGTTGTCCTTTTAGGTTAGTTTATTTTTCAATGAGTGCCTTGGGAAATTTATTTTTGTTTTCTCTTCTTTCTGGTCTTTGTATTTGTCTTAAAGGAGGTTAGATCAAGATTGACATTCAATATGTTGGATCTAAAAAAGAGACTCCATGCTCAATGGACTAGACTAGGCACATGATCTAGGTTCTTTTACATAGACAAGCATGCAACCCCTATGAATCATCAAAGATGTTGGCCATTTTGACCCACATATGAAGCTCTTATGTGGTTTGATGAAATAGTAGATCAAGGGATTAGAAATGGATCCAACATTGTAAATGGAGAAGATCAGATAAGGTTTTCATGATGCAAAATAGTTGAAAGAGTAGGTTCAGAGAAGCCTAAGTTTTAATTAAGAAATATTTTAGCTTTCAACTAAGTATAATATTTAGATTTCCTTCAAAAGAAGTGTTCCACATAAAACCCATGGAAAAAGTACAAGGATTATTTATATTGGGAGTTGTGTTTTGGCCTTTTGCTTAAGTATCAAGAATTATTTTGCACATTTTATCTAAAACAATTTCCCCAAAGGGTCACTTCTTCAAAGAGGTCCTTTTTCATTTTTTCTAAAAGGCAATTTTTGTGGTGAAGTGTCCACTACACTTTTTTTGAAAGGTACTTTTCAAAGTTTCAAAATATCTTTTTGGCAATAAGTTCCCCAAATAGTTTCCCCTAAAGGTCTTTTCTCAAGAAAATTGTCCATTCAAGAGTCTCAAAGGATATCTTGCAAGCAAAATGATCTAATTCAGAGGTTTTAAAGGGTAATTTTTTGGTAAAGTGTCCTTTCCAAAAGGTCCAAAGTAGGGTTTTTGGATGACCATTCCAAAGTTCCAAAGGGCTATGTCAAGAAGGCTGAAGGATATTTTGAAGGACACAATTCCTTCAAGAAAATCGTCTAAGACAATTTTATTAAAGGCAAATTTCTTTCAAAAAATTTGTCCCAAAGCAAAAGACTAAGGAAAAATTCCTTCAAAATCTTTTTCTGAGATGGAGATCCTGAAGACATGAATTCTTTAAGATAAAATGTCCAAAAGAATTACTCAAAGGTAAAGATAAAACAAATTATTTCCTTCAAATAAAGTGATTCACATAAATCTTAGGGAAGTGGCCCAAAATAAAGATTTGAAGGGCACTTTTCAAAGTCCTAAAGGCACTTTTCAAAAAATTTAAGGGTATTCCTCTTAGAGAAATGGTGCACTTACAAATTTTTGAAGGTTAATTTTCTTTCAAAAAGGGGACTTTTCAAAAATATGAAGGGTCAGTTTCTTGGTAAGATGTCCTCCACATTTCCTCTAAATGATCTTTCTAACAAGGTTGGACTAGTAAAAAAATTGACAAAACCCTTGATTGAATGCAACCTTGACAAGTGTCAAGATAACAAGAGACTAGATCAAATCCAAAAATGATAAAAATTTAACAAGTCAATGGGCCCAAATTAGATCAATAATGTGCATTCAATCATAGATTTTGGATCAACAGTACATGAGTAGGTTAATAAGTTAGTAAATCTCAAGAGCAAAGTCATGATAAACAAGTGGCACAAGCACATGATTCTAAACAAAATATCTATGGCTCACATTCATTCACCTCATATAGATCTTATGGATTGAGATGAGTCATGGATCAATTATCTGAGCTAGTTCTCAATGACCAATCAAATGAAGGTGAACCCAAATGATTTAGATAGAGGTCAAAATGTTGATTTCCAACCAAGGCAAGTAAGCATGATGTAGTCGAGCTCAATCACATTTTAGTTTGAGCTAGGAGTGTATTTTTTGGGATTGAACAGTGCCATTAAGAATTTGTAGATATAAAATAGGTCCTTTTGTGACCTAACATAGATTAAGGTGGGATACTAGCTGATCATATAAGATAGATATGTCTAGGTGGATCTACCAACTGTAGGAAAACCGATAATTTAAATTGGTTTTCAATATATAGTATGCCCAAGTTCACATTTAAAATTAGAGGTAGATATATGTAATTAATAAAGGATCATTATAAGCCATACTCTTGATAAATATATACTTAAAGTATACTTAATCATGGCCCATCGATACGAGGACTTTGTCCTTGTAGTCCCAATGGCATTAATATAATTAAGATCTTGAGAAAGCTACATAAATCTTGGTCATTATGACCCCTTCTCCACTCCCTCATATAAGCTATCCATTTTTTTCTCATCCCTTCATGCTATTTATATATATATATATATATAATTTTTTGAGCCTTAAAATGGATCCTCTCTCTTGATCATGACTAGACTCTATCAAGATTAAGCCTTGTAACCTCTTGAGATAAATAAGATGACTATTTTTAGATTTCATGATATTAGTCAAGTGTGTTCATGTTAGATTGATTTGTATAATTGGTAGAGCCTTCTCCCTTGATAAGTCTTGATCTCACCTAGCTAGTAAATTTTCTAGTTATATAGGTTATGTTTAGTGCTTGATATCATTTGACTAAATCTAATAGTGGACATGTTGACTAGATTAATGCCTTGAACAAGGCCTCTCTATCATATTCATTAGGTTTTTTTTCATTTTATGAACCTATACATGAAACATTGATACATGATAGCCATTTTTAGTCTTATATCTCATTATTTATTTATATCTCACTACTGTTTTAGAGGCTCAAGTATGAGTGGATGGACAATATTCTTGGTGCATCATCATAGTTTAGAATAGGTTTTACTTTTACAACTCCTCCCTTTACACCCCAAATAGTTTTAGGTTTTATAAGCAAAGGTCCAAAATGATGCATTAGAGGAGATAGCCTCATTAAAAATCCTAGAGGTTTGGTCTAGATATAGGCAACCCATGGCCTTAGACCATTCCCATGTTAGTCCAGGTTTGAGGGGAGGAATTAAACACTCCTATTTTTAACTATGGTGTAACTTGGAGTTCTAAGAAGTTCCTAGGCCTAAAGACAAGAATGTGATTGGCACAAAATGATTGTTTAGAAACAAGTTGAATGAAGATGGAGAATTCACTAGGAACAAGGCTAGATTGGTATGCAAGTGATATGCACAAGTTGAAGGGGTAGACTTTGAGGACACTGTTGCACTAGTAACAAGATTAGAGTCCATAAAATTATTTTGAGCATATATTGGATTCAAAGGATTCAATTTATACCAGATGAATGTTAAATCTACCATTTTTAATGGGAATTTGAAAGAGGAAGTGTATATCATGAAACTTGAAGGGTTATTTCTATCATATTTCAAATACTATGTTGGCATATTGAAAAAATATCTCTATATTCTAAAGCAACCTTCTAGAACTTGGTATGCTAGGTTGAAGAAGTATCTATTGGATCAAGGATTCAAAATAGGAGTTGGAGATAGTAATTTATATATCAAGACAAAATATGACCATAAATTGAGAGTTGTCTATGTGGATGACATCATCTTTGGTGGAAATAGTGAGAACATGATCAATGCGTTTTCAAAGGTGATGAAGAAAGAATTTGAGATGTCCATGTTAGGATAACTATCATTCTTTCTTGGGTTGTAAATAAATTAATATAAAAAATGTATATTCATCTCACAATATAAGTACATATGAGAGATGTTGAAGAAGTTTGAGATGTGAGATTGTAAGGTAGTTAATTCATGCATGATCAGAGGATGTAAGCTAAGCAAGGAAGATGAGTCTTCAAAGATCCATCACACATCATATAGGTTAATGATTATAAGTTTTTTTTACACCACTACCTCTATACTTGAATATTATAAATATGATTATCATTGATGTTAAAATGGATTGATGTCAAAAGGGAGATTATGGATGTCATTCATACTCAAAGATGAGTATGGTGAATTGATGATGTGCAAAGAATTCTGTTAGAGATCAAAGATGATTGTATTGCTTATGTGCATGAGTGGAAGTCATTTGGTTCCTTATATTATTCATCTAGACATTTTGGGTCTATAGAGGAAAAGATGAGAAGGTAGTTTGCTAATGTCACCATTGCCATGTGTGAACAAGTATTAGGGGGGCTAGTCACATGGTTATGATCACATTAGTCCCTAGTTGTTATTAAATATATTTGAATACATGTGATGAAGTGAAGTTGAATATATGGGAATGCAAAGTTGGCTACTTGGACAAAATTCACTAAGTTCTAACACTTAGCCAAATTTTCAAAAGGGTTCAATAAATCCAAGTAAGAATATTGATGAGGTCAGAATTCACATATATAGAGGTGCCAAGATAAAATTATCATATGGGTCTATTAATTTTTATGCCTAGTTTCTATGTGATAAATATTATGTCACATGATGTAGCACGATAAAAGACATGCTTGAGTAATTTTGGGCTCCTAGACATTTTGACATTGTTTTCCAACACTTAGTCAAATTTATAGATTGCAAGAAATAGCTAAGTAAGCATTTTTATGAGGTCATAGATTTCACGTATGAAGGATTCAAGATAAAATAGATATATGGATGGAATCCCCTATATAAGAGGATCTTATGCACTAATTTTTAGGTCATCTGACTAAGTGCGATGAGAATTATGCATTATCAAAGTTGGTCTTCCAAACAAGTTCAAGACATTTCTAACTCTATGGAAGAATAAAATTAGTGAGAAGATTATATATTTATATATCACATGTGTAAATTATTATTAAATAACTAAACATATAGGTTTATTCACTTTCATGCCTAGTTTATCTGGTTCAAATTTTAGACCAAGTGGTTGAGTGAAGAAGAAGATATGAAAGTGAAAAGTTAGCCTTCTAGAGATAATTGAGATGGTCCCTATACTTGACAAATTTTCTCAAGGTAAAGTTTGAGCAAGTCTTAAAGAGATAAATGGATTGAATTGGCTTCAAGATACCAAAATGAAATGAGATGAAGATAGATGGTTAAAGTTTAAATATTGATCAATGGTTAGCACTTAATCATATGTTAAAGATCCAATGAAGTGTATAAAAGTCAATTTGTCAAAAGGACCTCCACTAGTGACAAGTGTCATAATCATAAATATTGCACAATAAATAAATGGTGTGGTTTAAAGTTAAATCATCAACAAGAAATATGAGGCTACCAAGTGTCTAAATAATAAGAACTAATATTAATGTATAAAAGGAACATGCTAATTACAAGTGTGACATTCTTAAGAGCTAAGCAAAGATAAAGATTGACCTTGTCAAAATATTTGATGGTGAGAAGAAGACCATGGAAAGGAGATCTGCTAGAGTGAGTGGACTCAGTGGAATAAATTTCCTGACATCTAATGAGATAGAGGCAAGTTAAAGAATTAAAAAGTCTAATGAGATTGATAGAGCATAAGTGATCCAAAGATGTAAAAAATAACAATATAGGATAAAGAGCTTGGCATTTAACCAAAGATAGAGATAAAATTCATGCATCTATGGAGATGTAATGGCTCATGAGAGCTTAGATCAAGAAGATCAATAGATGCATTTTAAAATTGACAAATCTAAAGTTTGAAAGCATACAAAGATTGAATGGATATCGTGAGCCTGTTAGAGATTAATTGAATGGATGCATTTTAAATTTGAGCTATTTGAATATTGACCATTAGATCATGGTGCCAAATATAAGATCAATGATTTATATTTAAATATATGTCCATTCTAATGGTAAGACGTAAGAACATGTAGGAAAAACCTGAATCATGATATAGATAATGAGATTGATTGATCTAACCAATCAAATATATGTAAATGTGCATGTGCATAAAAAATAGAGTCAAAAAAATGTTGTAGATAGTAATGATACTAGGAATCATGATGGCTATTCATGAATTTGAGATGCGAGAAAATTATAGTTCAAGTAATAATGAATTGAGTGCAGAATTGACGTGATATGTTATAGTCTGAGTGTGAACACATAGAAGATATGAATACCTAGACCAAGTGATATATATATATATATACACATACATACATATATATATATACACACATATATATACATATATACATATATATATATATATACATATATATACATATACATATACATATATATACATATACATATACATATATATATACATATATATACACACACACACATATATATATATGATACATGTAGATGTTATTGAAGTACTAGAATTGTGTCATTTAAAAGAATATCTAGACACAAGTAGAAGTGTATAGAGGATGAGCTATTATTGATGAATTATGTCAAACAGAAAATATAGAGACATAGAGGATCAAAGTGAGATAAAGATGAAGTTTGTCAAATAAATACATATCTAGATACAAATATAGAGGGGAAAAGAGGAATAAAAACATAAAGAGGTAATGTGTAGAGCATGATCAGTTACAAGTTAGATTTATAATAGAGAGAATAGAGCTAGATTCATTTATGAATCTATTTTGTAAACTAGCATTGTAGCTCCATAGAGATCTACTTTGTTGGTGACATCAAACAAGCTGAGTTAATGCTCAATTAGGGTATTGGTGTCTCTTTAGGGTTGATGCCCTTAAACACTGTAACTAGTGAGGTTTAGTTGATTTGGTTCTTAGATTGAGGATTGGTGTCTCCTTAGGGTTGGTACCCTTATAAGTGTAACTAATGAGGTTTGCCAGTGAGGTTGGATTAAAATAATAGATTTTGTACCTATTCTCACCATGGTTTTTCCCTTTGGGTTTCCCATGTATAAATTTGGTGTCATATGTATTTAGGTTTGTGTGATTTTTGCATATTTGAGTTGATCTACCTATATCTTTTAATCTAAATTAAAAGTATTTAAAAGACTAGGTTTTAATTGATATAGTGATTTTCCCCCCCTCTCAGTATCAAGTTGTCTTTCAATAATTGGTATCAAAGCCCTAGTTCCTTATACGAAGCTTAATAAACTCATGTAGATCATGTAATAATGAATGTAAATGGCTAGTCAAGAAGGATCTTCATCAAACAAAGCACCTCTTTTTGATAGATCAAACTATGCATTTTGGAGCATAAGAATGGAAGCATACTTGTCTTCATTAGGGTTTGATATACAGAATTTAGTTGCAACTGGATATACAACTCTTAATACAACTCCCAATAATTAGGCTTTAAAGAAGGCATACAAGATCAATGCTAAGGCAAAGAATGTTATTCTTTATGGATTGTCCAAATCAAAGTTTGTCAAAGTGATGCATTGTTAGAATGCATAAGACATATGGAACAAGTTTAAGAGCATCTATGAATGAGTGACAAGGTAAATGAGGCTAAGCTAAAAACATACATATGTATGTTTGAATCTCTTAAAATGACTGAAGAAGAGAAAATTGTAAACTATCTCTTCAAGGTAGATGAAATAGTCAATGTAATTAGAGGTATTGGAGAAGAAATGAAAGAATAAATAATTATCAAAAAGGTCTTAAGATCTTTTCCATCAATATGACTCTAAAATATTTGTAATAGAGGAAGAAAGAGATCTAGATAAGGTCAATGTAGATGAGTTGCATGCAACCTTGACTACTTATGAGATGAGAATGGGAGAAGTAGATACTTCCAAGAGATAAGCTACATTTAAAGCATCCAAGAAAGTAAAAGTAGAAGCATCTACATCTAGATCTGAGGACACTGATGAAAAAGAAGCCAACTTTGTCAAAATATTGAAAAGAGGGTCTAGAAAATACAAAAGTAAGTTACCCTTTAAATTCTTTAACTGTGGTAAAGTAGGATGTTTTGATTTTAAATGCCCTTATGAGAAAAAATATAATGTTGATCAAGGTGAGGATGGAAAAAATATGAATCCCCACTATTCTAAAAAGAGGAACTTCTTTAAAAATAAGAAAAGATTGTATATAAAAGAAGGTAGTGACTCGTTGGATGATAGTGATAGCTCAAATGATAACCATGACTATGCCTTTATGGTTGAGGAAAATGAATCCCTATTCATGGCATTAGAATCCACTTCTATAGATCTAGATCAAGAAGAAGTTGAAGACTCTAATGAAGAATAGGAAGGAGAAGTGGACCTTAAGTATGAACTCATCTATGCTCTATATGAGATTAATAAGCTAATAAAATAAAACTCAATGCATAAGAATATTAGAGAAAAGGAAATTGAAAAACTATCCAAAAGTCTTGAAAAATCTGATCAGATGATAGTAGGCCTTAAGACTCAGGTTGAAGAGGTTACTAGAATATAATATGTAGTCAAAATTGAACTCCAATTCAAATCTAATGAGTGTATGAGGCTAGAAGTAGAGATAGTGGATTTGAGAAAATATCTTAAAAAGGATAAAAGACAAATAGACAAAGGTCTAAAGCTAAAAGGAGAATTAAATTTTCTTGATGAATTGATTAGCTCTCACAAGCTATCAAAAGGGAAATCTGGTCTTGGTTATGAAAAAGGGAAAAGTCCCTTCAGTAGTACATTTGCTATGTTATATGAAAATTTCAAAATAGATGGATTAAGAAAAAAGAAAATGAATTTCTCTAGAGATATAAAGATAAATAGTAGCACTGATGATGAGAAGAAGGCTAAAGGAGAAGAGAATCTTGAGGAAAGGAACAATAATAATGAATCCATCTCTACAAACTCAAAGAAGATGTAGAAGAGAAAGATAGTTGATGTAGATGGTTACACAAGAGTGATATACTTGAATAAGCCAAATCAAGAACTTCCCATCCTACACAAAGAAAATCTATGACGAGGTATTCCTCATATTTTTATGGTTATATTTATAGTTTTAATCATTTTGGTCATAAGGATACTAATTTTTGTGTTGTATCTACAAGGAGAACTAATTTTTTTAAGTAAAAATTCATTTTCACCCTTGTTAGATACAAATATAATTTATTATAATTGCAATAATGTTGGTCACATAAACATTGTAGAACAAGTTTTTTAAGATCAAAATTATAGAGTAAGAAGAAAGACATGCCTCCTAGTGTGAACAAAGGTTCAGAAGTATATGATAAATAGAAAAGTAGGACATTTAAGAAGCCCAATAATGTATGAAAATGAAATATAAAGCCAATGCTATAAAGGCTGGATAATGTCAAGAGTTCTCAATGTTTCTCATGTTGAAGATTAAAATACCAAGCTCAAGGAGAAGACCAAAGTGTTGGTTGAAGATAGTTCTAAAATACATACAAATTCAAGTGAACATCTTGCTATTGTTGAGCAATTTTTATGTATAGAACATCAATTTTTTGTGCCTAGTGATGAGATTTTATGCTATAAGGAAGATATTTTAGATGAAAAGGTATGTCATGATTCTATATTTTCTCCATGTATTTTTAATTCAATTATAGAAGAAAAAGATAATAGTATAATGGATGAGCATGTTACTTCTCTCAAGCCTAAGAAAAAGAAGAAGAATAGAAAGCACAAGATGACCAAGGAGGAGAAGGAATATGAGGATTTATGGCGAAATCCTAGTTTAACATTACTATAATACATTGTGAAGTAAGGTGTCTCTCTATATGTTTCTTAAGAGACCCCTTTTAGTAGAGAAGCAAGTGATGTCTGCTACAAATGAGAACTCAAGTAAGTTATGATGATGAATTGATCAAACCAAGTCAAGTCCTATATATGCATTATTTGTAAGGATAAAATGAGTGTTTCAAAATGACATAATGATATTTTTCGATTACATATCATATATATATATGGTCTACATATTCATTTAGCATAAGGGTTCAAATGCAAGAAAACATTGACATTGTGTAACTTGTGTTATGTAATGAGTTGGGTCTCCAAACTTAGAGAACATGTGAAAAATGATTATATACATGTATTAAATGAAGATATGATTTACTATAAGTAGTCCCTTAATTAAAAAAATGTAGTATGGAGTTAGGGAGAGCTAACTCAAATAGAATTAATATCTTGAGAAGCTATGCATCATGCAAGGGGGAGTTAGATTGTTTAGTTTGTTAAGATCGAGAAGGATTAGAGAAGAGGAGCTTTGTCATTGGTTAGGTCTTAGGATTAGAGGATTATATAGTTGATATTAAGAGAGAAGGCTTGTAAGCATGTATGTAATCTCCTACATCACATCACTAGATACTATTAATAGAGCATAAGTCGTGGGGGAGGACCATAAAATCTTTATTAATCCCTGGAAGAAGTGAAAAGGTAACTCAACTATGTATGTTGTGAAAATTTCTAATGAGTTGATGGTTGTATATTATTTAACAAAATCCTTTTTTTGATAAAGGGGGAGAAAAATTTGGGCAAATAGTCAAAAAAATTCCCTTTGCCATTAATGTCAAAAGGGGAGAAAAAGAGAAAATTCTCTCCGTAATGCAAATGTTAAATAAAAAGTAGAGAAAGTGGCCAAGTTGAGTTTAGGAAAATGTGTCATTTCCTAAGGGAGAGTAAGTATGGTATGAACAACTTCAATTCATACTCATCAAAATCTAATGCAAGATTATGTGCATGAGTGGAAGTCATTTGGTTCATCATATAATTCATCTAGACATTTTGGGTCTATAGAGGAAAAGATGAGAAGGTAGTTTGTTAATTTTACCATTACATGTGTGAAAGAGTATAGGGGAGTTGGTCACATGGTTGTGATGAAATTAGTCCCTAGTTATTGTGCACTAGAATTAAATACATGTGATGAAGCATAGTTGAAGATATGGGGATGCAAAGTTGGTTACATGGACAAAATTCACTAAGTTCTAACACTTAACCAATTTTGCAAAATGGATCATCAAAGCCAAATAAAAATATTGATGACGTTAGCATTCACACATATAGAGGTGCCAAGATAAAATTATCATATGAGTCTATTCATTTTTTTCCCTAGTTTCTACATGTTAAATCTCTAGTTACACGATGTATCACAAGAAAAGATATGCTTGAGCAAAGTTGGGCTCCTAGACATTTTGACAGTGTTTTCCAACACTTAGTCAAACTTCCAAATTTCAAGAAATAGCTAAGTAGTAATTTTTATGAGGTCATAACTTGTACGTATGAAGGCTTCAAGAGAAAATGGATATATGGATGGAATCCCCTATGTAAGAGGATCTTATGTAGTAATTTTTAGGTCATCCAACTAAGAGCAACAAGAGTTATGTGAGATTAAAGTTAGCCTTCCAAACAAGTTTAAGACATTTCTAGCTCTATGGTAGAATAAGCTCAGTGAGAAAATTAATGGATTTATATCTCACACACATAAAGGATTATAAAAGAACTAATAATATGGGATTTTTTACTTTCATGCCTAGTTTATATGGTTCAAATTTTAGACAAGGTGGTTGAGTGAATTATAAGATATGAAAGTGCAAAGTTAGCCTTCTAGGAATAATTGAGATGGTCCCCGTACTTAAAAAAATTTGCTCAAGGTAAGGTTTGAGCAAGTCTCAAAGATATCAATGGAGTTCATTTTATCAAGGATGCCAAGATGAAATGAGATGAAAATAGATGGTTGAAGTTTAAATCTTGATCAATGGTTTGCACTTAATCATATGCTAAAGATCCAATGAAGTGCATGAAATCTAATTTGTCAAAGGGTCCTCCACTAGTGACATGTGTCACAATCACAAAGATTACATAGTAAATCAATTATGTGTTTTAAAGTCAAATAATCAATTATTAATGTGAGTATGAGAAGTGTCTAAATAGAAAGAACTGACTATAATGTATAAAAGGAATGCACTAATGCCAAGTGTTACATTCTCAAGAGATAAGTAGAGATAAATATTGATCTTGTTAGAAGATTTGATGGTGAGTGGCAGATTATGCAAATGAGATCTAATGGAGTGAGTATACTCAATGGGACAAAGTGCTCAACATTTAAAAATACAAAAGTTAGTTAAAGATCAGTCAAGTATAATGAGATTGATGTAGTGTAAGTGATCCAAAGATGCAATAAGCAATGAGATGGGATAAAGAGCTCAATGTTTAACCAAATATGAAGATAACATTCATGAATCTATGGAGATCAAACTACTCATGGGAGATTATATTAGGAAGATCAATGGATGCATTTTAAAGTTGATAAATTTAAAGTTTAAAAGTGTACAAAGATCAAATAGATAACATGAGTTTGTTAGAGATAAATCAAATGGACATGTTTTAAAGTTAAAATATTTGAATATGGACCATTAGATCATGGTGCCAAATACAAGATCAATGATTGATATTTAAATATATGTCCAGTCTAATGGTTAGATGCAAGAACATGTAGGAGCATGTAAGAAAATGCTAAATCATGATACAAACAAAAAGATTGATTGATCTAACTGATCAAATCTATGTAAATGTACATATGCATCAAAACTAGAGTCAAATAAATGCTATAGATATTAATGATACTAGGAATCATGATGGTGATACATTAATTCAAGATGTGGGAAACTTACAGTTCAGTTGATAATAAATTTAGTCCAAAATTGGTGTGATGTGTTATAGTCTGAGTGTGAACGCATAGAATATATGAAGACCTAGACCAAATGCTATATATATGACCTCTAGGATATAAGCAATAGTTGTTGAATTACTGGAATTATCTCATGTAGAAGAATAGCTAGACATTGGTAGAAATGCAAAGAAGATGAGATACTATTGATGAATTGTGTCAAACAAAAAATATAGAGACACAAAGGAGTAGAGTGAGATAGAGAAGAAGTGTTTCTAATAGAGACATATCTAGACACAAAGATAGATGGGTAGAGAGGAATAAAAAGATAATGTGTAGAGCATGATTAGTTATAGATTAGACTTTTAATAGAGAGAGTAGATCTAGATTCATTTATGAATATATTTTATAAACTAGAGCTATAAATCCATAGATATATAATTGTTTGGTGCCATCAGAAAAACTAAGTTGGTGATTAGTTAGGGAATTGGTGTATCCTTCAAGTTGCTACCCTTAAACATTATAATTAGTGAGGTTCAGTTGAGTTGGTTCTCATATTATGGATTGGTGTCTCCTTAGGGTTGGTATCCTTAAAAGTTTAACCAATTAGGTTTACCAGTGAGGTTGGATTAGAACAAGAGATTCTAGTAGCTATTCTCCATATGGTTTTTCCCTTTGGGTTTTGCATGTATAAATTTAGTGTTATGAGTATTTTCATTTATGAGATATCTAAATATTTGAGTTGATATATATATATATATATATATATATCTTTTAATCTACATTAAATTTTTTAAAGGACTAGGTTTTAATTTATATAGTGATTCATCCCCACTCTCAGTATCTAGTGGTCTTTCAATAATTGGTATCAAAGCATTGGTTCCTTATAAGAAGCTTGATCAGCTTAGGTATACCATGGAATAATGAACACAAATGGCTAGTCAATAAGGATCTTCATCAAACAAAGGACCTATTTTTTATGGATCAAATTATGCATTTTGGAACATAAAATTGGAAGCATACTTATCTTCATTAGGGTTTGATGTATATAATTTAGTTATAAATGATATACAACTCTTACTACAACTCCCAATGATTAGGCTTCAAATAAGGCATATGAGAGCAATGCTAAATCAAAGAATGTTATTCTTTGTGGATTGTCCAAATCAAATTTTGTCAAAGTGATGCATTGTTAGAATGCTCAAGACATATGAAACAAGTTGAAGAGCATCTATGAAGGAGATGACAAGGTAGAGTAGACTAAGCTAAAAACATACAAAGTTATGTTTGAAAATCTTAAAATGACTGAAGAAGAGAAGATTATAGAATACCTCTTCAAGGTAGATGAAATAGTTAATGTAATAAGAGGTATTGGAGAAGAAATGAAAGAATCAATCATTATCAAAAAGGTCTTAAGATATTTTCCATCAAAATATGACTCTAAAATCTTTGTAATAGAGGAAGAAATATATCTATATAAGCTCACTATAAATGAGTTTCATGGAACCTTCACTACTTATGAGATGAGAATGGGAGAAGTAGATACTTCCAAGATATAAGCTACATTGAAAGCATCCAGGAAAGTAAAAGTAGAAGCATATAAATCTAGATTTGAGGACACTGATGAAAAAGAATCCAAATTTGTCATAATATTGAAAAGAGGGTCTATAAAATACAAAGGTAAGTTACCCTTTAAATGCTTTAGCTATGGTAAAGTAGGATGTTTTGATGTTAAATTCCATTATGATAAAAATTATAATGTTGAGCAAGGTGAGGATGGAAAAAGTATGAATCCCCACTATTTCAAAAAGAGGAACTTCTTTAAAAATAAGAAAATATTGTATATAAGAGAAGGTAGTGACTCGTTGGATGATAGTGATAGCTCAAATCATGGCCATGATTGTGCCTTTGTGTCTGAGGGAAATGAATTCCTATTCATGGCATTAAAATAAAATTCTATAGATCTAGATCAAGAAGAAGTTGAAGACACTAATGAATAATAGGAAGGAGAAGTGGACTTTGAGTGTGAACTCATCTATGTTCTAGTTTAGATTGACAAGCTGAGAAAAGAAAAATCAAGGTAGAATAATCTTGGACAAAAGGAAATTGAAAAACTATCCAAAAGTCTTGAAAGATATGATCAAATGATAGTAAGCCTTAAGACTCTAATTGAAGCGGCTACTAGAATATAATATATAGTCAAAATTGAACCATAATTTAAATATAATGAGTGTATGAGGCTAAAATCAGAGATAGTGGCTTTGAGAAAAGAGCTTCAAAAGGATAAAGGAAAATAGACAAAGGTCTGAAGCTAAAAGAAGGATTAGAAATTTTTGATGAATTGATCAGTGCTCAAAAGCCATAAAAAGGGAAATATAGTCTTGGTTATGAAAAAGGGAAAAGTCCCTTGACTAGTGCATTTGCTAAGTTATATGACAATTTCAAAGTAGATGGATTAGGAGCAAAGAAAAAGAATGTCTTTAGAGATACAAACATAAATAGTAGCATTGTTGATGAGAAGAACGCTAAAGGAGAAGAGAAGCCTGAGGTAAGGAGAAAGAATAATGAGTCCATCTATACAAACTCAAGGAAGATGCAAAAGACAAATTTAGTTGATGTAGATGAGTAAAAAGGAGTGATAGACTTGGAGAAGCCAAATTCAAAAAGAACTTCCCATCCTACACAAAGAAAAGCTATGACCATGTATTCCCCATCTTTTTGTGGTTATTTTTATATCTATAATCATTTTGGTCATATGGCTAGTAATTATAGATTTGTAAATACAAGGAAAACAATTTTTTGTAAGTAAAAATTCATTTTCACCCTTGTTAGATATAAATATAATGTGATATAGTTGAAATAATTTTGGTCACATAGCTAAAAATTATAGAACAAGCTTTGTAAGATTAGAAGTATAGAGTAAGAAGAAAGGCAGGCCTCTTAGTGTGAAAAAAAGGTTCATAAGTCTCTGATAAATAAAAAAAGTAGGACATTTAAGAAGCCCAAGCATGTATAAAAAATGAAATATCAAGCCCATGTTATAGAGGTTAGAGAATGTCAAGAGATATCAATGTTTGCTCATGTTGAAGATGAAAATACAAAGCTAAAGGAGAAGACCAAGGTGTTGGTTGAGGCTATTTCTAAAATACATATAGACTCAAGTGAACATACTACTATTGTTGAGAAATTTTTATGCATAGAACATTAGTTTTTTATGCCTAGTGATGAGATTCTGAGATGCAAGGAAGATATTTTAGTTGAAAATGTATGTCATGAATCCATAGTGTCTCCATGTATTGTTAATCCAATTATAGAAGAAAAGGAGAATAATATAATGGATGAGTATGTTACTTATCTAAAGCCTAAGAAGAAGAATAATAGATGCACAAGATGACCAAGGAGGAGGAGGAATATGAGGAGTTATGGGAAATTCCTAGTTTCACATTATTCTAGGACGTTGTGAAGTAAGGTTTCTCTATCTATGTTTCTTAAGAGACCCTTTTAGTAGAGAAACAAGTGATGTCTACTACAAATGAGAACTAAAGTAGATTATGATGACGACTTGATTAGACCAAGTCAAGTGTTGTGTATGCAGTATTTTTAGGGACATATTAAGTGTTTAAAAATGAGATAATGAGATTTTTGGAGTGCATCTCATATATATATGGTCTAAAAATTCATTTTGCATAAGGGTTCTAATGCAAGAAAGCCTTGACATTATGTAACTTAGGTTGTGCAGTGATTTGGGTCACCAAACTCAGAGAACATGTGAAAAATGATGATATACATGTATTAAATAAAGTTATGGTATACTGTAGGTAGTCCCTTGATATAAAAATGGAGTATGAAGTTAAGGGGAGCTAAATCATATACCATGAATATCTTGAGAAGCTATATATAGTACAAGGGGGAGATATATTGTTCAGTCTATCAAGATCAAGAAGGCTCAAAGAAGAGGAGCTTTGTAATTGGTTAGGTTCTAAGATTAGAAGATTATATAGTTGAGACTAAGAGAGAAGGAGATTAAGCCTATATGGAATCTCTTACATCACATCACTAAATACTAGTGATAGAGAATAATTCTAGGGAGAAGACTATAAAAGATTTATTAATCCCTGAAAAAAGAAGAGAAAAGGCAACTTAGGTATGTATGTTGTGTAAATTTATAATGAGTTGATGGTTGTAGATTCTTGAATAAAATCCTTTTTCTGATAAAAGGGGAAAAACATTTAGGCAAACATTAAAAAAAATTCCCTTTGTCATTGATGTCAAAGGGGGAGAAAAAGAGAAAATGCTCTCTATAGTGCAAATGTCAAAGAAGAAGCAAAGCAAGTGCCCAAGTTGAGTTTAGGAAAATGTGTCATTTCCTAAGGGGGAAAAATTATGGTATGAAAAACTTTAGTTCATACTCATCAGAAGATAATGTAAACAATACCAGAGAAGGAGCAAAATATTATAAGATCAGAGCATTTAGTTTGCCATCAATGACAAAGGGGGAGATTTTTGGAAATATGATTGTCATTGATGTCAAAATGGACATTATGGATGTCATTGATACTCAGAGGTAAGTAATATGAATTAAGAATTTTCAAGGAATTTTATTAGAGGTCAAAGATGATTGAAGTTCTTATGTGCATGAGTGGAAGTCATCTGGTTCCTCATATTATTCATCTACACATTTTGGGTCTATAGAGGAAAAGATGAGAAGGTAGTTTTCTAACATTACCAATGACCACGTGTGAATGATTATAGGGTAATTGGTCACATGGTTATGATCAAATTAGTCCCTAGTTATTGTGCACTAGATTTGAAGACATGTGATGAAGCCTAGTTGAAGATATGGGAATGCAAAGTTGGCTACTTGGACAAAATTAACTAAGTTATAACACAAACAAATTTATAAAAGGGCTCATTAGAGCCAAGTAAAAATATTGATGAGGTTAGCATTCACACATATGAAGGTGCTAGGACAAAATTTTCATATGGGTTTATTCATTTTTATGCCTAATTTCTATGTGCTAAATCTTTTGTTACACAATATAGCACGATAAAAGATATGCTTGAACAAAGTTGGGCTCCTAAACATTTCTATAGTGTTTTACAACATAGTCAAATTTGCAAATTACAATAAATAGCTGAGCAAACATTTTTATGAGGTCATAAATTGCACATATGAAGGCTTCATGAGAAAATGGATACATGGATGAAATCCCCTATGTAAGAGGATCTTATGCACTAATTTCTAGGTCATACAAATAAGTGTGAAAAGTGTTATGTGAGATTAACTTTGGCCTTCTAAGTAAGTTCAAGACATTTCTAGCTCTATGGAAGAATAATTTCAGTGAGAAGATTAATGCTTTATATATCACACATGCAAAATATTCTAAAAGAACTGAGAATATGGGTTTGTTCACTTTTATACCTAGTTTATATGGTTAAAATTTCAAACAAGGTGGTTGAGAAAAGTAGAAGATATTAAAGTGTAAAATTATCTTTCTAGGCATAATTGAGATGGTCCCCATACTTAGACAAATTTTCTCAAGGTAAGGTTCAATCAAGTCTTGAAGAGATTAGTGGAGTGCATTAGCTCCAAGATGCTAGGATAAAATGAGATGAATATAAATGGTCAAATTTTAAAGCTTTATCAATATTTATCACATAATCATATGCTAAATATCTAATGAAGTGCATGAAAGTCAAGTTATCAAAGGGACCTTCGATAGTGATAAGTGTCACGATCACAAAGCTTGCATAGTAAATCAATGGTGCAGTTTAAATTCAAATCATCAATAATAATGTGAGGATGCCAAGTGTCTCAATAGTGGTAACTGATACCAATGTCCAAAAGGAATGTGCTAATGCCAAGTGTCACATTATTGAGAGCTAAGTAGAGATAAAGATTGAGCTTATTAGAAGATTTAATGGTGAGTGGTGGATTATGCAAATGAGATCCAATGGAGTGAGTGGACTTAGTGAGATAAAGTTCTTAACATTTAACAAGATAGAAGTGAGTTAAAGATCAATAAAGTATAATGAGATTGACGGAGTGTAAGTAATCCAAAGATGCAAGAAGAAATGAGATAGGATAAAGATCTCAACATTTAAATAAAAATGAAGATAACATTTTTGCATCTATAGAGATCAAACATCTCTTAGGATATTATATTAGGAAGATCATATTAGGAATATCGATGGATGCATTTTAAAGTTGATAAAGCTAAAGTTTGGAAGCATACAAAGATCGAATGGATAGCATGAGCCTATCATAGATCAATCTAATGGACATGTTTTAAATTTGAGCTATTTGAATATGGGCCATTAGATAATGGTGCTAAATGCAAGATCAATTATCGATATTTAAAGATACGTCCTGTCGAACAATTAGATGCAAGAAGATGAAGGAACATGCAATAAAAACCTAAATCATGATACAAACAATGAGATTGATCAATCTAACTGATCAAATCTATGTAAATGTGAATATTAATCAAAACTAGAGTCCAACAAATTCTATAGATAGTAATGAGACCAAAAATCACAATGGTGATGCATGAATTCAAGATGTGGGAAACTTATAGTTCAAGTGATAATGAACTAAGTCTAGAATTAACATGATGTGTTAGATTTTGAGTGTAAACACATAGAAGATATGAATACCTAGACCAAATGCTATATATATGACATCTAAGATACATGCAAAAGTTACTAAAGCACTAGAATTATGTCATATAGAAGAATATCTAAAAATAGTTAGAAGTACATATAAGATGAGCTATTATTAATGAATTATGTCAAATAGAAAATATAGTGACACAGAGGAGTAGAGTGAGATATATATGAAGTGTGTCAAATAGAGACATATCAAGATACATAGATATAGGGATAGAAAGGAAGAGGGGCACAAAAGGATAATGTGTAGAGCATGATCAGTTATAGATTATAATTGTAACAAAGAGAATAGAGATAGAGTCATTTATGAATCTATTTTGTAAACTAGAGTTTTATCTCCATAAAGATCTAATTGGTTGGTGCCATCAGATACAATAAGTGGGTGCTCAGTTAGGGGATTTATGCCTCATTAGGGTTGGTTCCATTAAACATTATATCTAGTGAGGTTTAGTTGAGTTGATGCTCAGATTGGGGATTGGTGTCTCCTAAGAATTAGTTCCTTTAAAAGTGTAACTAGTGAGGTTTGCTAGTGAGGTTTTGAACTATGAGGCTAGATTAGAACAGTAGATTCTAGAAGCTATTCTCATCATGTTTTTTATGTTTAGGTTTTCCACGTATAAATTTGGTGTCATGCATATTTGATTTTGTGTGACCTTTACATATTTGATTTGATCTAAATATATATTTTAATTTGCATTAAAAGTATTTAAAGGACTAGGTTTTAATCGATATGCTGAATTACCCCCCCCTCTTAAAAACTAGTTGTGTTCCAAAAATTAGTATTAGAGCCTTGGTTACTTATAAGAAGCTTAATTATCTCTAGTAGATCTTGGAATAATAAACATAAATGGCTAGTCAAGAAGGATCTTCAACAAGTAAAGCACCTCTTTTTGATGGATCAAACTATGCATTTTGGAGCATAAGAATTGAAGCATACACATATTCATTAGGTTTTGATGTATATATGTTAGTTAAAAATGGATATAGATATCCTACTACAACTCCCTATGTTAATGATTTAAAGAAGGCATATGAGAGTAATTCCAAGTTAAATAATGTTATTCTTTGTGGATTTTCCAAATCAAAGTTTGTCAAAGTGTTACATTGTTAGAATGCACAAGACATATGGAACAAGTTAAAGAACATCTATGAAGGAGATGACAAGGTAAAGCAGTCTAAGCTACAAACATAAAGAGGTATGTTTGAAACTCTTAGAATTATTTAAGAAGATAAGATTATAGACTACCTCTTTAGTGTAGATGAAATAGTCAATGCAATTAGAGGCCTTAGAGAAGAAATGAAATAATCAATCATTGCTAAAAATTTCATTAGATATTTACCATAAAGTTATGAATATGACATATTTGCAATAGAAGAATAAAAATATATAGATAAGCTCACATTAGATGAGCTACATGGAACCATCACTACCTATGAGATGAGAATAGGAGAAGTAGATACTTTTAAGAGAGAAACTACATTCAAAGCATCTAGAAAAGCAAAAGTAAAAGCATAGACATCTATATATAAGGACACTGATGAAGAAGACAACTTTGTTAAAAGATTAAAAAGAGGGTCTAGCAAGTACAAAGGTAAGTTACCCTTTAAATTATTTAACTTTGGTAAAGCAGGACATTTTGATGCTAAATTTCCTTATGACAAAAATTATAATGTTGAGAAAGGTGATAATGGAAAAAGGATGAATCCCTACTATTCCAAAAAGAGGAACATCTTTAAAAACAAGAAAATATTGTATATAAGATAAGATAGTGATTTGTTGGATGATAGTGATAGCTCATATGATGACCATGACTATACCTTTTTGGTTGAGGGAAATGAGTCCCTATTCATGGCATTAGAATCAACTTTTATAGATCTAGATCAAGAAGAAGTTGAAGACTCTGATGAAGAAGAGGAAGGAGAAGTGGACCTTGAGTGTGAAATCATCTATGATCTAGATGAGATTGACAAGCTAAGAAAATAAAACTCAAGGTATAAGAATCTTGGACAAAAGGAAATTGAAAAACTATCAAAAGTCTTGAAAGATCTAATCAGATGATAGTAATCCTTAAGACTCAGGTTAAAGAGGTTATTAGAATAGAATATGTAGTCAAAATTAAACTAAAATTCAAATTTGATGAGTGTATGAGGCTATAAGTAAAGATAGTTTCTTTTAAAAAAGAGCTTCAAAAGGCTAAATGATAGATAGATAAAGTTTTAAAGCTAAATAGAGGATTAGACATTCTCAATGAATTGATTAGCTCTCAAAATCCATCAAAAGGGAAATTTGGTCTTGATTATGAAAAAGGGAAAATTCCCTTAACTAGTACATTTGTTAAGTTATATTACAATTTAAAAGTAGATGGATTAGGAGTAATGAAAAGGAATTTCTCTAGAGATACAAAGATATACAGTGGTATTATTAACAAGAAGAATGATAAAGGAGAAGAGAATCTTAAGGAAAGGAAAAATAATAATGAGTCCATCTTTGTAAACTCAAGTAAGATGTAGAAGATAAAGGAGATTGATACAGATGGTTACATAAGAGTGATAGACTTAAATAAACCAAATTCAAGAAGAACTTCCCATCTTACATAAAAAAAGCTATGATCAGTTATTCCTCATATTTCTATGGTTTTTTTTATAAATGTAATAATTTTGGTCATAAGGCAAGTAATTGTAGAGTTGTACCTATAAGGAGAACCAATTTTATAAGTAAAAAATCATTTTCACCCTTGTTAGATACAAATATAATGTGTTATAATTGCAATAATTTTGGTCACATAGCTAAACATTATAGAACAGGCTTTGTAAGATCAAAAGTACAAAGTAATAAGAAAGGCATGCCTCCTAGTGTGAACAAAGGTTCAAAAGTCTCTGATACAGAGAAAAGTATAACATTTAATAATCCCAAGCATGTATGGAAAATGAAATATCGAGTCAATGCTATAGAGGTTAGAGAATATCATGAGATCTCAATGTTCTCTCATGTTGAAGATGAAAATACCAAGATCAAGGAGAAGACTAAGGTGTTAGTTGAGGATAGTTATGAAGTACATACATATTCAAGTGAACATCCTACTATTGTTGAGAAACTTTTATACACAGATCATTAATTTTTTGTGCCTAATGATGAGATTTTGAGCTACGAGGAAGATACTTCAGATGAAAAGGTATGTCATGAATCCATATTGTCTCCATGTATTGTTAATCCAATTACAATAGAAAAGGAGAAAAATATAATAGATGAGCATGTTACTTGTCTCAAGCCTAATACGAATAAGAATAGAAAGCACAAGATGACCAAAGAGGAGAAGGAATATGAGGAGTTATGGGAAAATACTAGTTTCACATTGTGCTAGGAAATTTTTAAGTAATGTGCCTCAATATATGCTTCTTAATAAATTCCTTTCAGTAGTGAAACAAGTTATGTCTGCTACAAATTATAAATCAAGTGGGTTTCGAAGATGACTTGGTCAAACCAAGTCAAGTTTTGTGTATATAGTGTCTATAGGGATATAATGACTATTTAAAAATGACATATTGAGATTGTTGGAGTACCTATCATATATATGGTATACATAGTCATTTGGCATAAGGGTTCTAATGAAATAAATCCTTGACATTGTGTAACTTGGGTTGTGAAATGAGCTGGGTCACCAAACTCAAAGAACATGTGAGAAATTATGATATACATATATTAAATGAAGTTATGGTGCGATATAGGAAGTACCTTGATACAAAAATGGAGCATGGAGTTAGGGGGAGATAACTTAGATAGCATTAATAGCTTGAGAAGCTATGCATAGTACAAGGGGGAGCTAGATTATTTAGTCTATCAAGATCAAGATGGCTCAACAAAGAGGAGCTTTGTAATTAGTCAGGTCCCAAGATCATGATATTATATAGTTGAGACTAAGAGATAAGGCTAGTAATCTTGTATGGAATCTCCTACATCACATCACTAGATACTAGTGATAGATTGTAAATGCAAGGAGAGGACCATAAAAGTTTATTGATCCCTGGAAGAATAAAAGGCATCTCAGGTATGTGTGTTTTGAAATTTTATAATGAGTTGATGGTTGTAGATTCTTAGACAAACTCATTTTTTTTGATAAAGGTGGAGAAACATTTGGGAAAATAGTAAAATGAGTCCCTTTTCCATTGATGTAAAAGGGGGATAGAAAGAGCAAATGCTATCTGTAGTGAAAATGTTAAAGAAGAAGAAGAACAAGTGCCCAACTTGATTTTAGGCAAATGTGCCATTGCCTAAAGGGGAGAAAGCATGGTATGAAAAAAATTAGTTTATACTCATCAGAAGCCAATGCAAGTAATGCTAGATAAGGAGAAAAATATTATAAGATCAGATTATTTATTTTGACATCAATGATAAAGGGGGAGATTGTTGGGAATATGATTTTCATTGATGTCAAAAGGGACATTATACACATGTCATTAATGTTAAAATGGAGATTAGGGATGTCATTGATGCTTAGGGATAAGTATGGTGAATTGAGAATGTTCAAGGCACTCTATCATAGGTCAAGGATGATTGGAGTGTTTATATGCATGACTGTAAGTCATCTGGTTCCTCATATTGTTCATCTAGGCATTTTAAGTCTATAAAGGAAAAGATGAGAAGGTAGTTTGCTAATGTCACCATTGCCACATGTGAATGAGTATGTGGGAACTGGTCACATAGTTGTCATCACATTAGTCCTTAGTTATTGTGTGTCATATTTGAAGACGTGATGAAGCACAATTGAGGATATGGGGATGCAAAGTTATCTACTTTGATAAAATTCACTAAGTTCTCACACAGCCAAATTTGCAAAAAGGCTTAGTAAATCCAAGTAAGCATAATGATGAGGTTAGCTTTCACACATATGGAGGTGCTAGGACAAAATTATTATATGGGTCTATTCATTTTTTTGCCTAGTTTTTATGTGCTAAATATCTAGTTACATAATGTAGTATGATAAAATATATGCTTGAGCAAAGTTGGGATCCTATACATTTTGATAGTGTTTTCCAACACAGTCAAATTTGTAGATTGTAAGAAATCACTAAGCAAGAATTTTTATGAGGTCATAACTTGCACATATAAAGGCTTCAAGAGAAAATATATATATGGATGGAATCCCCTATGTAAGAGGATCTTATTCACTAATTTTTAGGTCATCTGACTAAGTGTAACAAGAGTTATGCGAGTTCAAAGTTGGCCTTCTAGGCAAGTTCGAGACATTTGTAGCTCTATGGAAGAATAAGCTTAGTGATAAGATTAATGGATTTATATCTCACAAACACAAAGGATTATAAAATAACTAATAATATGAGTTTGTTCACTTTCATGCCTAGCTTATATGGTTCAAATTTTAGACCAAGTGGTTCAACAAAGTAGAAGATATAAAGGTGCAAAGTTAGCCTTCTAGGCATAATTAAGATGGTCCCCATAGACAAATTTTCTCAAGGTAAAGTTCAAGAAAGTCTCAAAGAGATCAAAAAATTTCATTTTCTCCAAGATGTCAAGATGAAATGAGATGAAGATAGATGGTTAACTTTTAAATCTTAATCAATGGTTAACACTTAATCATATGCTAAAGATACAATGAAGAACATGAAATTCATTTTATCAAAGGGACCTCCACTAGTGACAAGTGTTACAATCACAAAGCTTGCACAGTAAATCAATGGTGTGGTTTAAAGTCAAATCATTAACAATTAATGTAAGGATGCAAAGTATCTCAATAGTGAGAACTAATAACAATGTACAGAAGGAACACTTTAATGTCAAGTGTCACATTTTTGAAAGAAAATTAGAGATAAAGATAGAGCTTGTTAAAAGATCTGATGGTGAGTGGTAGATTTTGCAAAGGAGATCCAATGGAGTGATTGAACTCAGTGTCATAAAATTCTCAACATTTAATGAGATAGAAGTGAGTTAATGATCGATCAAGTATAATGAGATTGATGAAATGTAAGCGATCCAAATATGTAAGAAGTAATGAGATGGGATAAAGATCTCAACATTTAACCAAAGATGGAGATAACATTCATGCATATATGGAGATCAAATTACTCACAAGATATCATATTAGGAAGATCGATGGACACATCTTAAAGTTGATAAAGCTAAAGTTTGAAATCATATAAATATTGAGTGGATAGTATGATCTTGTTAGAGATCAATCAAATGGACACATTTTAAATTTGAGCTATTTGGATATGGACCATCAAATCATGGTGCCAAACACAAGATCAATGACAAATATTTAAAGATATTTCTAGTCTAATAGTCAGATGAAAGAACATGTAGGGACATGTAAGAAAACCCTAAATCATTATATAGAAAATGAGATTGATCAATTTATATGACCAAATATATGTAAATGTGAATATACATCAAAACTAGAGTCTAACACATGCTATAGATAGTAATGAGACCAAGAATCATGATGGTGATGCATGAATTGAGACGTGGGAAAATTACAATTCAAATGATAATGAACTGAGTCCAAAATTAACATGATGTGTTATAGTCCAAGTGTGAACACACATAATAATGAAGACCTAAACCAAATGCTATATATATATGGCATCTAGGATACAAGTAGAAGCTAATAAATGACTAGAATTGTGTCATATATAGTAATATCTAGAAATAGGTAGAAGTGCAGAGAGGATGAGATACTATTGATGAATTGTGTCAAATAGAAAATATAGAGACACAAAGGAGTAGAGTGAGATAGAGATGAAGTGTGTTGAATAGAGACATATCTAGACATGGAGATAGAGGGGTAGAAAGGAAGAGACACATAAAGAGATAATGTGTAAAGCATGATTTGTTATAGATTAGACTTATAATAAAGAAAACAAAGATGGATTCATTTAAAAATCTATTTTGTAAACTAGATTTTTATCTCCATAGAGATCTAATTAGTTGGTGCCATCAAACAAGCTGAGTTGTTGCTCAAGTTATAGGATTGGTGTCTCCTTAAGGTTGGAGCCCTTAAACATTGTAACTAGTGAGGTTAACTAAGTTGGTGCTCATATTGGGGATTGGTGTCTCCTTAGGTTTGGTGCCCTTAAAATTATAACCAATGAGGTTTTCTAATGAGGTTTTGAACTATGAGGCTAGATTAGAATAGTAGATTCTAGTAGCTATTTTCACCATGGTTTTTTTATTTGGGGTTTCCACATATAAATATAGTATCATGTGTATTTGAGTTTGTTTGATCTCTATATATTTGATTTATTCTAAATATATATTTTAATCTACATTAAAATTATTTAAAGGACTAGGTTTTAGTTGATATACTGATTCAGCCCCTCTTAGTATCTAGTTATGTTCCAACACTGACATCATGTAGGTAGTAAATCTTGTGGGAAAGTTTCAAGTAGATCCAAAAAAGAATCATTTACAAGTAGTCAAAAGGATACTCAAGTATCTCAAGGGGAATATCATGTATGGATTGTGTTTCCAAGAAGTAAGGAGTTCAATTTTATAGCCTACATAGATGCAGATTGGTTAGGAAGTATAGATGATAGGAAGAGTACCAATGGAGAATCTTTCTTCCTAGGTGGGTGCCTAGTTTCATGGATAATAAAGAAGTAACCATCAGTATCATTGTCCAATTGTGAGGCTCAGTACATTACATAAAATTCATGTTGCACTTAGGTCCTATAGATGAGATAGACCCTAAAATACTATAAGGTGGAGTATGATGGTTTTGTCCCTATCTATTGTGATAATATAAGTGTTATAAGCATCTCAAAGAACCCTATCATGCACTCAAGTACCAAACACATTCCTATAAGGTATAATTTTTTAAGAGAGAAGGCAAGTAAATAAAGTATAAAAATTGAATATGTTTATAAAAAAGAATAGATTTCAGACATCTTGACCACACCACTTCCAAAGGTAAATTTTGAACACCTAAGATAGGAATATGTTGTAATTCCTACCCCTAACATTCATTGAAAAATTCAAGCACATAGGGGGATATAATCATGCTACTTATCTCCAAGAATAGGTGAGTTTTTAAAACAAGGTATGCATGGATATATGGGTACCATATTTGTATTGTCTCATAAACTCATAAGTCTTATGTGTTGAGTATTTTCATTACAAGGAGTATGATCAAAGGAGTTAAAGACATCACTTTGTCATTTATGTCAAAGGGGGAGAAAGAAAAGAATGGGGATATAAGAATGATAAAAATACAATATGTTTTACCATAAATTATAAAGGGGGATATTGTTTAACATTATTCCTATTGTTGAAGGTTGGCATTGATGTTGTCATTAATGCCAAAGGTTCTTAAGAAAGGTGTTCATGAGATCATTACATAATGTTTTTATTTTATAGAATCATTGATAAGTATGAAATTATTTGAGTATAATTTAATTCATGTGAGAAATTTATATAAGCATCAAGAAGTGTTTCAAGGTCAGTTGTCAAGTGTTTGAGAAGCCTAGTCATGACACTAATCATAACATGAAGAGTCCTAGTGAGAAGGTTTGAGCATGGTGGCTTGGTGAGATAGATACACAAAGGTATAAGAAGATTTATGCGGTTGATTTAACATGTATGAGAGTAATTTAAACACTAATGTGATCCTCAAGGTGAGCCTATAAGGATATGACCTATAGACCTAGTATGCAATTGGACCACCTTTAGACCTTGATTGGCCTAATGAGGCACCATGAGCTGTTGACAAGACAAATGAGGGATGATTGAATTTTTTTGAGAATTTTATATGTTTTTTGATCATGTATATGAGGTATTAGGAGCTTTTAAAATGGTTAGAAGGATAGTTTCAAGGCCTAATGTAACTTACAGGTCAAAGTTTAAGCAAACAAAGAGAGATGGTGGCCAAATGAGGTATGATATTGAGATTAAAAGATAAGAATGAGAATATTAAAATTTTAAGTGGTGTTATATGTTTTAGAAAGTTTTTTTACCAATTATAAGGTCAAATTTTGATGCTTTAGGATTGTAAAAGTGTTTTAAGGTCTCTCCAGTGCATAGAATGGAGGGTTCTCAACTTGAGAAGGACTTTTAGGTGTTAATTGGCATGCATAACCTATACATGGGAACATAACATGTTGAGGAGATATGTTTAAGGGTCAGAGATAATATATCCAATCACTATTTTCATTAATAAGGGGTAGTCCTTTATGAACAATCATTTACACCAAAAATAGTGTTAACCATATCTAAAACCCTAATAATGAAACAATGTGAAATATATTGTTATAAAGTTATTAGAATTGATTGGTATGGATATTTAAGTGATTTTAAGTTGTATTAAACTCTCCCAGTGATTTTTAGGTGTGATTGGTTTGTTATGTGAGTGAGTGGAACCTATAAGAAAGGCCTTATTTCTTAGAGATTTATTTTAGTAGTCAGAGTTGACCAAGTAAAAGATGATAAATGGATGGATGAAAATTTTGTATAATTTTATTTTATTTATATGGTGTTTTTTATAAAATTTATTTTCCTTAGTTATGCTGAACTGTTCGTCCAAGTTGACTAGTTACTAATAGCCCTGATGGTGCAAATAGTGAGAAAACTAGGCAAACGTGAGGAGTTTATTAGGGATGTTTTATCAAGGAATAGGGATTAATAAAATTAAATGAATATATTATTAAATATTTTTAAGACATTTTAATTTTGAATATAAATACTTGAGATTAGTGGATATGATGAAAATGTTTCTCATAAGTTGACATGTCTGGTTCAGATGAGATAGTGAGGTATAAGACTATGAGATTGGTTTATAATACTAATATTTCCATTTGACCATATTATCTATCTATCTAAGAATTTTATAATGAAATAATAAGATAATATAAATGCATTGGAAGTATATAAAAGTGGTCTAAAGGTTTTTAATGTCATTTTTTTCATGATTGTGTTTTGAGGCTACTTGGTAGTTCTGAGTGGGCTACTTGGAGAGAAGGGTTTGAATCATTTTGACCTATGTAATGAAGTATAATGTAGTTGGTGAATTATTATAGGTAATTAATTTTATATGTATATTTTTTATTTCCATTTTTATTTATATTATTGGTGTTTTATCTTTAATAGTTCAACATAGCCTTTCTAGGTATGTACAAGTCTAATTATGAACAATACTAATGACATGCTTTAAGTGGTGATTAGAGATAGAAGTTGTCATGGACATAAGAGTAATTTAATAGGGGTATATTTGAGTGGAATATAAATTATTTCTTATATGTATGAATTTTTAAAGTTCTCCAAGAAGATTAAAGTGTAACGTAGGCTAATGAAAGTCTAATTGAATTAGGTCTCCTTAAGGACTAAAAGGGGTTTTGGTTTTGTATGCTATGACTAACCTATTTTAATGTTATATTCATGTTTTTTTATACATCCTAAGTCATATTTTATGTAAAATCTAAAATTCTAATTGTAAATCACTGACCAAGAGGTATATGAGCAAGAACCTAGTATAAAAATAAGGTCTAGTAGGCCTAATTGAATAGTTAGAGTATGAGTGAGTTAAATCAGAAAATACAATTCTTGAATAGATAAATGAGGTATTTTACACAATAATAATATCATATATAAAGTATAATGAAGATATAATATGGTTATTTTCGATGAATATTAAGGTCAAATGACCTAATATGTCTTAAAGAGACCTAGTAAAGTGAAGGAGCCTAGAAGGCAGTTTGAGAGGAATAGAAGAGAGAGAAGAGATAAAGAAGGAGATAATCATCTATTGTATGAGAATATCATTTTTTTGAAGGTGATCAATGGTTTTATTTGGTTTATTTTTTATTGATTCATCTAGGTGTTTAGTACATCCTTGTAATTTGGTGCTTGTTAAAGCCTAGTTGAGTTGGTGCTTAGCTAGTTGGGGTTGGTGATCCATGTGAAATTGGTGCTTCACTAAATCTTAATGTTTAGCTTATAATAATTTATTAAAATTTTATATATGAGTGAGTTTTATTTTCCATGAGGTTTTACCACTTAAATAAGTGTTATATGTATTATTTTCTTGTCTCATGATCATATAAATGTTTTTTGATGTGTTACTAGTTCACCATGTTGCTTTGATAGTTCATGAATGATAAAATAAAGTTGTAAATGTTTTGAATACTGATTCACCCCCCACTCTCATCCATTATGATTCCAATAATTGGTATCATATCCTAGTCTTTTTAGATGAGTCTAAAAGCTTGAATATGATCCTAAGAAGCACAAGATGTCTTATGATCAATAAGAAGAAGACAACATGTATGATGAATAAGTCTACTATGATAGTGAATAAGGAGAAGCTAAAGTAAACCTTAAAACTAAGCTCATAATTTCCCTTGATAAATTAAATCATCAAAAAGAAACTATTAAGGATCTTAGGGGTCAATTAGAAGGTGTCAACACAAGGTTTAGGTCAAAGGAAGTTGAGTATGACTAGTTGAATGTTAAGCATGAGTAGCTCATAGACATAATGAGCAAGTTTGAGAGAGAGAGAGTGAGAAGTTAGAGAAATTAAAGAGTATCAACACGAAAAAACAAATCAAGAAACCCAATGCAATAAAGGATAAGCCATTATGGGACCATGGGAAAAGGAGTAATCAGTCAAGAGGTAAGTACAAAAATATTGTTAGATATATCTATCATAATAGATGACACATGGCAAGATTTTAATCTAATAGATTTAGAAGGAACTTGAGATTCAATATGACATATGAAGCTCCTAGAATGTATCAGAAGAATCAAACTATTTTAGTAAAAGTTTGTTTTATTTTATAAAAAGAATGTAAAATTAAAAGGGTGAGGTTAATATAACCTGATGTGTTGTACACATGTGAATTACATGATCATGGATACTCCTCTTTGTTAGGGGAAAATGACCTATAGATAAGAAATCATTTAGAAAATGGTTGATTAATTGGGTAATAGTGTGGATTATCTTGCGTTAGCTAGATCTAATAATCATAGGCTTCTTTGGAGGTTGTCAATCCACACTTTTAAACAATCAAGTTATGATATGTTGAAAGTAGATATTGCTTGCTTAAATAATAGAAGATACTAAAATGAAATACAAGAAGTAATTGATGGGAGATAGATGAATTTTACAAATTTTAACAATAAATGGTTAAATATCAATGCTAGATGAATCAAACATGATTGAAAAAATAGAGTGATCCTATATGATAAAATAAAAATTTAGAAAGTGGAATTTGGTTAAGGTTCGATAGGTCAAATCAACTTGCTATTAAAAATTGATAGACATCAACCATCAGTGGTTAAGTTCAAACCATTAATTATTAGGGTCAAACCATCGATAGTTAGGTGACCATCAGAGTTTACTAGATGATTTAGCTTAGAAAGAGAAGTTTGGTTAGGAAGGTTGTAGGAAAGTTATAAAAGGTGATTTTAGGTTGGATGTTGGTTTTGAGATAGAGGGTAATGTTTAGAGGTGTTTAGTTTAGGTAGAGGGTGTTAAGATGATTGAAAGAAGCTATGGGTGGTTTTGTGGAAGATAAGAAGTGCCTGGAGTTATAAATCTCCAACATAGGAAAATGGGATGGAAGAGAAAGTGATACAAGGAATGAAATAAAGAAACTAATTGCTAAATCTTAATAAGAAATAGATACTTAGCTTTATTTTTACTAGTCTAAATAATGTTGAGGTTGGCTAAAATCTTGTTGTATATTATAGAGAAATTTCAATAGAGTGATAGTACCTTATATATTGATTGATGAGTTGCAATAACACTTTTGATCTCTATCCTAGTTGTTAATTTACTAGAATCTTTCTTAGATTTGTTAGAAGTAATAAGAATACCTGTATAAGAAGATCTAATCCTCTTTCACCTCTTCTTCCTCTCTTAATATATAAGGAAGGGAGTGGTGAAAAAATAATTCTAACAAGCTATCTAATTTTAGCCTAACATGCATTGATTGTGCAAATGACATATCAAATAGCTATTAATAAAAATGCAAGCTAGAGTTTGATTTGAAGTTAACTCCTAAGCCATTTAAGGGAAAACCATTGGTGTTCAGGGTTAATTATGAGTGATTAAGGGTCGACCATTGGTGGTTAGGGTCATAGTCCAAATTAGCTTAACTTATCCATTTCTACTAGTGACTAGTGGGGTAAATGATTAGGAAATGGTCCCAAGGGGGTTAATGGGTGATCTAAGGGTCAACGTGACATTTGGAACTATAGTGTATGGTTTTTTAGTGTCTACATTTTCCCCCTTTTTATTATGTAGTTTGTAACTACAAGATGAAAAAAAAAAATGAAAGGTTGGTAGAAGGTTAGTTGCCTTAAGTATGGGAGGAGGTGTTCCCCTTTAAACCAGGAATCGATGAATTGAAATAGAATTAGGTTCAAGTTTGATAAGCAAGTAAGTGGGAAAAAAAATTGGTGATAGGGTGGGTGTTGAAATACAAACATGCACATAAAATGTGTATAAGTGTGATGACATAGCTCGTGCATAGACTAAGCTACCATAATTGAAGTAGTTGGTAAAATAGGTGGCACTAAAAGGAAAAGTGACAAGTCAACCAAGTGACCACATTTAGGCATAGTGGTTATGGTGTACTTGGAAATGAAAGTATATTAGACAAAGTTAATGCATTCATAGGTATCCAAGGTGGGATGTGATCTTGAGAAAATAAAATGGTTGTAGGTGTTAGGAATGTGATGAGTTATTCTTTGAGGTACCTAAATGGCTAGTGTGCAAAAGTGACACAATTTTTTCAAAAAAGGAAAGGTAATAAATGTGATCAAAATGACCAAGGTAATGGTGTCACAAACTATGCCAAATATGAGATAAAATGATTGAGGTGAGGTTACGTGGTTGGGTGGTTAATGGAAAATGATTTAGATCCCAATGGTCACATGTTTGTTGCAAGTTGGTTTTTAGAACATGTGTGGTAGGATGGGAAAATAATGTAGGAGTCAACCATTAGAGATTGAATAGTAACCATAAATATTCATATGTTATCCCTAAAAGTGTTATGATTAAAGGTAAAATGAGGTTTTATTTCCTTATTTTACAAAGAGAAAAGTGACCGGTGATATTTATTTTTTGTCAATTATGTGAAAATGATAGGGTAAGTTGGTTGTCAGTTATGGTAAGGTTGGTGATTTTTGAGTGTATAGGTGAGTGTGACTGAGTAAGGCTGGATTGCGTGAGGTGGAGGTTTTACCGAAGTGGGCTAAAGTAGAGGAGAGCTAGTGAGTATGCAATGAGGTAAAGGTAGAGCATGGGGATGAGTGGTAGTGGTAGTGGTAATGCCAAGGGTGATGCCATAATGGAGGTCATGGAATGAGGTTGGTAAAGTAATTGAATTAGTATTTTGTTTTTTGATTGGTTAATACTCTAGGTAGGTAAGGGTAGGTATTGGAAATTGAGGTGTGGTTAAGATTTGGGTATAAAATTGGGTATGAGGTGGGTATATTTTGGGAGGAAACTAGCATAGGTGCTAATTAGTGTACGTGTATGTTAAAATATTGAGGATTTATTGATGTTTATGAGCATATAGGTAAACCTTAGGGCTTGTGTGTCATCAATAATTACTACACAATGACTATTGGTAGTCATTATTGACTATCCCTAGTTGATAGGTGACCGTTGATGGTTGATAGGCAACTATTAAAGTAGTTAGTGTGGAGACCATTGGAAACTCACCAATAAATCATAGGTGGTCAAAGATCAATTAGTTATGATTACATAAAGAACTATCACCAGTCGATACTTGACCATTTATAGTTTAAGGATAAAGTGAAAAGAGGGTTAAAAAAGAAGGGTAGAAGGAATGGGTTGAGTGTTTAGGTTAAGTGTAAGGTTTTAGTGTAAGTAGAATTATGTAGGTGTTTTTGTAGATGAGGTGGATAGGGTAAGGTAGAAGGTAGGTTAAATAGGTAGTAATCATAGGTGATGTTTTGATAGATGAAGTGTATTAAGGAATGTGTCTATATTTACATGTGAGGGAGAAGATACATGTGTAGGATCAAGTGTCACAACTCCTAGATGAGGTCCATCGAGTGATGATAGACATGGAGTGGAAGCACTTGATAGTAGTGGGCCTAGGGGCATCAGATGTTATTAGTACATTCCTAGAGATGTGGCTATATTGGTGGCCCTCATTGAGAGATGGGACTTGGCCACCAATAAATTCTTATTACCAATTAAAGAGATGATTATCATATTGGATGGCATCTAATAGATTATGAGGCTAATAATACAATGTGAGCTAATAGACCATATCAATGGTGAGGAGAGAGATGAACTTATGGATGTGTTGTATGGAGAGGATATGGTACACATGAGGTGGCATGCGAGAGGCCTATACTATGCACCATTATATCATATGGATAGGGAAGTGATATGGGTCATCATAATGATTATGATGATGATGGTTGTGACTTGTTATGTACTACCAAATTTGAGTAGTGGTAGATTTCCCTCTATGTTGTTAGGCATTTTAGTAGGTATGATGATAGATTAGATAGTGTATGCTTGAGCACCTATCTTACTAGTTAAAATATATCAAGAGCTCTAGGGATACCAGTTACATAGGAGGTATGACATCAGTGTCAAGTTTATGTTATACTACTAGGTATATGAGCACATCAGGGTGCTTTAACTAAAGAATTGCCATGGCATGGATTTATGCAAATGTAATTTAGAGTTGGATTATGCAATGGAGGTATGATTACACTCTTATAGGACTAGGGGGAGGGGCATGAGATAGGTTAGATACAATGGTTGAGGGTGATGTCATCTAGAGTCTATATGTTATATTTCTGGCATGGGTAGGTCTTATGAGACAAATCTTATCATTACAGAGTTATAGGTGGATTGATGGTAAATAAGATCCTAAGGTAGAATTGATTCCTTTTGATAGGGTAAGGAGGTAGTTTGGGTTAATGTATGGCATCTTAGGTGCTTTCCCAAGGTATAAGAGGGAGTATACAAAGTTTCCACTTCCTAAGCCATATTTGAAGGAGTTAGAGTTTGATTGGGAGGATTTACCAGAGAGACCAAAGATTGATAATGTAGGTATCACATAGGAGTACCTTGTTTGGTTCCATGAAAACTATGATGTGGTGGTGTTTGACATAAATAATGGATAGGTTTAGTAGTAGGCCATGGATGTTAATATGGAGGGGGTGGGGACCAAATGATTATGTATGCCCTTAAAAAGTAAGCACTCATTAAAGAGAGGGATCAGGCTATGGTCGCATTAATGATAGAACAAGTAACATTACTAGCAGTGATATTAGAGAGGGACATGACATAGGTCCAAGTGGGTACCCTCACACAAGAGAGACTAAGCATGACCACATATAGCCTTGGTCACATAGGAGAGGGACACTTTGAGATAGGGAGGAGCATGGTTGTTGGTACCTATAGGACCATTAGGGATGATTGTGATGTCTAGATACGTTGATATAGTAGAGGAGCTCTGATATTATGAGGCATTGGTATTTTCTTTCCTTCCAAATGATCCATGATTTTATGATTATGTGACAAAATGAGGGGGTGGGGAATTATCATTACTACATCAAGTCAGTGGGCAACATCTATAGGTGCATAGAGAGGTCATATAGGTGGATAAGATCCAAGGAGTAGTAGTGTTCTAACACCCTAGATTATCATGAGATTCTATATTTTTATGTATTATATGATTTTAATATCATCTTATGAGCCGATGTAGTGAGATGTATATGATTTCAACAGATATAGACAGTATTGTTATATATGATTATTATTATGATTATGAGTTCATGATGTGGTTATGGTTATGGATATAGATTATGGTTTATTGCTCATGTTTATGAATGTGTTGTTTATGATGTTTTAATGTTTGCTTATGATTAACATCTCTATTTGAGTATATGTATATTTAGTTAGAAATGTGGATTTTTTAAATTGATGAATATATGTTTCCTTACCTAGCTAGGAATGTGATGGATATTTGATGTCTCATTGATTCATGATATGATAGATGGTGATGACATGATAGATAGTTTTTAATTAGGTGATGTGATTAGTTATGTAGATTGTTTTAGTGATATGATCATGATGTGATGATGTTATTTTGAGTAGATACATGTTTAGGTAGATTGTCAAAATAGACATGTAATGGATAATAAATTGATGACTTATTGATTTATGATGTGATAAATGGTGATGATGTGATAGATGGAATTATATATGATGTTGTTAATGATATGATATTATTACAAGTATTTATGATGAATGATTCATGTTCATGATGGTATGATATGATGTTGTTGGAGATGGTTAATTCATTAATATGTTCTTTGTATTAAAAAAACTTAAAAAAATAAGATGAAACAAAGCACAAAATTAATATTTAAATATTTTAAATGAATTGTATTTGATTAGATGAAAGTGAATGAATATTAAAACACATAGAATAAGTTTGATAACAAAACTAAATGTGAAGAAAGATAAGAAATAAGAGAAAGATGAGACAGTAAAAAAGACAAGCATTTTTAGTGAATGCATCAATAAATAGGTATGAGATAATAAGTAGACATGATGTTTCTTATTTGTCAAGGACTAAAAAAATGAAAGTTGGATCAGATTAGGAATATAATTCTATCATATGATTCATATTAGCATTAGTTAGGTGGTTAAAATGTTTATTGATCATATAATGTCAAGTAAGCTCAAAAATCCCTTATTTATAAAGAGTATAAATTAAAGATGGATGATAATGGAATATTCTTATGAGACTAGCATGCCTCTTTTGTAGGTTACCAAAGAGCTGGTATAAAAAAGTCCATGTCACATAAAGTGTAGACCAACCAATACAAGAAGTCTAATTATGAAATATGATTATGGATTCTAAAATTATCTTTTCTTTTTTTGATTTTGATAATGGGTCTTTAGATAATTTTCTATTGATTAGAAAGTTAGGGAAGTTGATCTATGTGAAAAGCTTTCAAGAAATTGTTATGCTTTGACAAATGATTTACTTAGACATCCTTCAAGGGCGTGGTCTAAGTTTGTGAGATTTGATTAAGGATTTTGATATTTATTATTCAAGGGAGAAATTTACCTTACATTGATCAATTTGGATTGGTGTTGGTAGTTATCCTTCAAAGGAACAGTCTGTGAATGCTTAGAATGACACATATAATATATGATTCTTTGTTTTGTTTTTTTCATTATTTTTTTTATATTGACATTGATTTAGTTATATAGGCTTAAAATTTTCACCTTCATGAAAGTATTACTAAACTACAAGAAGGTTGATAATGGGTACAAGAGGTTTAAGTGACAATGACCATGGGAACTTGTCTTATAAAGGGGTAGAGAGTACCATGAGAAGAATGCCATGGTACCCATGTTCAATATTAATCTAAGGATATGATGGATAATCACATGATCAAAATTTAATTAGTTATCCTTAAAATAAGGAGATGAAGGTGGTTAAAAACAAGGTATGAGCTTAAGTTAGATAAAAGGTGAGTTTGATATTATTTAACAAAAGAAAGGATGCAGATGTGAAGCATTGAGGGGCTCAAGTTTTATTTTACCTTCAAAGGAGGATAATAGGCAATCTCCTAAATAATACTTGTGTATTATGATATAAGGTCCAACCCAATTTAAATTAAACTTACCTCGCTTTATTTCTCCATATTGGTTACATGTTGATTTTCCTTTAAGATGAGATCTCTGATATTAAATTCTTACACTTTGAGGTGCTTGTTATAAATATGCTTGATTCATTCTTGATAAACATGAATAAGGGTAAGTATGGCTAAATGATGTTCATCAAGTAGCTCAAGTTGGGAAAAAAATTATTGATAATAGTTATCTTCAAAAATGATATCCTATAGGGATATACGAAGAGTGGGAATTTAGACTTCGAGAGGCAACACAACCTCTGCTCCAAAAACAAGAGAGAAAGGGATAGAACCTATAGTGGTTTTAATGATATTATGATATGACCATAAGGCAAAGGGGATGTGTACATGACAATCTTGACTAGATACATTAACCATTTTAATTAGCATATTGTTAATATTTTTGTTAGAATCTTTAGCCTATCCATTAGCTTATGGATGATAATGTGATTAGAATCTTAACTTGATATCGAATGCATCAAAAATACTTTTTACTTTCTTGTTCTTAAAATATTTACCATTATCAATGATTATTTTATGAAGAACACTAAAAAAAAAATGTTGTGGTTAATAAATTTGATGATCTTTTTGACCTTGGTTAAAATGAGAGGAATATATTCCACCCATTTGGTGAAATAATCTATTGTAGTGATTATAGAATTATATTGCTATAAATAATGGGTGTTAATTCCATTGATAATATCTAGATCCCATTACAATAAGGACCAAAAATCTTTGGATAATTTGAGACTATGGCTAGGTGTGTGATGTAAATTGGCATGTTATTGACATTTAACACACTTATTCACATAATCACAAAAATCATAGTTAAGAGTAGGCTAGTAGTAACCAAGGTGAAGGATACATTTAGTGATAGCTAGACCACTAAAGTGGCCTCCATAAATCCCATCATGTGTTTCCTTGATAGCATGAGAGGCCTCATAAATATGTAGACATCGAAAGAGGAGACCATTAAATCCACATTTATAAATAATTCCCCCTAATATAATATAACATGAAGTTATCTAAATAAATTCTCTTTGACCATTCCTAGAAAGATCAAAAGGAATGAAGGCAAGGTTGAGATAGTCAAATATCTACTTATACCAAAGGTCAAAAGGGGTCTCCTCTACATTAAAGATGGTTGAAAAGTCTAATTTGATATAAGAAGGCTCATTAAGATGATGGCTAATGATAGATAGCTTAGAGTTAGAGGGTGTAGATAGGATCTGGGAAATGATAGAAGCCATTGTATTAGCAAACTTCTTCATAGATTGTGAAATGATTTGGATATGGTAGTGTTCAAACTATTCAAAGAGTATATCAACTAGTTTCTTCTATTATTTAAAAACATCATTCTTACATTGATAACATCCATTGATTTTTTTCAGCACGAGTTGAGATTCACCAAAGATGATGATGGTTTTGAATACCAAGGCTAAAGTAGTTTAGATACCTATCACTAGGGCTTTATACTCAACCATGTTATTGGTACAATTGAATTGAAGTTTTAAGGATAAATTAATAGGTTTAGTATCGAGTGGAATAAGGTTGATACCATCTCCCCCACCATGTTGACACTTTAATCCATCAAAAAACAAGGTTATTTGATAGGTGATGTCCTCTTGAGAAAGGGTGGAGATGGATTCATTAGGAAATTCAAAGGGAGATGGTTGCTTATCTACTAAGGGTGCTTTAGCCAATCAGTCAGCGATGACTTGCCCTTTTATTGACTTATCTTAGAGGAACTCAAGGTAAAACTTAGCTAAGAGCATGAGCCACTTACCCATATGCTATTTTTGGTATGGCTTGGAGTGCATATACTTGAGCAGGTCGGTATTGGTTATGACATAGGTCTTGTGGTTGAGAAGGTAATGGAGAAGTTTGGTGGCCAAAAATACCAAATTCAGTCAAAGCTTCTCGATATATGTATACCAATTTTTGTACTCTATAAGTGTATAGATTATGTAGTAGATAGCTTGATCTTTATTCCAATCATCTCGATGCATTGATATTGATCCTACGGAGTGGTCAGTGGTAGAAATATAAAGGTAAAAAGGTTGATATTACTTGGGAGGAATGAGGATAGGTGGAGATATAAGGTACTATTTAAGTGAATCATAATCCTTTATATATTCTTTGTTCCACTTAAAAGATACATCAATTTTCAAGAGGTGGTGGAAAGGTTGGCAATGATCAAAGAGTTGAGAGATAAAGCAATGAATGGATTAGAGCTTCCCCTATAAACTACAGAGTTGTTTGAGGTGGGTGGGAGGATGCATGTCAAGGATTGCTTTGATTTTGGTGGGATAAACTTTTATTCCTCAAAGTGAGATGATAAATCCAAGGATCTTTCCTGACAATACCCCAAAAATACACTTCTTGGGGTTAAGTCAAACATGGTAATAGATGAGGCATTCAAAGATAATCTTAAAAATAATCAAATGATCTTTACAAAACTTGGATTTCTCAATAAGTTTATTAATATAGTCTTCTATGATTTTGTGAATAAAGTCATAGAAGTTGTAGTTCATAGTGTACTAGTAGGTTATACTAGCATTCTTCAGACCAAAAGGCATGAACATATAGCAGGAAGTTCACCAAGGGTAATAAAGGAAGTTTTGTGTTGATATTTAGGGGAGCTTAAGATCTATTTATAACCTGAGAAACTTTACATAAGAGATAACATCTCGTGGCTGACTATAAGATCAATAAGCTGGTCAATGTTTGGCAAAGGAAATTCATCCTTTGGGAAAGAAAGATTAAGGTCATGAAAGTATACACAAATGTGAAGTACCCATATTACTTTAGTGAAATGGATGATGTTTGAAACCCATTAGGGATAATCAATGGGTTGAATAAAATTTATGGATAGGAGGTGTTGAAATTCTTCTTTGATGATAAGGGATAGGTGAGGGTACATCTAATTGTTTTTTAACCTAACTAGCTTGGAATCATGGTTGGTGACTATATTATGGGTGGTGATGGAAGGGTTGATTCTTAGCATATCAATGTAAGACCAAGAAAATGTTATTTTATGGTCTTTCATGAAGGAGGGGAAATCTTGAAGCTCCATGGCATTTAGTGATTGGCCAATTTTGACAATGCATGAGTTATCCAAAGTACCCAAGTTGATATCCATGGTCGATTTGTTCAACACAGTTAAAGTCTTAGGAGGAATGGATTTGTGGATAGAAGAATATTTTTTACCAATATAGGCAAGAATGGAATCATCATCCTCACACCAAATGGTGTTAAGGGTAGGAGATTCATCTCCTACCATCTCAAGATGAGTCAAAGGAATGGTTACGGTCTCCCAATCCTTTTGATAAGTCAAGGGTCCATGGATGATCATGTTGATGAAAAAAATAAGGTAATGATGTAAAAATCCTTAGATGCTAAAGGTGGAGTGGATAATGAGGATGGGACTTTCTTATCAATGACAGTAACAAGGGTGAGTCTATTGGCTCTTCAAGTGGAGTGAAATTGAGACCAAATATTTCATGAGAATTTTGAGTCTTACATAAAGGTAACTCATGTGGTCAATGCTCATAACATCTTAGAGCAAATCCCTTCTTAGGAAATCTATGGAGGTATGTGTTTATGAACTTTGGTTTGTCTAGATAGGAGAAATCAAAGGTGAATGGTTGAGGAGAAGAGGAGGTCAAGGAGGCAATGAGAAATTGATCAAGTCCCCCATAGATAATATTCTTTTAGAAATTGAGAGGCTCAAAATAAATAGTGGTTCTAGTATTGAGGTTGTAACCTAGGTTCTGGTTAAGGTTCCCATGCTCTTAGGGACTAGAGAAAGCATCCAAGGCTAAGAGGTGATATTCCCCAAGTGAGAGACATTGGAATGTTGTTTCCAAGGGGTCCTTTATAGGGATTTGGGTAGAAGGAATGGATGATCAGTCGAGGCTTAGTAGGTAAAATAAGTGAAATCATTATTGGTTGATGAATACTTGGTAGTGGAAATGAGGACAACATTATTTGGATAGTACATCATGTTACATGATGTAAAAGGACTTGGGTCAGCTTGTATGGGAACTAATTAACCCTAGTGTTCAAATTTGATGCAACAATGTAGGGTAGATGGTACACAATACATGGAATAAATCCAAGGGTGTCCAAGTAGAATGTTGTAATAAAACTCACCTTATAATATGTAGAAGAGATTAGGAAGCATGCAAGGTCATAAATGAATGTGGAGGATGATAGTTTCTAGAGTTAGTGGCATAGTGTCATTGAACGAATGGAGCACTATTATGATTTTTGACATGATGTTATGTAGAAATTTTAGATGGTCATATGCATGGGAAGATATAAGGTTAATGTTATCCCCTCCATTAATCATAATCCTCTTGATGCAAGTTTGGTTGATGTATGTGGTAATGAAAAGAGGAGGATCCATATCCTAGGGATGAATGAAGGGCATTTTTGAATCTTTAAAGGTGAGAAGGGTGGAAAGCTAGAAGGATTTGATAAAGGTAGCTAGAGGTTATGTATCTTTTGGTTGGAACTCTATGGATTGTAGAGATTTTATCATTTCTTGGTGGTGATGGGGTAAGGTATTGATTAGTTCATACAAGCTCATCTTCATTGATGTTTAGTGAAGTTACTTTAGAACTACTCTTTGGATTGACTTAGAATGGTTAGATTGAGAGGTATCTAAGATGTATATCTTGGGTTTGGGAGAAGGTATAGGTGTTTAGGTTTGATTAAGTGATTGGGTGGTAGAATAAGGGTATATCCATGAAATGGACACCTTTGACTTCACCTTATGCTTTAATTGGGCTTGTGATCATGTGACCATATGGATGGTATAGATTTAGGGAAGAGTTAAGATAGAATAATGCTTCAGTTCCCCTTCACTCTTAGATGAGTGTGTAGGAGTAGGTAGGTTTGGGGTGGTGGATTATGGGGTTATGGGTAGCTCTTCTAATAATAGGTCATCATTATCACATAATTGATGGACTAGGACATGGATATCTTTATAGTTATCTATATCATGTCCTAGTGTTCTATGGTATGAGAAAATAATATGTTCATCAAACTAGGATGGATTAGGACTATGGTGTTCAAATGGTTTGATGGGAGACAAAGTCAATCAAGAAACTTTTAATAATATTTGTAGGATGGTTGAGTAAGACTTGGGAAAAGGTAGAAAGGATGTTAGAGTTTTGATTTTGAATTTTGGGGTGGAAGCCTTCTTAGGAGTAGGCTTAGTAGCCAAAGTTTTGGGTGGTGGAGTATTCTTGGTGGTTGGTGGTTTGGATTCAAAAGTTTTAGAAATAGAAGGCTTGGTAGTGGGTGGCTTGAAAATGGAAGGGTTAGAAGTGGGATGTTTGGTAGTGGAGGGTTTGGAGGCAGGGGGTATGAAAAGAATATGTAGGAGCATAGCTAGAAGAGGAGGTTAAGTTTGGGTTGTCTTTGGGAGAAATGTTTTATTAATGGAAGGATGAGGTCCTATGATGGAGGAAGGATGTGGTACCAAAATGGAAGGCAAGGTATAAATAAGAGGCATGGTTCTAGCTTTTAAGATCCTAGGTGGATCCTCTTTCTTGGTTGGCTTGACTTGGGGTTTATTTGGTGGGATAGGTGGTGATAAATCTATCTTTAATGGAGGGTGATTAAGGATCTAATTAGGGAGCATGCCTAGGTTTTTAATGGGCTTGGATGGGATGGTAGAAGGTTCTTGGAGTACTTTAGGTAGATCTAGTTTGGTTGGTTCAACTATGGATTTAGGGGTAGAGGTTTCTAATGGTTTGGTTATAATGATGGTGGGTTCAATAGTGGAAGTATAAGGTTGGGTAAGGAAGCTTGAGATGGTGACAAAATATAGCATGATCCATGTTGGGTTGGGATAGATACTCCAAGTTTTGAGCTAGTATAGAGAAAGGCTTATTGATGGGTTTGATCCCTTTGGCATTGGTTTCAAAGGACAAACCCATGGGTCGAGAGAGAGAGGAGTAGTAACCTTGTCCTTTTAGTCAATCAAAGGCTCCAAGGTTTGGGAAGGTGAATCTTCTATCAAAGAGGGAGATAAAGTGACCTCTTCTTAGTAATACTTTCTAAAGGAAGAGTGGATTATTTTATGATGGAAGAGAAGGATATGGTGGTAATTTATGCCTCTTTCAGTATGTCTTCTAAAGGCGAGGCTGGTAGTTCCACTACCTCAACAAGTGGAGAAAGGGGAATAGTTTGTTCCTTTGTTTTGGTTTATAAAGGAATAGAATGTGACTCCACTACCTTAATAAGTGGAGGGGAAGGAAAGGTGGTTTAGATAATGGTTTCCTAAAAATTGAGGTCACTAATAACCACATTAAAAGTATGGACCTCATGGTTGTGAGAGGATTTTTATCTATTGTTTTTATTATTCATGGAAGGGGCATGGTTGGGAAAGGGTTGTCTAAATATGTCAAGTGGCTGATTTTGTGGTGCATTGGGTTTATACAGCATGAGTTACCCCTTGTTAATTAACCCTTGGACAATGGTTTTGAAAGTATTGTATTTTTTTAACATCATGTCCAATGACATGGTGGAAGGCACATAATTCATTCTCCTCATATCAACTAGGGGTGGGACAAGAGAAATCAAATTATTATGGGGGTTTAATTAGAGGAATTTGTATGATGTTTTCTTCTAAATTTTTTTCCAAATTCTAAGCATATGAATCCTCTAATGGAGTGTATTTATTTTGGTTGTTACGATTTTAGTTTCAGGTATTTTGTTTATAAGAATTAGAAGAGTTGGGTTGTTTAAAAATTGGAGGAGGGGAAGTTTTTAGGATAAATACATTCATGGTTCCCTTGGTTTTGGTGTTAGTATTGGAGTGGTTGGTGGTTTTGGAGGATAAATTTTCATTTGATTTGAAACTAGAATTCTTGTTTCTCAATTTCAACTTTCCCTCATCAATGGCTCTAATGTCCAATTTTCATTCCATGGTGAAAGCTTCATCAAAGGTTTTGAAAGTCTAAACCTGTAGAGTGGAGGAAATATGTTTTACACAATCCTAAAAGAAAAGATCAATCAACTCAAATTAGGGTAAGGAGAAAGAGAGTTTGTTTATCAAACCTCTCCAATGGGCCATGAAATCAGTAATTGACTCATCCTAAAATTGTTGAATGGAGTAGAGGTTGGTAATGGAAAATTTCTTAGATATATTTATGGGAAAATGATCTAAGAAGGTTTGAGCTAATTGAGAAAAAATAAAAGATGGAGTGCTTGGTAATAGTATTGTACCAATCTAATGTCAAATTAGATAGGAACATGGGAAAGGTACAAAGAAGGAGAGCATTATCATAAGAAATCAAGTATCAAGAGTGTCTAAATATCTAAGATTTTGTTGAGGATCTTCCTTGCTATGAAATTTCAAAAAATTTGGAAGCTCCCATTGAGGAGGATAAGGCTAGATTGGGACAAATGTATGAATTGGTTCATTGTATATTTGATCATATGATAAGAAGTTATGAGAACTAAAGATATATGACTCTAAAGTGGTCATCTTATTGATTAACATCTTAATGAAATCTATTTGTGCTTGTGCACACCCATAGTTATATGGCATATTCTATTGGGTTTAGGTAGGTGCAGCATAAGGATAGTTGGTTCAAGGTTGGGAGGTTTCCATATATTGATATGTGGACATGGATGGTTAGGAAGAGGCCATGTATGGGTAAGTAGATACATGATTTTATGTAGAGGATGGATCCATATACCCCTATAGGTCTATAATATGGCTTGGGTTAGGTGTAATAGGAACTTGTTGAAGAATTGACATGGGTTGGGTTAGAGGTATGGTCAAGTTGATAGGTTGAGGATGGGTGGTAACCTTGGTACTAATTGGTGGAAAGGTAGAAGGTATGGGAACCACCAACATTTATAATGGAGGTATGTGGATTGGAAATAAAGGGAAGGGTGGAAATGTTAGTAGAGGGTACTCCAATGGTAAGTGGAGTGCAAGTGCCTAGAGGTTGGGTCACTACAATACTAGAGGAGTTATTGGTTGGGGTAGAAGGTGTTTAGGTGTTGGTTAGTTAGATGGGTTGGTTTTATATGGAAGTATTGGTGGGTTTATTGGTAGAATAAGATGCTTGGGTAACTAAGGGTTGGGTGGAAATGGTGGTAGTAGAGGTGTTGCACATAAGGTAGGATGTCATACCATAGGGTGGGTCAATAGGTGGAACTAAATCATGGATATTGGGAATTAAGAAAGGATGGGGAGAGATATCTACATTTGAGACATACTCCATAAATAAATAAGAAGAGGAAGATGGGTGGTTGGGAGGGGGATCCTAGTTTTCTTGGTTTATTATTTGTTGTCTAGTGAGAACCATGCAAGGAAGGGAAAAAGGAAGATACAAACAATGTCAAAAATCAAAAGAGAAGTAATGAAAATAAAAAATATCAAGGAAAATAATTCATACACTAATGTGCATTAAAATCCTATTATACTTTATTATCTCTCTTTAGGCTTATACCCCAATTCTAAATAAATTATGAAGAACCAACTTTGGATTTGTAGAATAAGTACTAGAATAAGATGTCTAAGGATGGTTTTAGTTAGTTAAATAATCTCAAGATTTATACTAGAATTTGGTACATGGCTTGATATTGGTCCCTACCCCCTCATTTCACACAATATAACAATAAGGGTGCCAAGTTCTTAGCTAGAATATATCAAGTTACTAGAAATTATACTCAGCCAATGTACTGAGTTGGTTCTCCCCTTGGTGGTGAAATCAAAGTAGTATAGCCAAGGAAAGGTGACCACTAGGTGATGAAATCCTACTCAGGCCTTATTTAAATGTTTTTATGTTTAATTGAATGTGTCGTTTGGTCTAGTGTGTGTAGGGAGAAGTGAGACTAAGATTAATTTACTTTACCAAATTAAGATATGTGAGATAATCAATACAAGTAGATAATGGATACAAAGATAATTTTAATCCAAAATAAAATTATGGTGTATTTTTAGGTTAATAAAAAATGACTAAGATGAACCTAGATATGATGATTATAATGAAAATGCTAATCCTAAGATGAATACTTTTGATTTTTAGAAGTGAAAGCAAAATAAGACCATGTTTACTTTTTTCTAAGAAAACAAAAGAAACTAGAACTTGTGTTTTGGAAAGAAAGAAAGGAGATAAAAATGGTTTAATTTTTAGAAAAGAATGAAATAGATGAATCTTCTCTAATCCAACTAAATATACTATAACTATGAACCCAAAAAAATCTCAAGGGTCCCACTAGGTGTGCTGGAATGTTTTAGTAAAATTTTACTTTATTTTCTAAGAAAAATGTAAAATTAAAAGGAAAGGTGAGGTTAGTAGAACTTGATGTGTTATGCGAATGTAAATTAGATGATTATGGATACTCTTCTTTTTTTGGTGAGGATGACTTGTAGATAATAAATCACTTAAATAATAGTTGATTAGTTGGATAGTAGGGTGGATCTCATAGTGTTAGTTATGTCCAAAAATCACAAGCTTTCTTGGAGGCTATCAATCCACACTTTTAAACAATCAAGTTTTGATATGATGAAAGTAAATGTTGCTTACATAAATTTAAAAAGATACTAAAATGAGATACAAGAAGTGCTTGATGGGATATAGATGAATTTGACTAATTTTAGCAATAAAATATTAAATATCAATGCTAGATGAGTCAAACATGATTCAAAAAATAAAGTGATCCTCTATGATAAAATAGAAACTTAGGAAGTGGAATTTTGTTAAGGTTTGATAGGTCAAATTAGATTTCTATTAAAAATTGATAGATAGTGACCATCCATGGTTAAGTTCAAACCATCGATAATTAGGTGATCATCTATCATTAGGGTCAAACCATCAGTGGTTAGGTGATCATATATAGTTACTATGGGATGTACATTAGAAAGAGAATTCTAGCTAGGAAGGTTATATGGAAGTTCTAGAAAGTGATTTTAGGTTGGATGATGGTTGTGAGATAGAGGGTAATGTTTAGAGGTGTCTAGTTTAGGTAGAAGGTGTTCATATGATTGAAAAAGGATGTGGGTGGTCTTCTGAAAGAGAAGTGATCAGAGTTGTATAACTCCAACATAGGAAAGTGAGATGGAAAATAAATTGATACAAGGAATGAAACAAAGAAACTAGTTACTAAATCTTGATAAGAAACACATACTTAGATTTATTATTACTGGTCTAAATAATGTTGAGTTTGGATGAAAGATTATTGTAGATTATGTAGCTATTTTTATAGAGTGACATTACCTTGGTTGTTGACTAATGAGTTACAACAACACCTTTGATCTCTATCCTAGTTGTTGGTTCACTTGAAGCTTACTCAGAGTCATCATAAGTAAGAAGAAAACCTGCAAAAGAAGCTTTTGTCCTCTTTCACCTCTTCTTCCTCTATTAATATAGAGGGAAGGGAGTGGTGAAATAATAAGTATAACAAGCTATCTAATATTAGCCTAACATGCATTGATTATGTAAATAGTGGATCAAATAGATATCAATAAAAAAACAAGCTAGATTTTGAGTTGAAGTTAAATCTTAAAGAGGTTAAGGTCAAATCATCAATTGTCAATGTTAACCATTGATGGTTAAGGGTCAACTATAGGTGGTTAGGGTCATAGCACAAATTGTCTAAACTAACCATTTCTACTAATGATTGGTGGTATAAATGATTAAGAAATGGTCCCAAAGGGGTTAAGGGGGGTCTAAGGGTCAGTGCCACATCTATAAACATAGTGTATGGTTTTTTAGTGTCTAAATAAACACTGGTATGGAAGCCAAAGAAAGTTACGCCTAATAATATTAAGCTCAAGATCCAATATGGATGATTTACCAAGTAATAAAAAAAAACCAAAGAGGATTCTATGCTAGCTCAAACTACCTTCCACATTAAATATGAAGACATTAAATGGTATATAGATAGTGGTTGATCAAGACACATGACATGAGATAGAAATAATTTCATATCATTAAAAAATAATGTTGTAAGAAAAATGAGGTTTGGAGACAACATAACTACCAATATAATTGGTAAGGGTGTCTTGAGTTTTGATAATGGGAAGACCAAGACACAAAATGTGTTATATGTGGAAGGTTTGAAACATAACTTGCTTAGTGTAAGTAAAATTTTCAATCAAAGACACACACTAACCATTCATGATAAAGGGTGTGAGATAGGGAGAGTAAAATCAAGAAGGATAACTATGAATTCTAAGAGGACTAAGACTAATCTATATGTCTTGAATGAGATCAAGAAGGAGAGATGTTTCATGATCAAGACTGATGAAATTTGGTTATCACACAGAAGGTTAGGTCACCTAAAATATGACAATCTAGTTAATATTAATAGTAATAAGTTTATAAAGAAAATTACTAAGATCTCAAAACCTAGAAACACACTTTTTCAAGGCTTGTCAACATGGTAAGCAAACTAAAAGAAGGTTCAAGTCTAAGGAGTACTCTACTACAACACCCTTAGAGCTAATACACACTGATCTCTTTGGTCATACAATAATTTTAAGCATTCAAGGAGATAACTAATTCATGTTACTCATATATTATTACACAAGAATGACTTGGGTTGCATTCTTGAAAGAAAAATCAAAAGCTCTTAACAAGTTCAAGGAATTCAAGGCTCTTATTAAGAATGAGAAGAATGGGAAGATAAAGTGTCTAAGATCTAAATAGAGGAGGAGAGTTTTGGTCTAATGAGTTTGATAACTTATAAGAGGTTCATATAATAAGGAGATAGATCTTAGAAACTAAGATACCTCAATAGAATGGGGTAGTGGAAAGGAAGAATATGACAGTTCAAGAGATGGCTACAACTATGATAAATGAGTATATATGATATTAGAGAGAGGAAGTAAGTATTGATGTCTACATTTTTAATATAGGATAGATAAGGACTAATGGAAAAAAGACTCCTTATGAACTATGGAAGGAAAGACCTACCAATGTGGATCACTTTATAGTGTTTGGGAGAAAATGTTTCATCAAAAGAGATGATGAAGATTTGGAAAGTTTATTTATAGATCTAATGAAGGCATATTCTTAGGATACTCATCAATGAGCTCAATCTATAGATGTTGTAACAAGAGACTAAAAAAGATATTGGAAATCATGAATGTGAAGATTAATGAGACAAGGAAATCTAACTCACATTCAAAGAACAATTTATAAAAAATCTAGACTTCAAAAATGAAGAGGATATTATAGAGGTTAATGAGGAATAAGAATAAGTTGAAGAGAGATAGGAATCAAAAGGACCCTAAAGATATATTCAAATAGATCACCCTAAATCTCAAATCATTAACCACAATAATATAGGTATGAAAATAAGGAGAAGACTAGTATGTGATTTAAATCAAGAGAATGTTGCTCTATTATCCAAGATTGAACCTAAGAGCCTTATTGAAGTAATCAAAGACAAATTTTTTATAGGTGCTATGAATGAGGAGTTGACTAATTAGAGAATAATGAGACTTGGGAACTAGTTCCTAGGCTTAAAGATAAGAATGTCATTGAAACAAAATGGGTGTTTAGAAACAAGGTGAATGAAGATGGATAAGTCACTAGGAACATGGCTAGATGGTATGTAAGGGAAATGCACAAGTTGAAGGGGTATAATTTGAGGATACCTTTGCACCAATAAAAATATTGGAGGCCATTAGACTATTTATAGCATATTCAAGATTCAAAAGATTCAAGGTATACCATATGGATGTTAAATATGCCTTTTTGAATGGGAATTTGGAAGAGGAATTGTACATTGAGCAACCTAAAGGGTACTCACTATCAGATGATAAATAATATGTTTGAATATTGAAAAAGGATCTCTATGGTATAAAGTAAGATCATATAGCTCAGTATGCTAAGTTGGATAAGTTTTTATTGGATAAAATATTCAAAAGAGGAGTTGCATATAGTAATTTATACATCAAGACATAAGATAACTAGTAGTTAATAGTAGTTGTCTATGTGGATGGAATCATATTGATGAAAATAATGAGAACATGACCAAGGCCTTTGTAGAGGTGATGAAGAAAGAGTTTGAGATGTCCATTATAGGAGAACTATCATTCTTTATTGGGTTGAAAATCACTCAATTTTAAAAATGTATATTCATCTCATAATCCATGTACATAAGAGAGATGTTGAAGAAGTTTGAGATGGAAGATTGAAAGGTAGTTATTAAACACATGATCACAAGATGTAAGTTGAGAAAGGAATAAAAGTATTAAAGGGTCAATTAGATGTCATATAGGTCAATGATTGTAAGTTTTTTGTACACCACTAACTC